>MEJB01000048.1:25457-40287 GCA_001752375.1 Rhazya stricta
TTACCATCAAATAATCCCTCCATCTCCATTAATTATCAGTGCCTCCAATACCATGCAAGGCATCGTTTGAATTGAGAATAATTCTTAGATCTCAATCCAATACATAACCACCATTCAAACTGTGGAAAGCATGCGATTTCTGTTTTGTAATTTCTCTATTGTAATCCTAGATTTTATGGAATTAGCCTAAGATTAGGAGCTTTCTTGATTTTCTTTCCTAGTTTAGCTACTGTGTTGTATATATATCTGTGTGTAAACAACCCTGAGGGGACAATAGAATTAACATCTTTTTCAAATGGCATCAAAGCTTTAGGTTCTTTCTATGAGAATTCATATCCTCCTAAAACCTATCAATTTTCTAGTTGCCGTTTTAGAATTTTTTCTTCCGTTTTTTTTTCTGGTTCTTATTCCAGAATTTTCTTGTCATTTTTTCCTGCTTTATTTATTATCACAGCAAAGAACTCTAACAATCTTCGATCAAAAGTTTAGTTACAGAAGATTACTCTATGGCCTCTTAAATAAACACAAGTAAGAACTTATCAAAACTAGTACATAGTAACATAGATACCCACTTGATGGTGAAATAAGAACTGTATGCATGTTCAAAAGAGAGGCCAAGAAGAAGAAGAAGATACTAGCTCCGGCAACAACAAGAGGCGACTTACCTGGGGAAATAAGGGGGGAGAGAGAGAGAGAGAGAGAGAGATTAAAGATGAAGTAAAGAAAAGATGGGTTGTCAAAGGCACAAACGGAGTGGGAAAAAGAAAATAAAATAAGAAAGCTGGTGCAAAACAAATAAGAAGGAGAAAAGGCAACGGTTGTGGTTGACAAGGACCAAAATAAATATTAAAATATGATAACRAGCTGACAACAAAAATGAGAAGAAGGTTTACAATTAAATGGTGAAGATTCAAGCATGTGAGAAATATAAAGAAAAAAATATAAAAATTGGATAAGAAAAAGAATAAGAACAATGATAGAAGATGATAGAAAAAATGACARGAAAAGATTAAGAAAATGATAACATGAAATTATTATTATTATTATTCTTCTAAATAATTTTAGGTTTTGTTTTTCTACTAATGCAATGTTATTGTCTGAATTCTTTCTAACCAATGAATCAAACTACGATTCAATTATTTAAAATAATTAGTAATTAATAACTAAATAAATATTCAAGAAATATTCTAATTCCGAAACTCTTTAACTTGTCAATGCCTCAACTTTTCACATAATCGCGTTTTACGAGATTCTATGAATAATGGCTGAAATATTTAGGGTTTTACAACTATGCTGAATGAGTCCCGTGTGTGTGTGCATGTGATTAAGATTAATAATCATGTAAAATATTTTAGCAAACTTTAAATAGAAAACTAATTATCATGCTTCTTTTGGAGTAATTATTTCTAAAGAGAAATTAGGGCAAAACTTTATTTGAATAAATTAACCTTCCTAGAAAATATGTACAATCTAAAGTAAAGGCTTCTCGTGCATTAAATAGAGTTAAGATATTCAAACTGTTAATCATGAGAGTTTTAACTATATGGGTCAAAATAACCAACCTTATCCTCTCAATTTACTCATGTGATATTACACCACCACTCTATGTAATAAGTGAGCTAGCTTGCGGTGGCTTCGAAATCATTTGTCCTCGATTAAACTTCCTAATCAGGGTACGCTGTCAAACAAGTATACATTGTAGCTAATTAGCGCACCATTTGCCCAACGAACTATTTGACAATCTCGCAGTATTGTCATCTGGGAGAGTAAGATGTCCTGGAACTGGGATCAGCCAAGTGCAATACTTTTCATGTCGGACTAGTACTCAGAGATACCTACTGAGTACTCTATACCACAATATTCCATTCGGGACATGTTTTACAAGATACATTGAAAACATGAAAGTGGATAGTGCCAAGTAGTACAATGTAAATGATTAACTAAGTAGTGCAAAGTAGTGGCAACATAATCCTAAGATAGTAGGGATTCTATTCAGATTAACTAAGTCCCTTAGAGTTGTAGGATTACTTTTTAGCTTTATAGAAATAGTAGGAATTTGTTGAGATTCACACATATTGGTAGGAATTGAAATATATGTCATAACTTGAGTTCTAGAGGGTCACTTTAATTGAAGTTCAACTTAAAATATCCCTAAGAAATTATGGAATTCAGAGATATAAGTCTTAGCACTCAGAGATAGGTATTTAAAGTTCAAATTCCAATTAAACAGTCAGGATAGTGCCAACTTTGGTACAACTAGTCAAAATTGGCAGTGTTCAAAGGTAAGGATATTTTTTAGGTTCTAGGAAACCATTTTAGGTCAGAGCCAGATCAGAGAACCATCTAGTTTCTAGAAAATTTTTCTGGAGAAGGGGAAGAATGAATAGTATTTTGGTAGATCATTGAGGAGYAAAGAGTATCAAAGCAATCATCATGGATTTTAGACCTTCAACTTCTGGTTTAACATCTAAAAATGGTACATCTATCTCAGATCTAGTACGTATTTCCAATAATTTATCTTCACCTAGAAAATCTTTAAATGACAAAAATATAGGTTATTTAATAGAATTTTCTATAATTCCTGAGTTTAATAAAACTAAAGAGTCTGTTCCTCCTATTAGTAGTCCTTTTAATATATATATAAATCTCGTGGTAATTTTCCTCCTGGTATTAGATCTATTTGTCAATTACTTAAATCTAGTACTCCTGCTATGGACGAATACTGTCAGTCCTCTYGTATGAGTCAGTGTGATATACCTTATTCTACTCATGAACAATATATTACTTTGAATATTATGCCTGAGATGATTGCCCAGTGGAAGACTGGGGGCTATACCCATCTTCACTTTGGAGCAGTTTATCTAGTACTGACTTTTGGTGGAAGAAAGGGGCTTCCTATCTCTGCCAAAGTTGCTCTACTTGATTCCAGGTTTACTAGCTATGAGTATGCACTCATTGGCTTTACAGCGAYGACTCTRAACTTTGGAAGTGTTATTTTAACACTATTTCCAAATTTTGCTATCTCTTTGAATGATCTAAATTTTTCAACAACATTAAAGCTTCAAATTCAGATCTCTGACACGAAGCAAGTAGAAACTTCTATCATGGCCACTTTATATCATCAAATGGTGTACAKGCTACAGAACCATGCATGGATTTACAAAAGAAAGGCTCATCCAATGCCTTGATGGTTTTGGCAGATGCAGACAATGATGTCTCTATAGTCATAGAGATACCTAGACAAATCTAAAGGATATCTAAGTTGTCTAGCATGCAGAGTTACTTCCCCTACAAATTCTTTATACAAAAGTCCTAATATTTTCTCATAAGAAAGACCAAACAGTTTAGTTTGATTGTAAGAGCCAATATTAGCAAACCAATCACCTATTGAATCAGCTAATCGAGAATAAAATTCAGCAAGTATGTTAGGAAGAAATTCTTCCTTTTGTAGACTGGAATTTATCCRGGCAAAGAATTCTTGCAGTCTTTCTCTTCTCTTATTGACTGGAACATCATCCATTGTAAAGCAAGGTCCTTTTGCAGCTTCTTTCTTTACTTTTGGAGGTAGAGATCTAGCTTGTGAAGCTTTTAGCTTCACCCTCTCATTAATGTTTTCAGAGATATATGGTTCTGACGGTTGTGGGTCAGCCATAGAGATTGCTCTCACATCCATCTGTTCATTTTTTGAAAAACTTGAATTACCAAAAATATCATCATCATTTGATGAATTTTCAGTTTCACAAGAATAATWTGAGTCTGATCCCTGTGATTCATTTTCTTGAATTGCTTTTGGATCTAGACTAGGTTTAGAATTAATTGTAACCCTGCTTGTAKTTGCTACCATGAACTGTTGATGATCAGATTCCTTTTTCAAAGTTTCTTCAATTTTCATGTTCCTTTTTCCTTTGTCTCTGGCTACTCTTGCAGTTTGGCACATTGCTCTTTCTCTCTCTGCATTTCTTCATTTTTTTTGATAAAGAAATTTGTAGAAATGGGAGGTTTTGATGCTAAAGATTGTGAGTGATGTCCTGCCGTTGGCTGAGCTVTTATAGGAACACTTGGGAATATTGGAGAGACTAGGTTAAGAGTTCTCATGGAAGGAAATAAATAAGAAATATCTGACCTATGATCAGTAAATGTTGGTGAGGTATGAGGCAACGAAGTTGGAAGACCTTGTGTTTGTTTGTGCCTGTCGGCATCTTCAATTTTTGCTTTGAGTTTCCGTATCTCCTGTTCTTTTTGATTAAAAAAACTAGACCAAAAAGCCTCATGCTGATCATGTCTTTTAGATCCTTGTCAAGTTGATTGAATCGATCAATCATTGACTGATAAAGCTTCTCAAGAGGATCTACTTTTTTATTGATAACCTCTACATCGGAGATAACCCTATCTACTTTGTTATCAATCCTATTAAGGACTTGATTTTGGGCCAAAACATTTTGGGTTTGCCAATTTATAACTTCATATGATTCTTGGATAGGAACTGATCTACCCATGTAGTTAACTCCTCTTGCGTAACAAAAAGTGTTGTGCTGATCTTTTTCCTATCATCTCTTTTTCTTTCCAAAGGTGAAAAATCTRAAGTAGAGGAAAACATCATACATGGAATTGGCTCAGGTTGAGTTGGTTTTTGACATATGGTGATTTATATGTTGAACTTCTTGCCAACGTAGGTGGAGCTGGAACTTTTAAGAGATCATAGATGGATGGCATCCTTCTTGGATCAAAAGGTTTATTAGATATCAAAAGTAGATGTCTTTGGTTTAAAACTTCTTTGAGAATTGTCAGGTTCATCATCAGGATAGGCAATGGCCATCTTGCAGGTTCCCTTTTTCTTCTTCTTGAATCTATCCTTTCTTGGAAGATCCTTATCAGAGTCATACTCGTCGCATAAGCAGTCTGAATCACACATTCTTATGCCAAGAACATCTTACATAAAGTGACCATTGATTTTGTCAGTATATGAGGGATTTTCTTGTGCATCAAAAGAATAGATTGGAAMCTTTTCTTGCCATCTGGATTCTTAGTTATCCACTAGTTTGAACATCATCTAAGAAAAAGAGAGCTTTGGGCTTCTTCTTCAAGAATCGTAAATTCCTGAACCACTTTTCCATCAGAAAGTTTGGAAAGTAATAAAAGCAACTCACCCAGGTATGACACCTAATGATCTAAAACTAGCAAAAGCTGAGTGTGAAGAGCTTTTAAAACAAAACTTTATAGAACCACCTAAGTCTAATTGGACATGTCAAGCCTTTTATGTGAACAAAAGAAGTGAGCAGTCAGAGGGAAAAAGAGACTTGTCATAGATTATAAGTCTTTAAATCAATTTGTATGGGATGATAAATTTCCTTTGCCCAGTATACAAAATCTTTTTATACATTTACAAGGGGCAAAAGTTTTTTCAAAATTTGATTTAAAAGTAAGTTTTTGGCAATTAGAAATTGTTCCTGAAGAACGTTACAAAACAGCTTTTTGTATTCCTAATGCTCAATACCAATGGACTGTCATGCCATTTGGTTTAAAGATCGCTCCAATCTACTTTTCAAAAAATGATGACAAAAATTTTTGTGCCAATTTATCTATTGCTTTGGTATACATTGATGATATCCTTCTCTTCAGTAAGGATGAGTTAGATCATGAGAAACTTTTAACCCAATTCTTTGATATTTGTAATTCTCATGGTATTATGCTCTTGGAGAAAAAGAGCCACATGGATCTTTTTGAAATAGAATACCATGGCATGAAAATTGCCAATGGAGCTATTCAGCCAAGACCTCATCTTGTTGAAAACCGTCCTCAGTTTCCTGATGAAAATCTTTCAAAGAAGGAGATTCAACAATTCCTTGGTATCATCAACTACATAAAAAAATTTCTGCCAAAAGTCTCTCACCATACAAGCTAGCTATCCAATAAACAAAAATCTGCCCTCTTGGGGCACAGCCCAAACCAAAGCCATCAAAGCCTTGAAGGAAATGTGCAAGTAGCCAATGCCTCTTAGGATTCCAACCGGAAGTTTCGGGATCTTACAGACATATGCAAGTGATGAACATTAGGGTGCCATCTTACTTGAGGAAATCAATGTAGAAAAACACTATTGTGGACATGCTAGTAGTTAATTCAAAGATGCTGAGAAGCATTACCACACCACAATTAAGGAGATCTTGGCCGTCAAAAATGGTATTGAACGCTTTGAGTTTCATTTGATGGGTCATGAATTCATTATTCACATGGATAATTCTTCATGTTCCAAAATTATTGATTTCAAAAATAAAATGATACCTCAAGCCCAGTTACTGATATTAAAAGATTGGTTTTCCCTGATATCGGTTTAAAGTCACTATCAAAGGAAAACACATATACTTGCAGACCTATTATCCTAGGACACAGGCCTCTCTGTTATGCAAAAAGACAATCTTTTATACAAGGCCAACTCGGAAAAAATTTTATATTTCCTAACCTATTATTCGCCAATGTTCTTCATCCAATACTCGTGTTATAATTCATGGTTAATCTCTCAAGTCATCATAATACTCATGTTTCCTGCGCATAATTACTTGAATATCCTTCTATCTCCAGATGAATTAAGGCATGCAAAGAGCACATTTAAGTTATTATCTTAGCAGTGCTTTATTGTCTTGACACAAAGAGGCTTCCTAAATCAGTTTTGATTTTTAATATCCTGGGAAAAGGTAATTAATGTCTTATGAGGTTTTAACTCAAAATGATGATTTTCCTTATTTATTGTGGTGTCTCGTTTCTTATTCTATCCATGCTATAAAGATTGATATCCATGATTGTTGAGAGCGCAACGAACTCTGGAGATTATTCGGTGGGATCATTTCAATATGTTATGCTACTCTACGAATGGTTGGATAAAATTGCAAATTCTACACTGCCTTCCATTCCTATATCTTATTTTGATTGAGACCTTATCAGTGCGCGGGTGAAAAACATTTTCCTACCTTCTTTTATGGTGTTTAGTGCTCGACCTCATACCAGAAATCAGGCGTCTTTTTTATAGATGCTCTGAAGGCTTTGGAAAACAAAGAAAAAGACAAACAGGGGCTTCAATTCATTTGTGTTCTTTCCTATATTCTATGCTTAATGGGAAATATGAACCTATGTTTTCCCCATGATATGAGATAGAACCAATACTCCAGCTACTATCTCCAGTTCTCCTTTCAGAAGCTACTACTCTATGCCACGCCTCAAGAAGATGATATTCCGTGATAAAGAATTTTGAAATAAATTTAGGACGGTATAGCATCTAACTGGAAGGATCCATTTTCTGAAGATATTATGGTTAGTATCATCGTGGCTGATTAAAGTCATCATTGTTGTTGTTTTGTCTTGAGTCAATGTCAGCTTTATTAAAGTTGCTTTATTAAAGTAGCTTTTGACTTTGTCAACTTTAGTCGACATCACTTCTGTAAAAGTATATTAAAGTTACTTTAGTATGACCTTATCTTTTACTTTATTTGAGTCTATAGAAGTTTGAAGTCCACCCTCTATATAAGGGCTCAGTTGTATCAGTTTTAGGCAAACTCAATTTTAGAGATTGAATTTGAGATAAGACTTGAGACTTGTATTCAGACTCGTTTTCAGATTATAGTTATATCTTTCATTGTGAAATAAAAGATGTTTTGCTAAAAACCTAGTCTCTTGAAACTCTCTAGTCTCCATTCTACTGTTCTTTCTTCTTCTTGAGTATTTATATAAATATTTAATTCTCGAGATCCTTGTTGTGGACTATAACAGCTCATTTGTTACTGTAGTAGTCTCTGAAGGTAGCACAAAAGGCGAAAATAGGCCAGGGAATGTCGCTAAAAGCAGCCTGACCACTGTTAGTTGGAATAATACTTCCTGCTTATCACACAAACTTCATTATTTTTTAATACACTAGTAAGAGTAGGATTCTGACCATAAAAAAGCTCTCTATTTTATAACACAATTAAATCATAAATTCATTAAAACAATAAGGTATCCGTTTCTTGCATCAAACTGGCAGGTTTCATTCTTTTATCCATATCTTAGGTTTTAGGTCGAGTCTTTAAATGATTTTCATCTTATTTTGTTCCTGAGAAATAGAACTATCAACTGATTATGTAATTCCCAGACTTAATTCCCTGACCAAGCCCTAAAATTCTCAATACAGCGRGTTACCAATATCATTACACTTAAACGAGCAGTGGGTTTCTTTATTGACAATGTATGGTTAGTACYAGATTTATAAAAACCATTATCACTTTCAACTAGCACATCGGGAACCCTAGCAAATAAACCAAAATTTAGTACTTTTTAGCTTAAGATGTAATTCAATGATAATCAAGTCAATTTCCATTTAATTCCTAGCCAAAATCATCCTTAAATCTAGCAAGAACTACCATCAATTCAAAATAAACCAACAAGACAACAAATCATAGGCCAAGCACCTTTACTAATTGATATTACTTTGCATTATAATCCCAAATTAATTCCAGTTATAGCCAACAACTTCCTTCAACTCACTCTACCCATAAAACGTTCACAAGAACATATTTTCGAACATGCAATACACCAATTCTAACAACGTATCATACAATTTCAACTCAGGAAGTTCAACTATCACAGCTTACACACATCTCATAACCTTATCAAATTCCAACAGCTCCATATTTTAATTCAACCTTCAAACAGTTATCTCAAATTATYTAACAAAGCATGCTAAAACAAGATTCCTTCTTATAGCTAAACTAAGCAACCACGAGKAGAGAAACTAACCTTTCTGGTTTGATTAATTGAAGTAGAGGCTTCAAGAATAACAACAACATCTTCCTAGCAAAGTGAAGGAGCTTTGGAGTTTGCTTGCATGGTGGACACAAGAAGGAACTTTACCAGTAACCTAAACCAAAAGGTACTATTCTAGTAAGGATATTGGAGAATTAACAAGAAAGGAAGGTATATGGTAAAGAAAAGAAAGTAAACTAGTATGAACTTACCAAGTTAGAGTGAGTCTTAAATTATCGGAAGTATTCTGTTAGAGCAAGGTGTAGTTTGGCAAAAATCAACGAGAACAAGGGGCCTAAGTGGTAAAAGCCGAGATATGGTATAGTCTAAGTGACATGTGATGTGCAAGARTGGTTTTCTTACATACAAAGAAGACTGACGAGGAGAGACCAAAGCTTGTAGGAAAAAGACAAATTGGAATTCATATTCTTGCAAGTCACTGATGCAACTTAAGAAGAAAAAAATCCAAGACTTGAACAAGTGGATTGGAATGCTACGCCAAGTGGCTAGGGAAGGAAAAGAGTGAAGACGTCAGTRGGAAGACTTGAGAAACTAAAAGAGCTCAATTTGAATTAAGCTTTTGAGATGGCTTGCCACTTGTAAGGTTGCACCYTACATTTGGCAAGACGTTGACTGAACKTTTACATGAAAAACTGATTGGAATAAGAAGGAATTCAATTTTGAATTCTTAAAACACTTCCAAGAGGACTTGACCTATGCACACTGAAGGAGCCAATGAAATTAAAATAAAAAAGGAGTGGAAATTCATGGAGTASATAGGGAGAGTTCTCCCTCTCGATTGTTGTAATAAAAGAGGAAGAAGTCAAGTTAACTTTCTATGATGTCCTAAGGAAACTAAATCATGGGATACTAATGGTGACGAAGGATCACGATATTATTAGGAAGAGAAATTCCATTTGGCCTTTATTCTTAGTCAATGATTGTTTCCAAAAAAATATCATGAAAGGGAGCTCCTTGCATTCATACAAGGTGGCCAAACTTCTCTTGCATTGGTCTRACARGTAAGGGCAATGTGGCAACCATGGTAAGGATTAGAGTTTGGTATTGGTTTTACGAATTACCCTAATGTTGTCTGAATTCGTTCTATCAAATCACTATTTGACCTACAACTGAGACTATAAGGATTCTATTGAAGGTTACTAGATCAAATACTTTATTTACAAAAATATGATTTACAAAAGTCTATAATTGGCAGTTATTTGATGACCGACTTTAGGGTTTTGCAACATTTGCTGACGATATTTGACCTTTAGTCACAATAAGACCGGATACGGTGACATTTCTACAAATATTGGGATATGTGAAATTTAGCGACATTTACAAAGGATACAATAGGTGTTGTCATAAATACATTTTATGCTGATTTTTGTATATGCWGRGAGGAAATGTTGTTATAAATAAGAAATTGATGCGACATATAGTGACGATATTTGATCTTTAGTCACGACGACATAGACAATGACATTTGTACGACATTATCCAAACGTAATAATATATTAAATTTAGGAATCATTTTCAAATGACATTTGCAATATGTGTCAACATAAACACATTGTATGCCGACTGCTCTATAGGATGGTGCTACGTCTGAAAATATTCCAGTTTCACCTATACTTTTGCCCTTTTAATCTTTTATTTTAGTCATTTAACTTTGATTAATAGAACTTTTCCTTTATTTTGTATCAATAAGTGTTGGCATGTGCTTAGCATAAACACCCCTTAAACAATGTCTATTAATTATTGAAAAGCTTGGACTTAAAAGGTATTTATGGGAATACTAAGAATGCTACAGCATCTGCAATGTGAAAAGAAGGTGAGAATACATGGGATAAATGTCAAAGCATAGTACCCTAGCATTTAATGAACATCAAAATTGAAAAAGATAGGTAACAGACTGTCGAGGTCGACTTCAGTCTTTTACCAAAATGCTAAAGCAGAGGAGAACAAGTGGGAAACACAATATGCAAAATTGACCTAAAAGACAAACCGGTCTGAGTCAACAACCATTTGTCAGAGGTGCTAAAAGCTACAATGTTGCCAACTCAGCCTTACATGGGTCTTTTACAAAGAAGCAACCTAGTGGACAAATGAAGACATCGATAGTCAGTTAGAGTAATTCAAGTTAGCATCTGTTAGCAGTAATTCATAGATGAATACTAGTCTTTAAAATTAAAAATCTTTCAATTAGAATTTAAGGGTTTCCTTCAATAGAAGAACCTATCTTTAAGCAAGGAGTTTACTGCTTTATTAACATGGGATTAGATGACAATCTTCCCTWTTGTTTTTGTGTAATTTATTTCTTCATCTATGTAAGGTTCTTCAAGTTTCTTAATCTGCAAAGTGGTACACAAACTRTGATGATAAGCTTAGAGAGTTGTTGTAATCTACTTAGTTTATGGAGTGCAAGGATTGATTTCATCTTCTAAGTGTTCTAACAGAGTCATGAATCAAGACAACAAAGCTTGACAAATCCTAGCTATCAAGATAAACACTTCTTCGTAGAAAAAACATCGAATCTGAAATCAAGAGGACTAGTTAGTGGTTAAGGAAGTCAAACACTATCCTCACACTTTTYGCTAACTTAAACTGACTAACAGTTAGTAATTATATTTCATTGCCATAGATATATGGTTATTGAGTTAGCGAAAACTACCTAGAAAACTTGCTACAAGGTTAAGGGACTATGTCAAAAAAGGTCTATGATGACGTATAACATACATCACGAAAAGTACTAAAATTGTTGCCTTAGAGCTACTGCAACGTTTTCTACAAACACCAGACAAAGTCATAATAAGCACAGTCGTTTTAGATTTTCCTAACATTTGTGACAAATGTTGGTACACGATTATGACAATGGTTGTTTCAGGTCTATGAGGACATTTGCAAAACATCGTTTGAGGTACTTTCTCTGAACATTTGCAAAGGTCACGATACAAATGTTTAGCCAACAATTATATGAGTTGTGTAATTAGATCTTTCTCAACGTTTGGGAAAGGTCACAATATGATTGTTGTCCCAATATATTTGTTTAGTTATTACTATGTTTATAAATGTCGGGATATATATCATAAATATTTTTTAAAAAAATTAGTTCGGCATTATTTTGAAATAATGCCAAATTATTAGTCTAAAATTTAAATTAAATAAATATTTTTATTACTAAAATAGGAAAATATAATTAGTTTTCATTACAATTTGTCATAATCTAGAAGCAGCATTGTCATCATCTGTATAACAAAACAAAAAACCAAAACAAAAAAAAAAAAATAAATGCATAGTTAAGTAAAGTGATTGATTAGAGTATTGAAATCAGATTTGAAATCAATAGTTGTAGTCGACTACGGTACTCTACTATGGTATTCGATTGACCTCATTCTATAGTTTCATTTTCATTATTGTTGGTCATACGTGAACCAAGACTACTTCTACATCTTGCATCTTACAAATGAATTTTTAGAYGCTAAAATATTAGTACAAACACTACTTTTATTTAATGGATAAAATATTTATATAGACGGTTTAAAGGAATAGATAATGTGCTTCTTACCGCCCTAAAGTCGAACTCGAGTTCAAACCCATATGTTTTAGAACTATAAGACGTAATGCAACGATTTGYCCAAACAATCCCTAAACATTTTCTTCAAGATCTCTATTCTCCTTCAGTTGGTCATTTCCTTTAYAACTTCTAGATTTGAAGTTGAAAACACATTAGCRGTTACTCCAAAACCYGTTCCACAAACACAACCATTCCTTTCTGAACTAATTACATGGTATAGGGCATCAACTTCTAAAGATAAAATGTCATCAGACTCTTGCAAGACCCACTTTCATGCATTTTTCATTCGAAATTTGTTGTATTTTCTTCTACATAGATAAAAAAATTAATAGTTAAGTGGAAGAGTTGACTATCGGATATGACCATAAGTCACAAAGATGTAATCTACTAGTAGTTCCTCGTCCTGTTCAGTAACTAGTGTGTCAGCCTTGTATTTGTGATAATCCACATATATTTTTGCTCTACTATGATGTTTTCCATTTTTTTTAACCTGCAAATCAGAATATACTCTTAATCTTGTATGTGGCTCAAAGCAAGGTTTGAAAATTTACGCAAATTAAGAAAATATACAAATAGATGCAATAATAAATTACCTCTGATTTTSTCCTTCRAGCAAATGAAATACTGCCAGATGTATGTGACATCTTCATTTGAGCTTTTGCTTTTCGTTCATTTTCAAATTTTTGTTGCATAGAACACTTATAGATAGCTTTAGTCTCATACACAACTATTGAGTAGGGTRTGGTATTTAACTATATAATACATATAAATGCTCGATTTCACAGTGAACTATGAATTACATAAACTATACTTGGCACATCAAAGAGTACCATCTCTCACATACTAAACTATGAAGCCCAATTACCTCATCAATTGGTTTTTGTAAAATGAGAAGATGGTTCATATGTGATGACCCGCCCTCCTATCCACTGGGCTGTACAGGCATCATCTACCTCTTGATAGTCAATATAATTAAACATTCAAAGCAACAAAATATATAAATGTAATATGAAAATTTCATTAATTACATAATCCTATAATGTATACAACTCCAATTATACAAAACTAAACTCCACTGTACAATCCATAAAACCTATTAGATTACAACTCTTARATGCAAGTACAGACATTCTAACCATTACAAATGACTAGAGTTCTCTCAACTCCAGAAAATCTRTATACAGTGTAACACTTCTAAAGCAGAAGTTGCTTGACTTCTCTAAGCCTCTGTATCTGTCACTAGAACACGTGAAAATTGAGTGGGCTAGGCTCAATGAGTCCCCTGCATGAGTGATAGCGTACAATTTTAGTAAAAACTATCCAGAAACCATGGCATTTTAGTTCGAATAATAAAAGATCAAACTATTGTTTGACAACCAAAATCTTTGAGAAAATAATTCGAAAGAACTATATGCTGGAATAGAATAAACATGTGAAGTTTGATAAAAACATTTCATGCCAAGAATAAAGTCAACAGAATCAGACCTTAACTTTAAGAGATTCACTCTATGAGGTTAAGATATACCAACCTTATCTGTCYATGTACGCATGTGATTTACAACCGAACCCCATTAACAATAAGAAGCTAGGTAGCCATGGCTATTGGGGTTGGTCGCCTCCGGATTAAACCTCTTAACCAAGGGTACGAGCATCCAACAATTGCCATGGGTAGCTAATAGTGCAACCGTCTGTCTGAACGGATCCAGCTCGCCATAGATACGATCAATCAATTTTGGCCATTAGCAACTCCCAAAGCACTATAATCCAAGCGGCTCAAGAGGTCCTTACATTGGGGATCAGCCAAGAATAGTAAGTTACCCRCTGGAATAGTACTTGGAGTCACCGACTGAATGGTCAATCATTACAATATATCCACATTCCAAGTCCGTCAGAGTAACAAGCTTTATGCAAGTAAATCAATAAACTCATGATTAAATTCATGTCAATTGTAAAAACACTCATTCAATATCTAGTTCAAGTTTTCATTTCAATCAAGTAAATATGTTGTTGGAATAACACAATTCATGTAATAAGCCATGCCGATATAAAATCTATGATGAGTGTTAGCCTTTAGAAACAACATGTACAATATCTTTCTAAAAGATTTGAAGAATATTATTATTTAAAAAATTTGAAAGGTGTTGAAAACATCTTTCTAAGTAAATTAAATACACAACTGTGCAGAGATTCATAGTTTTCTTCAGTTGCTTTTGTGAAGCCTGTAATATTTTCTATTTTACTAAATACTCTAATTAATAATTTTTTTATCCATTAAGCCATGAAATACATATCTCCTTTTCTTCCTTTAAAGTTTGCATTCTCAATTTTTTCTGAATATATATAACATGTCGTATAATGAACAAAATTGATCAGTTAAAAAGATGATTAGGGGAAAAGTAATTTTTTATTCTGTTATCAACCTCTCGAGACTGCTATCATCCAATCTAGGAAAACCTCAGATTGTATTTATAGAATTGACTATTCTTT
>MEJB01000048.1:54638-72406 GCA_001752375.1 Rhazya stricta
GTTAAGAATCAAAAGCTGTCCATAGATTCTATCGCTGTCATAAATGTGCTAACTTCAACATCATTTTCAGAAACAATATGTTGAAGAAGCTAATGTATCAGGTGATAAGTACATCGAAGATGCAAAAGTTTGACATGAACATGAAAAGATAAGAAAAAATGATCAAGCAGCATATATAACTGGTTGATTAATATCCCCATTAACAAATGGGCTCTATCGCATGATGAGCATAAATCTTTGGAGTTTAGCAACCAATATCTATGAACAGTATTTTGAAGAAAATACGTGCACTTCCACTAAGGGTATTGGTTGAGATGAACTTTAGAAAACTTGTTAATTACTTTTGCCTGCACTAAGATGAAGGTGCTCAATGATATTCATTTCCATATAGAATATGGAAGATATACATTGATATCAAAACCAAGGCAAGGATGCACTTAGTCACCAATACAATCTACTAGCTGGTTGATTTGGTGTCGCAACTCCATGGAGACAAGGTCGAAGGGATAACCATGTTTATATGGTCAACATGAGCAAGAATACGTATGATTTTGAGTCTAGCGTGTTTGCTGTATGTCAAAAAAGAGGTTGGGACACTGCAAATCTATTCAATGAATTTTTACTCAAGGATAATTATAGAAACACATAGAGTTGTGGTTTCTATCGGATTGACAAGTAAACTTGGAGGCTTGCACTTTTCACCCTTAAACATAATGAAGAGCTTATGAAAGGTCATAATTATCTGGGTGGAGGCGTAATACAAGAATATGCGGAGAAATGGACTTTCGCTGCCCCAAGTCTCCCCCAAGATGTTCAAATTTCCATCAATCTGGTCATAATAGGCGAAACTATGGGAATAATGACAGATTTAAATTCGCATAATATTCAGGGGACATAGTTCATGAATTGTTGTAATATAAATAAAATTTTATATAATGTTTTTCACTTTTAAATCTTTATCTTATATAGTATTATCTCTTGGTTAAAGTTTAATCTAAGTCAACGTATTATTCTCTTGATTATAGTTTACATTTTAGCAATGTAATGATGGAAAGTTTGTAATTTTTCGGGCAATGATCGTTCTAACCATTTATTTTGTATTTTGGTATTCTGGAAAGCTTAAATTGGTTGGCTTTCAAATAAGTTGCTGAGATATTGGTTAAAGAGTTTGGAAAGCTTATATTGGTTGCATTTTTGTCTTTTGGTATTTTGGAAAGCTTATAGTTTGAAAATTTCATGAATTGTGTTATATAGGTGGATATGACAAAATTCAATTGTTGAGTTGAATGAATTGTATATAAATTGCATTCAGGAAATGCATTCCGCTACATGCCATTGCATTACATAAATGTGTTACTCATTAAAACTACCACATTTATAAAATGCAATGGAGAAAAATGATCTCATTACTCTAAGATTTGGTTGCATTTAGGAAATGGGACGGTTCTTTGCCTCGAATTCCATACCAAAACCGAATGCATTCGCTGAATACGACAGTTTTTAGGTGGAGTGCATTTGTCAAATACGTTCCATTGATTAGTGCCGATGTCTGAATAGTTCCATCTATAATGACTATCCTTTCTGAAAGGACGCTCATTCAGGAAAAAAACCCTAAGACTACTATTTCTTCCCCTTTATTATTTTTTTATTTTTTGCGTTTCAACTGTTTGGACTTGTGTTCTTTGGTCTTGACGACTCAGTTCTTTTTTCTGCTTCTACATTGCTCATCGCTTAGTTATTTTGTTACTTGTTAGGTCATTGATTCTTGCACTAGTTCTTGCACTATAGCAAATATGTGCTTTCAATTTCTTTTTCTAAAAGTTTCTCCTTATTTTGGTGCATGTTTAAAATGTTACTCATGGTTACTGATTATTCAACTGCTCACTCGGTCGTAGAGAGAGTTCCACATCTCTCTTTTATCTCCAATTTACTTTGCCAAAGAAAGGCAGATAAACCTATAGACTAACTGACTAAACACATACCTATGGGTTGTTGAGATAGATGCAGAAGCGAAGCATGATAAAGGCATGGATATGAAGTTTCAGACAATTCTTCTTTTTTGTTTAAAAGAATTTGTTAGTCATAATACAAAGAAGGCCTTTTTTTAATAGTGAATTTCTTTTTCCCTAATTCGGGTTTAGTTCGAACCCGTGAGCCGAGTTTCGTTCAACTTTTCTAAGCTTGCTCTGACTGAATTAAGGCTCGAGCTTAGCAAAATTAACTCGGGCTGATTCCTGACATAGCTAAACTCGACTCACCTAACCTAATTTACACCATAAATGTCCTTATCTATATTTATATTATTCTGACAAGGGAAAATGGCTTTCTATGCCATTCAACTATTGCCCATTTATTATAAATGTCCATTATCTTTCTCTTTTGTTAACTTATTTTTATCCTTAACATATTTTAGAGCCACTATTTTTACTTTGCCATCAGTTTGCAGTGGAATTCAATGGAAAACTACACATGCTACTTGGGTGATTTTTAATTGAGGGGTAAAAATGTCATTTGAAATTGATTATTCAAAAAAAAAAAGAAGAGAAAGATGGAACTATGAATATGAATCCCACCCACCAATTGGTCCTTAGCTTTATTTGCTTTCTGTCTTAGCCATTTTGGCTCTTTTTCTCTTGTGAGAATCATTTCTGCTAGGTGTGAGATTCCGTCAGTGGTTTAGCTGTTGGTATTTTCTTAGTCATACACGTCGGCTATTCTTAAGCGTAACATATGCCCCCTAAACTTTTACCTTGATTGGCTGTGCTTAATAGTTGGATAGGTAAGGCTTGACATCAACTCCATCTTTTCGTGTGCCTTTGGAATTCCTGCAATCATCGGCTATTGAGCCCGAACAATTGTCCCCTTTTTTAGCCAGTTGGTTACACTATTAATGATGTTTTTTGCCTTGAGACTTGCAGTCATCTTATTCGTTCAACTTCTTTTGGTGGTAAAAATAGCTAGTAAGCTTGCAATTTGGATTCTTTTTTCACTTATCAGTGCCTTCTTCTCCAAGTTGACTTGCTTGTTTCTATCTGTCCTCTACAACTTCCTTCTAGCTTCTAACCTTCTCCGATCATCAGCTCTTTCTTTTTCCTTCCTTTCTGATAGCATTCACCATGTCTTCAAGCAGTGAGGCTCGTAATGATTCTTCCAACCAAACCTAGATCTTTGACCAGTAGATTTTAGTCTGCTATGACACTTGCAATGACTTTTTCAAACTGCGTACCTCATTTCTTCCTCCTTTGCTTTCCTCAAACCGCAAGGGTTTGATCTCCCTCTTAACCAGTAGGGCTGGTCCCTCTCTTAATGGAGATAAAACATTCGTTGCTGGTTTGACCTTTTGCCCATCTTCGATCGCTGGTCCAAGAGGCTTAACCCTAGCCTGGAGGACACATGAAGGAAAATGTGGCATCATCCATGCCATTCAATTGTCTTCCTTCATTTTCCATTTTGATCGGAGTTTGTTCATGGTTTTCATGCCGTTTTTGGTCTTTTCCTGTGAATGCTGCTGTTTTTCCATTTGGGACATTAACTCCCACCTTGCTAGACATTGCAACCATTCTGGGTTTGCTCATGACTAGGGCTGATATACCTTTTCGATATGCTGATAAAAAGGGAAAGACTTTTAGTTTCAACTTTAGCAAACACAATGTAGTGTATGCTAAGTTTGCTGAGAACAATATGATGCAAACTTCTACCATCTCAGTGACGAGCATGCAGCATTCCTCATCCGTTGGCTGTGGAAGTATATAACACTCCCAGATTAGGAACTGTTCTAAACCAAGAGTATTACTGACCTTACTCATATTCATATCAACTACCGTAGAAAACAAAAATCTGAATACTTTGTCTAAAAAGGTTTATAAAAATTTCGACAGAGTTTCCTTTGTAATTTCAACAACTACTCCCTGTATACAATTAAAAAGTTCTCAAACATTTTCAATACTCTTAAATATTATGTACTCCAACCCAACAAACATACAACATAAATAAGTAGAGCATTCCAACAATCTTTTGCTAACTTAATAGTTAGCAAAATTGAAATTTGCGGAACTTGATAGAATTTAATGCACGAATAGTTAAATCAATAAAGAAATAACTTAAACAAAACATAAAACCTCTCTAATCAACCATCTATCTTATTCACTAAAATTTATTTAAAATAACACTTCGGGGTATCAAGGCTTACCCGCAAACGACCTCCACACACCATCTAGTTAAACATCACCTAAAATGTAGAATGAAAGAAATGGAATGAGCTATAAAGCTCAATAAGTAAATCCCATGCATGAATGTATGTGAAATGCACTATATACCATGAATTTATATTTCACTTCCTCAATAAAACTTCCTAAATACTTTCATAAAACTTCCATTTCAAAATGTAAGAACTTTTTTAAAAAAAAAAAAACCTTTCTATTTCATTAAAGTCGTGAGCTCACTTAGTGTAGCGCCTAGCCATTAAGCTTGCAATGGGCTATTATTCTTTGGAACCTAATCATATTTCCTACCAGTAGAATCGCATAACGGTTAACATCACTTTAACTTTTTCTTTCATCTTTTCACCTCCCAAGAGTTGAATGTTACTTATCTCCCTACCCTACAAAAGGGTTAGGTCGGGTGCGTAGGTCCCTCATGCCCCCTTTCCCACTCACATCTTTCATGGCTAAGTGTACACTTCTTTCCAAAATCTTAACATTATCCTAATAATAATTCATTTATAAAATTTCATTTCCTTTCAAATTTTATTTTCTAAACTATTCGATTTCTAAATGTACGAATGGCTCATGCCAGGAATGATGTAGAATAATATAACTATATGGCCATGTCATGAACTACATAAATCCCTATTTAAACACCATTTAACATGTTAACAGTACGAAACATATTACATGAAATAAACCAATATGACCACAACCACCTTACTCAATACAATCCAATAAAATTACAACATATTCCACAACATAGTCCAATATAACCACAACATAAACACACAAATAGGATAAAGTTGATGAGTATGAGTATTTACTTACTTGGAGTCCTTAATGTTAAAATTCTATTTAAATCGCAAAGCAGAGTCCCTCGACCGCTCTTAATGTCAATGTGCCCGAAAATGAACTAAGTATTATTACAATAAGAAAATTCATTAACACGATTGTCTAAGCTTAAAACATTTAACGCTTATCCTATGAACGTCATTTGCCAATATTAACCTATACTTAATTCCCACATTGAAAAACTATCACATTCTTAAAGGTACAACTTATTTCATGGCTTCTTACCCTTCTCAACAATTGATAATGATAATACCAAATACAATACATTTCTAAGTTAAAACATATTCTTCATACAAATTAAACTTATTCTTAGATAGATTAGGTATTAAACCTAATTTATGTTCTTCCACAATTTACAATATAGAACACAATTGCATAAGTCATTAAATTTCTAAGAATCGAAAACTAATGTTTTCACCTTTATATCAACAAACTCTAAGTGTCGCGGAAGTTGCGATGCGCCCTAAGCGCGTGCTCAGGTAGCACGCACGCAATAGCTGTGGTTGCACACGATGCCTGGTCACCTGGGCGTCTAGTGGCCCAGGCATCTTGGCACTCAGTCACCTAGGCGCCTAATGGCCTAGGCGTCTGGGCTCTCGGTTGCTTGGGCGCCTAATGGCCTAGGTTCTTGGTTGATGGGCGTCTGAAGAGCCTTATTGCTTCTAGCCAAAAATCCACCGACTGGAATAGAAACTGGACGGACAAAGGCGGCGAGCAACCAAGCAGTGGCAGCCTGGTTGAGTCGCGAGGCTTGGATCTGGGCAATCTCAAGCACGGCGAGCAACCGAGGAGTGGCAACCTGGCTAAGTCACGAGCCTTGGATCTGGCTGAACCGGTCTGATCAGCTCTCGTTCTTATCGATCGACGGAGCAGCAACACTAGCAATCAGCGTGCAGATTTTGGTACAAATAGGCAACGACAGCAACACCATGAGCTTCAGATCATACACAAGCGAGCTGCTTCTATTCTCGAGAGCGCTATCGGAATGAACAACAACAGCTTGCAGTAGTCCGACTTGAGTGGAGACGACCGCAGATCTGGACAGCAGTGATGAGTATATCTAGAGACGGCACTCGAACTACAGGTTCGACGAGCAGCAACGACAACTTCTTCAGAGCAGTAAACCAGTTTGGTGTGCAATGGCAATGGATCAATGGCAAGCAAAAATGGGATCACTGCAAGAAATTCCATTAAGCAACAACGAGTGGATCTGGCCAGACAATGATCGACTGCGGAGGGCGACAAGCTTGATTGTCCAATACAATGGAGTTGACGATGATGATCAGTGCGGCGTCGGTAGAGGGAAAAAGGGGGCGGTGCAAGCAGCGGGAAGGGTTTGGGGAAGAGGGTAGACAGCATTATGCTATACTGATTAGGGTTTCTTTTTTTTTTTTTTTTTCCAGGTTTAGGCCCTAACCCAAAAACTTTAGGCCTCCCCATTCCATAACCAATCCAACCAAAAAATTAAATTCCATGGGCTTTCCTTTCGGTAAAAATCTAGTTTTCGAATGAGAAACGAATAAGCCTAACAAGTCGAGCCACTAACTAACCAAAAATACTAATTCGATTACTGCGACAATTCCATACTTAATTAAACGTACAATTAAATAATGATCTCCTAAAATATTATCAAACCCTATGTGGCACACAATTCATACGATCATACAAAATTCATAAAAATGAAAAAGTAATATCTCGGGTATTACAAAGTATGTTCTTAGTTCAGGTTCCTATAGGGCGGTGGCCGATTATGGCTATTATGTATCCTTGTTGCTGACCAGAACGTCCTCTCCCCCTGGCTTCTTTGGTCATTTCGTTGTTGTATTGAGGGTTGACTTGGCTGACTGAGGCCCTAGCTAGTAGCAAGGATGCTAGCAATGTTGCAGTCCCATTCTAGGTCTTGCAGCTGTGGCTGAATCAACATATTCTTGAATTTGAGATCAGCCTACTTCCGGCTATAGCTGACAATCCTGAGGCAATCGGGGAGGCTACTGGGTATCAGCTGCTTGAGGTCCCCATCAATATGTTTTTTCCCTGGGCCATTTTCACCTCAATTTACAGTATGAAATTAATATAGCTGATGAAGGGCCTGAGTGTCTGAGGCAAAAGTCTGAAGGCTCCAATTATGCCAGGGTAAAAAAGGTATGGGCCAGCATCTTGATGCCTCGGCTGCTGCTGAACAAGGTTCGACCAACGACCAGGTATACAAAAACTTTTGCTGAGCCTTAGTACCCCCATTGCTACGCTAGGCAATTCGGTTTGATTGAAGACATCCCAACCGATCCACAGCTCTGAATCTCTTTTGCCAGTTGTGCAGACCATACTGAAGCTATTGTGAAAGCATTGGCCTCGGCCAACCAATTAAAGTTCGAAAAGTTTTTCTTTCAAAACTTCTAGCATTGTCATTCGACTATCCTAGAATTTGAGACTTGGTGGGACCAAGTTGAATATATTTTCTTAACGACTGACTGAGCCGATTCTCTACAAAAGTTGGACATGTTTGTCTCTATTTTTGCTACTTCTACCCCCTCAACTAGTTGTTCAGCTATTGGGACCCCTTCAAGTAGAAGAAGAAGACTTTTCTTGCTACTGTTGCCACTATATCCTCACGTCCTTCAGTCGTTTCTTCATTAGCCGTGACATCTTCGAAAAAGAAAGGGAAGACAAAAGAGCCTATCTTTGTCCTAGGTATGCTCTATCGACAATTGACTTGGTTTAACATGTTTTCCTATGGAAATTTCTCACTACTTTTTTTTTTAGTAGAGTCAGTAGAGCTAATTGATGTTGATGCGCTTCCTCACTTACCTCGGTCCGAGAAGGCTTCGGTTGGGGTTAGGAAATCAAAGTGGCTACGGGCAGTTGGCATTTCTATCAACGTTTCGGTGAAGGTAGTTTGCCAACTCCTTATCATTTGCTTATTGATTACTCTTTGTTTTGTAGAAGCTAGAAAAGAAAAAGTCCCATCGGCTACTCCTTTTGACGAAGAGGAAAACTAAGGTAGCTCAACCGAAGACAAAGAATCACCTCCTGCTTCTCCTGCTCCCCCTATGCTTACTGAGGACATGTGTAATGCCCATGATTAATTTTTCCTTTTTCTATGAATTTTACATAAATATATAATTTATATTCTAGTGCATTTCTTTTGAGATAAAACCTCATTTTTATTTAATTTTAATTTTTCAAACTTTGCATGACTGCCTCCATTTCGTAAAAGTGAATTTCATGTTCTTTTGTTTTGTTATAATTGTTTTCTTGCTTTTAACTTTGCAAATAATTCGAACTTTTGCATGCAAACATTTTGTTCCTTTCTATTTAAGCTTTCTTTCACCTAGCTCCCTCTCACCTCTACCTGACCCAACCCTTTGCTCCCTTTGGAACATCGCTCAAGTCTTCTTTAAGAAAAGGAGGAAGTATGTTTTGATTATGAGGATGAATATTAGATTGCACCTGCTATGGTTATATGTTGGAAATCTATTGAATGATGATGATATGTGAAAAATGATGCTAAAGATTATGATGTAAGGATTGTAGGGTGAATTACAAGACTTAGCAAAACAAATTTGTGTTGAGGTATAAATTGAAAAACAATTGGTGCTATACTTTGTTTGAGTAGCATGATAACTAGCTTTAAATTTTTCATGCCGTTTTAGTTTTGATTTAAGACCTGAAAAAAGATCTTATGAAATTAATTATTTGATGGATGGGAAGCCTTGTTTATTATATTTAAATTGATATATAGAAACTTTAAGATGGTTTGCTAAAACAAGAGATATGATTAAAATCACCTAAGCTGCCAGATTCACTAGTACCAGAAAACTACCCTATGTTTTGGTATGTTGTGATTCGGTTAAGAATTTAAATATTGAATTTCTAAATGGTTAGAAATCTAAGGATCGTAGGAGTAATTAGAGACCAGTTTCACTTGATTTGGACTTGTAGATCTTGAATTATGCATTAATCTTTGAGAACCAATTAATTTAACCCTGATTGTGGTTGAACCATGTTTTCCATTGAATTCACCTAAATGGGGGTGCCCATTTAGGTGTTTTTAGAATAGATGGAAAATCCCACTTTCTTAGGGTCATTTGCCCACCAATTTTCCATGAAATACCTATTTCGTAGGATCATTTTCCTAACTCTGCTCAAGTTGGGTAGAAATGAACACTACTCATGTTTGTTAACTCTGTCTTAAATAACTTCTATAACTAAAAGAAATCAATACAAAAACTCTTACCTCTAGAGACATTACTGAAGAAGGGTTACCAAGGATATTTGACCTACATGATTAACCAGTCAACAAACATAGGAAAAATAGATGTAGTGCCTCTAGAGAAAGAATACACAAACATATTCTCTTTCAGATTAACTTCATTACCTAGTTAGAGAGATGTAGAGTTCAGGATAGATTTTTTATAATCAAAGAATTTTCAAACACCCGATGTGTGGTAAGCTGAGTCAAAGATACATTCGACCATTTGAGATTCTGGAAAGGGTCAAACCAGTTGCATACATGATTGCATTGCCATTTGAATTTTCACAATGTATTCTATGTGTCATAGCTCAAAACTACAATCCATTACCAGATCACATGATAAACGAGGTAAAAATCGAATTGCATCTGAATTCATCATATGAGGAAAGGCCAATAGGGTTACCGGAAACAAATGTTAAGAAGTTACGAAGTAAAAGAGATTCGGCATGTTAAGGTTTAATGGGAACATCATGGGATTACAGAAGCAACATGGGAATCGGAAGATATCATGTGACAAAAATATCCCTACTTATTTCAGGTATGCATAAATTTCGAGGACTAAATTTCCTTAAGAGGGAGAGGATCTGAGGCCCCGGATATTTCTACGAGTTAAGTAACCACAACCATGAGTGTAAGTATAACTTTAGAACTTAGTATACCTAGGTGTAGAATAGTTATTAGGCCTCAAATTATGGTAAAACATTAAGTTAGAGTAAACCAAAACATTTTCTCCGGCCTAATCTAATTTCAAAAACCTTTTATAAAAATTTATTCCTACTAGATGAAATTCTTATTACCTTGCATGCATATAGCCGTCGATAACTCTTCTATTTTATTTCAGCTTTGCTTCTTAAGTTCAAGAATTTTTCTAAATTCAAAATTCCTTTTTTTCCTCTTACTAATTTCAGTTTGGTTAGTTTCAATTCCTAGTTTAATATTTTTCCTAAAACTACCATCACCTATCGTGACCCCTACAACTGAGCCTACTCCTTCAAAATTCAACCAAATTTTAGTTAATTTAAAAATCCAACAAGGCGTGTATGCTATGCATTGGTATTTAGGACATAAGTTGTTCTACTCTGTGGGTGACCAGAGTCCAAATTTCTGCTCTGCTTAAGCTGTTCATAAGAATTCAGTTTCATTCTTTCTCTTCTTCATCCAGCCAAATTTCACCCTTGATATGTTCCTCCCAAATTTCAGCTATATCACCCTCATTTTTAGTTTAATTTTGACTGAAAAATCCCACCAATGCACGACTGAATGGTGGTAAGAATTCAGCTGAAATGCTGTCCGATTTAAGGAGTCTACAGCCGAAGAATTACAGCTACAATTCCCTTGTATGTGCTGTCCAATTCCTGTGGCACTTAGCTAAAAATTCGATAGTTGTCCATTGCGTGTTGTTTGAATTTTAGAGTGCTTAGTTAAGATATTTGCATCTGTCTACCAATGTGTCAAGCTCTTCTTCTTCAAAGAGTACAGATTGCGTTTGAACTCTCAAATTTGGAAAAGAAACTCGTGTAATTTTTCCTACTTTCTTCCTTCTTCTGGCTGAAACTTTCTTCCATTGCCAGCTTTGTAATCTCCTCCTAGCACCTCTATAAAAAGCTAAATAGAGACTTCAAGATCACGGCTCACTCTACCCGGTCAAATCCTTCCTTTTGGTAGAAAACATCCCATCAATTTCTGATGTTCACCATGCCACCAAGAAAACCCATAAAAGTTTCAGTTATGTTCTCCTTCATTCCAGAAAGACACAAGTAGATATATCACTTTAGCTTCTTTGGAAACCAATAGCATTTCAGTTTGGGCAGTGAGAAAAAACTCTTTAAGACATCAGCCGACTTCCTTGTACATTCACAACTTGCTGTGAGCTTCAGTCCATTTTCTTGCTGCAAAAATTACAAATGGGTAAATCTATAAATGCCTAGAAGATGGCTAATTTGAAATGTTGTTGTACTCTAGGATAATGGTAATAAACAAAGTAATATATACAAATTATTGAGGAGTATATTGCATGTGCTAGGTTCATCATTTGTTTGCATGATTTTAAGGTTACAGTATGACCTTTTATTGTCACATAAATTAAGGGATAGGAACCTGAATCTTTGGAAAGCATAATGATATAAGGTGCACCACTTAGAACCTCATAAAAGTGCACCACTTAGAACCTCATAAAACTTAAGAAACTAAGAGTAAACCTTATTTTTCTGGCCGAACCAGAAAGTTTACCTATACTAAATTCGTTACAGAAACCCTAGTACTAAGTAAAAATTTATTTTTGATATATATCTAAAAAGCCACAAATCTTGGGAACAATGTAGTCCAAGTTTCACCCAATTGGAGCTTGTAAAACTCAAAATATGAGTTAATCTTTGGAGTAAGATCAATTTTGATTGATTGCACATGAAACCCTTATTCCATTCAAAATAGGTATTTAGACCTCTTCAGCCTTAGATATTTATGTGGTTGTAAACCTTATTTTTATAGGAACATTTTGGCACTAAACCTATTAGGAAATATGAAGTATTAAGAGAGAAATATTCTAACTCTAGGCTGTCCATTCTATAAAACTGATTTCAAACTCCCCATTTTACCTTAAAAATTGCTAACCAATGCATTTCCTATGCTCTATGCAATACAATTAATTAACTTTATATTCTAGAATATTTCCTAAGTTATTACTGTCATATTAGCCCAAGTCATATCCATGCACATGAAACCCTAGAATGTTCTATTTCACATAAACTTTTCATACCTATAGATCCTAATGAATTTCTAAAATGGATTTGATTATCATAACTGCTGATTTAATGTTTAGTTGGATCTATTTAGGAAAGGTTATGTGATTGATATGATTTATTACTAAGGAAATTCTTCATGATTAATTTTAGGAAGTGCCATATAGTAGACCATTTCCTCACTAATTGAGTCACAGGTGAGTTTATCTGTCTTTTAAACTCCTCAAAAGTAAATGTTTTTATTTAAGCTTATTCTAGATATAATTTCAAATACTCTCGTACAGCTGAATATGAGTTCCTTCTGTTTTTTAAAACTTTCAAATATGTGCGATTTTTATCCTACTTTAGATAACTATCATTTTAATGTGAGTAAACTCCTCAAAAGTGCATGGTTTTATTTAAGCATACTGTAGATAAGTTCTCAAAGATTCTCGTACACTTGAAGTTCCTTCCGTTTTTAAAACTTCTAAATATGTGCGATTTTTATACTACTTTTGATAACTATCATTTTAACGTGAGTTCCTCCTCTTTTAAGATTCTGCAAACATGCTTGTTTTTATTTAACCATACTCTAGATATGATTTCAAGAATTCTAATAAGCTTAATTTGAATTCCTATTAACTGTTTTATTACATAAATATATTTCGAGTTATCTCTAAATTATTTTCTCGCAACTTGCAAAAGTTGGATATCCTGAAATTTTTTTTGAGCATGTCATTGATCAAATCTTGTTTCTTGGAGAAATTACTGAAACTACATGATATTTGTGTTTTGCAAAGCTTATTTCTGAAAAACTGTTCAAGGAAAATTTCTTGAATCATGATTTACTTGTGATCTCTACTTTATTTGACAAAACTATAAACATTTTTGAAATCACTATTTGTGATTTATGGAATTAAGGAATTGCAATTGAGTACTCGATTGGCAAGCTCTGAATAACTAGTCTGGTGCTTGGCTAGTCCCCAATATGAGTACCTCTTGAGCTAGTCTGAGGGACAGCATCAGAGGGAGGCAACCCTTAGCCAACGACTGGGTGGTTGGTGACGGATCAAGACGCGTAGGGCAAACGGTCGCTTCATTCGATACCCAGATCCGATTGTGGATAGTCATACCCCTGGTAGGAGGTTTAACCTGGGGGCCGGTGACTCCCTTGTAGCTTAGCTAGCGAGTACCAATGATTATATGAAGTGATAAGGTAGAAAATCACATACGTAAATTTTGAGGGATAAGGTCAGTATTACTAGATCCCGCAGAGTTTTACTCTATGGTAATTGTGCATTATCATGAAATTTATGTTTCCAGCAAATGTTTTTATCACAACTTGAAGCAATTATCTTGTCTTCCAAAATGTTCGAAAATAGCTTTACGTAATGACTATTATTATATTCCTGAACATGTTTTATAATTTTATTTTCTAACTCATATTCCACACATGTAAAACTCACTGAGCTCTTTTCTATGTTTCTGTAGTGACAGATAGGTTCTAGAGACTTCACGTTTTGAGAGCGAGAGCTAGGAGTGTCAATTCGTTACTAGAAAGTGCTAGAGTAGCACTACTCCTTTTAGTCTACTATTACTGTGATGTATTACGTTCTAAGTATGTAACTGGATCAACAATTCTTGTTGGATTTTATTTCTAGATGGTTTATTGAGAAATTTTATTTTTTCTGAGCTTGTACTGACTGTCGAGAGGCAGGCAATGACTCGTTCAGTCCTAATGGAACCTAGGGGTCAGCGAAGACGACACATTATGCACACATACAGAACTCACTGAGCAATCGCTCACAATTTTTCTCCTGTTTTTCTTAGTGACTGGTACAGATCACTGGGACTATTAGTTAGTTACAAGCACTTCGAAGGGCTACAATAGATGTTTAACTTATTGATGTTTTAGATTACTTTTATTGTGGAGTAATTTTGTTAAGCTTGTAACAGACATAGCATTTGTATTATCTATTTGGGATCTAAAATCTCTATTAAGCTGTAATGAGGACTATAAATTATGATTTTTATTGTAGCTATATTGTATTTATTATGGTAGTATCGACTGTCGAGAGATAGGTTACGACTTGTTCGGCCCCAGTAATACCTAGGGATTTGCAAGAGCATCACATTTACCTTCCTAAACAATAAAAGTAATAGCTTCATTCACCATTTTTGTGCTTTTATTGGAATGAAAATATTGTTGCAAATATATTGTGAAGGACGTTTATATCCTTAAAGACCTAGAAGCCCTGGGCTTGACATCTAGAAATAAAGGATTTTGATTCACATAAAATTAATGACAAATGAGTCTATAGTTCTCTTTTTAAGTCTATACATCTCTTCTCCTCTTCCTTCTTTAACTATATAACTTATTCTTATTATTTTCCTTCTCTAATTACAACGTTATTAGCATATATTCAAGCTTTTAATTGAATGCGAGTCTCTACTACTTCTTGTAAGGCTAAGTCCTAATGTCTACTCTTTTGTAAAATTCCTTATTGAGGTTGAGAGTCTCTACTACTTCTTGTAAAGCTTTTGATTAAATCCAACATTACTAGAAAAATAGCGATTATCGATCGTCAAAATCGGTCGATAAATAGCCAAAATCAATTGATAATCACTTTACCGACCAAAATTTTTTGTCGGTTGGTAATTTTTTTATAATTTACCCAAATTAAGTCTATAATTACCTACAGAATTTAGTATTTCAGTGTAATTATCGACCAAAATTTAATAGTTCAGTTAGTAATTAATAATCGAAATCAATAGTTTGGTCAGTAATTACCAACCAATTTTATTGGATCATTAACAAATTTGAATAGTTGGTAATTACCGACTATATATATTTGTGGGTAATTACTGACTATATATATCCATGGGTAATTACTAACTAATGTAATGAGTTAGTAAGTGCCGCCTGCCAATTAATTTATTCATTATTCGATTGGTAATTATCTATGCACTATTCTATTGGTAAAGATTTACCATCTAAATATTCCGTTGGTATCTATTACCAACTAGATTTTATGTCGATAATATCTATTTTTACCAATCGAATGAAAAATTCAATAACACCACATATATACAATAATTTATCATAAAAAACCACTAGAAAAAATCACAAAGTGATCTCAAACATCATCCTTCCAACATCAATATTTTGCAGCAAAATAGAATAAAAGTGCATCAAACAAAGTAATGTGAAAGAATTAGTCAAAACTCGACTAATTATAAATGAAGCAAACTAAATGTTTTGATAATTCAATGGGCATGATAATCAAGAACTATCCCCTAAGGGATCTGATTATAACACCCCTAGATTAGGAAACTTCATCCTAACCTAGGAATGTTACCATTTACAGTAACATGGGTTGCAGAAATTGGGAGAACCAAAAATTTTGAATTTAAAATAGAAATAGAAAGGGGTTTACGAAAATTTCAGCAAAGTCTCCCTATAATATATATATCCAACCTGTACACGACAAGAAAAACTCACATATGACCATCACCAATACTCCATATCATAAAATAAACTTCTTTTCAATCCTCAACAACTCCAATAACCAATAACAAAGAAAATACTCATTTATTTACAACCCAAAGAAAACCTTCGAAAGAATAAATCAATAATTGAATAAATAAATAAAATAGTAAATAAATGAATAAAGGTTGCTCTATTTGACCATTCTCATTACTCAATAACATTTATTTAACACAAAACACTTGGTATCAAGCTTGCTCCCAAGCGATCTCCATGTACCATCAGGCTAATCATCACTTGAAATGCAAAATGAGAGAAATGGGGTGAGCTACTTTGCTCAGTAAGTAAATTCTCATACATGAATGCATGTTACATGCGATATCTGTTAAGAAGTTCAAAATTCGTGTCATCTAAGTTCTCTAAAGTTTTTCATTTCTAATGTGAGCTCACTAGCCTAGTCATTAAGCTCTAAAGTGAGCAATTATTATTTGGAACCAGATCACTTCCTACCGATAGAACTGCCAAGCGATTAACATTTAATTAACTTTTACTTTCACTTTCACCTCACAAGAGGTGAACTTTACATACATTTCTACCCTACAAGAGGCTTAGATCAGGTGTGTCGGGTCCACCACACCCCATTCCCACTCGTACCTTTCGGATTAGGCATTACACCCTTTTTCAAATTCCTAATATTTGAAAATCATTACATTAAAAATCACATTTTTCCAAACTTCATCCTTTAAAATATTTGACTTCTTGGATGCATGATTATGCCACATGCTAGAAAATGGTGCAAAACAATGACAGACGACATGCTCATGAACATAAGCCACATGAACTCTAAATTTAAAGTTTTAACATGTCAACAAGTAGTAATTCACACACTAGAAATAACATCATAAATCATATCACATTCATAATATAAGTTCTTCATTCAAGAAAAAGAACGAAATTTACTTAATTGAAATCCTTTACGTAATAACTTTACTTTAATTGCAAAGAAGAGTCATTTGGTTGCCCACAACATCAACGTGCCAATTACTCTAGTTTAATTATCAAAAAAAAAAATGCTCATAACGAACCTTCAAAATATTTTCTCCTACAATTTAAAATTTAACCTTAGATGCATATAATAAAAGTCTTTCGCTAAAATGAATATATAAACCCGATTATTTATTTAAAATTATAAATGCCAAGCTCACCTAAAGGAACTTACCTACAATAGATTAACATACAGTAGGTTCGTGTAGTTAAATCATGACATCTTTTTTAATTTCATCTTTCTCAAACATCCCATTTTCAATAACTAATAGAAAGCATTAGCAGTTATAACCAAGAAAATTGTTCAAGTCTCAGATAACATGTTTTGGAACTTCTATCTGAGAAAATAAAACAATAATATACCTACTTAGCCATATTCCAACATATATACAGAACAAAAAGTACATAAGGTCGCTCCGTTAAGCTAAACAAGAATTTTTTTAAAGGTAATAAAGCAAGAATTTCACAAACCCTAGGTGTAGATTCTGACTACTGAGCGTAGAAGTGCAAGAATTGGTGTCAACAAAGCTCGGGAAAGTGCGCCGGCAACTCCGGCGATCCTTCCAATCGGCGACAACGAGTCACTGATCTAGTGCACTCTGGGCATTCGAACGGACGATGAACAGCAGGCTTGGTCGTGAATGAGCAGTGATATGCGTAGCTGGCCGAGGAGAACAATGCCTGCTCACATAGGGAACTCCAGGCAATCTGCTATAGGCATTTTCCTTCCAATCAAGCGGACGGCGAGCCGATCTGCCCAGGATCGAGCAGCGGTGTGGCGAGCTCCAACCGAGGGACGACGCGCGCACTGGTCAAAGACTGCGAGCGGTGGTCGAAGCTACGGATCGGTACGGCTTGAGCACGGCGAGCAGCAAATGAAGACGATCGGCAAAAATGATCGACGACTGCTCCAAGTGATTTAGTCACATGACGCATGCAGATCTGAACGGACGACGAGCGGTGACCGCTGCGTGCAGAGATCAGCGAGCAAAGAAAGTTGTGGCAAATCCAACGGACCCGGTCAAGTCGTCATGCAGCAGATGAACGACAAGGATGAGCTGTATCCAAGCTCTGATGTTCGACAGATGGCGACGCATGCGGATGGCGACAGTCGCGGCGTAGAGTAGATGAGGTTAAAGTGCCGGCGGCTGTGTGTGTGTGGTTTGGAAATTTTCTCTTTTTTTTTTTTGTAAAACTAGACTTGGACCCTA
>MEJB01000048.1:78256-241850 GCA_001752375.1 Rhazya stricta
AATTTCATCTTTCTCAAACATCCCATTTTCAATAACTAATAGAAAGCACTAGCAGTTAGGACCCTGAAAATTGTTCAAGTCTCAGATAACATGTTTTGGAACTTCTATCTGAGAAAATAAAACAATAATATACCTACCTAGCCATATTCCAACATATATACAGAACAAAAAGTACATAAGGTCACTCCGTTAAGCTAAACAAGAATTTTAGAAAGGTAATAACGCAAGAATTTCACAAACCCTAGGTGTAGATTCTGACTACTGAGCGTAGAGGCGCAAGAATTGGTGTCAACAAAGCTCGGGAAAGTGCGCCGGCAACTCCGGCGATCCTTCCAGTCGGCGACAACGAGTCGCTGATCTGGTGCACTCTGGGCATTCAAACGGACAATGAACAACAGGCTTGGTCATGAATGAGCGGTGATATGCATAGCTGGCGGAGGAGAACAACGCCTGCTCACCTGGGGAGCTCCAGGCAATCTGCTATGGGAGTTTTCCTTCCAATCGAGTGGACGGCGATCCGATCTGGTCAGGATCAAGCAACGGTGCAGCGAGCTCCAGCCGAGGGACGACGCGCGCACTGGTTGAACACGGCGAGCGGTGGTCGGAGCTGCGAATCAGGATGGCATGAGCACGGCAAGCAGCAAATGAAGACGATCGGCAAAAATGATCTACGACGGCTCCAAGTGATTTAGTCACATGACGCATGCAGATCTGGACGGACGACGAGCGACGACCGCTGCGTGCAGAGATCAGCGAGCAGAGAAAGTTGTGGCAAATCCAACGGATTCGGTCAAGTCGTCATGCAGCAGATGAACGACAAAGATGAGCTGTATGCAAGCTCTAATGTTCGACCGATGGCGATGCATGTGGACGGCGACAGTCGCGACGTGGAGTAGATGAGGTTAAGTGGCGGCTGTGTGTGTGGGGTTTCGAAATTTTCTCTTTTGTTTTTTTTTTTTAACTAGACTTGGCCCTAACTAAATCCTTTCGGACCTTTTCTTTTCTTTAACCTACTAAGCCCTACAAAATTAAGGCCTATGAATTTCATTTGGGCCAAGACCAATATTTAACAAGGCTTTTGGTTTTGGATAAAATGAGAACGATACTAATAAGTCAAGTCAAAATTAATTAACTAATAACTCTGATTAAATGAAAATAATAAAATTTACATTTAAATAAATATAATAATGCACAAATAAATCATAAGTTAGAGAAATAAATTATTTATTTTTAATAGGCACGTTTAATATTATGGCCTTCAAGTTTTTCTGTTGCAAAATAATGCAAAATACTAATGATCAAGACAATAAATAAATTTGTGAATTGAAATATAAATTATATGATTATACAAAATTCATAAAAGAGGGAAAAGTAAATTTTAGGTATTACATTGATTGCTTGATTTCTTTAACTTGCTGTGTAAGTGATGCTATGGATGATTGCATGCACTCATTCTCCTCTTGTAGCGTCTTCTATTCTTCAAGCAATGCTTTAAATGACTCTTGAATATTTTGCTGAAATTCTTTGCCTGAACATGGTCTTCCACAACTATGCTAATGAGCAAGAGGAAGAAGAAGAAAACTCATATGTAGTTGACAACTCTAGCAACTATTTCTAAGGGATTCTCTGCCATACATTATCCTGCCCTTCTTGGGGTGGGCCAACTACATGCAGCCAAATATCAAAATTTTTTGCCTATGGATGCATCTCTCCTTCAGCTGTTTGGCTAGATAGGCACTCCATCTTCTTTGTCAATTCTCTTCCTTGTATTGATGCTATCACAAAACATAAACAAGCAGCCACAGTATTTCTAGATAACCATAAAGAGAATGTAAATTTACCAATCATGCCTAATAAGAATGCTATCTCAATGGAGATTGCGTCAATTTCAAGACAAAAACTGTTTTCATACCCGAAAAGGCAATTCAATATGATGTTTCTAATTCTTAGGAACCCAAAAAGATTGTATGCCTTACTCATAATTTCAACTTAATATGTCATAATAGGATAAAGTTTAGATTTGTCAAATTTTTAGGTACTAGTAAACTTCACAACCAGAAAACATGAAGAGATGCATAGATTGTAGAATATGGAAGTGACCAGTGTTGGCTTTCTCCTAGTAACAATTATATTTGATTTTCTATTCTAATTGGAGTGATTTAAGGGAGCCAATAAAACATGGTTCAATATGACATCTTATGTTTGGTGTGGACTTTTAATATGTAGTGCCTAATAGGAAATCTAACTTGATTATGACTAGTGGGGGTATAATTTGGTTGCCTATACAAAGAACATGAGGTCTTGGTTTCAAAGGCTAATTGAAAATTTTTCTTCTCTACCTCATTCCCCATATTGAGAAAGAGTCACTCTTGAGATCCATTAGTCGTTGGAAGACCTCGCCTGTCTGCAAGCTACTCTAATAGATTCAGATACACTATACTCATATCTCATAATGTAGTCTTGATAATCTGAATGAAGAATTAGGTATTATAGGATTTTGATTAATCCCTACAAGTGGTATCGGAGCCTACTATGTGTTAGATTATTAGGATTAATTACTTATATGTAATCTTGTATTTATTTGTTCATATACACGATTATATATCTTCAATTTGAATAAATCTATATGGCTCGAGGATTTGATTTATTATTATATATATGGCTTAATCAGTCCATATGATTTAAGATTGTTGAAGTCATTTTCTCTTTTATTTTATTTTTCATGGTTTTCAGCATGCTCTAGATTTAGCTTTGAACTTTTATTGGTTTTTTATATGCTTTTTAGTGGCTTTATTGCTTCAGTTTTCAGCTTGAATTTATTGGGCTTTCATGTTTTTGATAATGGATTCACTCTAATTGGTTATATACTTTGAGTGGCACGTGGTCTAAGAATTGTAAGTTTCGGATTTTATTACATGCCTTTTTTTTTTTTTTTTGCCATACTATTCGTTTATGGAAGATGTTCGACAGATGGCGACGCATGCGGATGGCGACAGTCGCGGCGTAGAGTAGATGAGGTTAAAGTGCCGGCGGCTGTGTGTGTGTGGTTTGGANATGGCCATAATCTCTTAGATCTTGTTAGATCAATAAACTTAAGGTATTCAGATAAGCATCATTTTCAGGGCTCGGTGGATTTTTTAATATACAAATAAATATTTTCTTTATGCTTTATGGATAGCATATATATATGTATATTTGTTTTTTTCATTTAGACTTTATATATTGATTTAATATCCCATTTAATGGATTCAGTTTTTGTAAAAAGGATAGAATGAAGTTCATTTAAGACTTACATGGATTCAAGTTTTATAGAAGTTCCAACGTACATTAGACTTGAGAATTCTCTTTGTGAGTTATATGCAATGAAGTTCATTTCAATAGATAGAAGTGCACTTGCATTTTCTTACTATAAGACACACTCACATAGATCATTAGTAATATTCAATATTTTGTTCTTCTTAAAATAAGAGTTGATTGTGAATAAACAACCATAACACACACACAAATATATAGGAGAAAGTATAGTGTTTTAATAAGAAACTCTAAACCTAGAGGTGTTAGCGCTTATCCCACTTTAAGTACTATAATAAAGTAAATAATTCTATAGAAATTTTGACAGAGTTTCTTTTGTAATATACACATATCCAACCTATTTAGAAAAAGAAAACTCAACACCCAATCCTCATAAGTTTACTTTATATCACCGTTTCAACTTCAATAAGCTAGGAAACTACTCCCAATAGATCCATTCACCAATAAAATGTCAGCATTTATTTATAATTCAAAATCTTTTGAAAGAATAACATCAAAAAATAAATAAAGAATTAAAATTAGATGTCAAAGTTCACTGAACACTAAAATTTAATAAAAGAAATCAAAGGTTTGGGAACTATATGAATCTGCCTCTAAGCGATCTCCTTGAACCACTTAGTTATCCTTACATGAAACGTAAAGAGAGGGAAGGGAATGAGCTAAAGCTCAGCAAGTAAATCCAAAATTTCACTCCCTTTAACTATTCAAAAGTTTGCCATTTCTAACGTGAGCTCACTTGGTGTATCGCTAGCCATAAGATTTGCAGTAGATAATTATTATTTGGAGCCAGATAAGATTTGCAAAGTGGTCAACAATACATTCAAGTTCACTTTCATATTCATCCTACAATGAGGCTAACTTTACTTTCATTTGCACCCTACAAAAAGAGTTAGGTCTTTCCCACTCACACATTTCATGGCTTAGACATACACTCTAAATTTTGAATTCATTCAGTACTAAAAGTTATATATTCCAAACTTTATCCTTTAAAACATTTGTCTTATCGAAATCATTAACATGCAACTTGTCAAAAAGACGGTGCAATATAATGACGAACTATATGTTAATGTAACCAAACACTGAATTTATAGTTCTAACATGTAAATAAATGGTAATTCGCATACTTGCAAGTAAACCACAATCTCACATTAAAATAACAATAGGTGTTCCACATTCAATTAAAAAAAATGAAGTTTGAAATCCTTAATGGATTTAATTTACTTTATTAGATCGAAGTGTCTTGATTGCACACAATGTCAATGTGCCAAAAAATAATCATAGTTTCATTACAATAAGAATATTCACGAAGAACTTCCTAAGAATTATCACTTTACTAAATTTTACTCCATAGTCTCCACCAATACAAGCACATGTATAGGTAAAATCCTACAATTTTTTTTTTTTTTTTCTAAACTTCCTTTGAAACCTTACTAGCTCCTTGACAACTTTACCACAACACATACATGGGAAAAGTTCCCTAAAGAAAGTGGCATATCTGGTAGCTTTATGAAAGAAATAAGAAAAGAAAAGGAAAAAAAATTCAATGGTCCTACCATTTCATGTCATCAGCAATATCTTAATATAATGAGCGTATAAAAGCCAATAGTATTGGCATAGACATTAGCTTATATGAAACAAAAAACTCCAAAATCCCAATCACTCTTATGTTTTATGTAACACCCCCAGATTAGGACCCTTATCCTAACTCGGGAATGTTACCTCATTCCACTCGCAAATAATCAACTATTATTTAAAACTCAACATTTATTTAAAAATGAAGACAGCGGAATTCTCAACAATTTAAACCATTCAAAAATAATATATATTATTACATAAATCGATTCGAAAACCAGTTCTCGGGTATCATAGCTCGCCCACAAGCGACCTTCTCGCCCCATCTGGTTACATATAATCTGAAATGACACATAAGAAAAGAAATGAGCTAAAAAGCCCAGTAAGTAACCTCAATGCATGAATGCATCAACCTGTCCAACATGTCATGAAGTTATAAAATTTTGCCTTTAAATAAAAACTACTTTCCAGACATTCCTTTTTCAAAATCTCCTTACAAAACATTTCTTTCACAATTCACTTATAGTAAAACATTCCATTTTCTTTCATTCGTGAGCTTAGTAGAGTGTAACGCCTAGCCATTAGGCTTGCAGTGGGCCATTCTTATTTGGAACCCATTACATTCTTCACCCCCCGAGGTGAATCATGTCCTACCCTCCCTGAGAGTAATGTCGAGTGCGTCGGTCCCCTACGTTCCATTTCGCACCCACATCCTTCATGGCTAGGTTTACACTCCTTTTCAAAAACTTTAGCATTTTCAAAACTTTACATTTTCCTTTAAAATTTCATTTTCTAAACCATTCACCTTCGAAGTGTGTGAATGGCTCATGTCAAATGTGACATAGAATTCTAACTACATGCTCATGACATGAAATGCGTACGACCTTATATAACATAGCATTCGACAATAAGTACAAGATATGAAATATAATAGCATATCATTTGATATAAAAGTGCTACAAGATATAAACACATTAACATTCCACACAATTATTCACACATCATTATATAATCCTATACACAATATATTCTAGCAACCAAAACAGTTCAATTACATTCATTCATAACTTTTAATAAGAGAGGATTACTTGCCCGGAGTCCTTTACGTAAACGAGTTCTTAATTAAGTTGCGAAATGGACTCCTTCAATCAATCTCAACATAAGGCCTCGAAATGACCTAGTTAATTACAAACATAGGGTCTAATTAGTTCGATCGTCCCAACTTAGGTATTATGTGTTTAATCCAAAAATGTCCTTTATTAACTTATAAATTCATATTTACTTCTCATATTATCGAATATTACATTTTAAGGTTACAATTCAACTCCTTAGCTCGGGTATAAATCTAAGCTATACTTTTCCCTTCAATTCATTTCAGGCATAATTAAATTTTATACAAATTATACGATCCTCCAATATTTAAGTTGTTTAAGTGGGTTTTTAGCCTTGAAAATTCAAAACAATATCCAAAATGTCTCCGAAATGACAATAGGTTTTTCCCGGGCGTGCGCTCAAAGCCTGCAACGCGTTGCTAGCTCAATCTGGGCGTCCGGTTGGGCTAAGGCCGTTTGGCCCGTCAGTGCGCCTTAAGGCGTCAGGCGTCAGGCAGGGCACTTTGGGAAGCCCTGGGCGTTGGGGCCTTCGGGCTCCTAAGCGTCGGGGTCGGCATTTTGGCTGGGACGCTTGTTGGCTGGCTTTTTGCTGGCAGCGTGGGCGCCCACTGGCTCTAGGCCCCACCCCAGAACTTGCGAGCAACCAGCGCAAAAAGAAATTCATCCACAGCCCAAACGGTCCGCCGATTTCGGGTCAGGGCTTTGGGAGGCGGCGGCGGTGGAGAAGGGAAGATGAAAAATGAGAGTTTCTTTTTAGGGTTTTTTTTTCCTTTTTTCTTTTTTCTTTTTCCTCACACTTTTTCTTTTCTTTTTTATTTCTTATATATTTTCTCTATCTCTTTTTTTATTTTTAAATTATTTTGGACGTCCACATTTTATGGGCTTTCCCCCAAAATTTTACCCATGGTAAATTTATTATGGGCCACTTCATAAGCACTTCCGCCTAAATATAGACACCACGAGAGTTCTTTACCAAAGATAACTTCATTCGAACACGGATTATATCGCACCTATACGTTTTTATTTAATTACATTATAAAATTATCTCAAACCTTAGTTTGCCCCTTTTCAATTCACCCAGAAAGTAAAATTCAGGTGTTCACACTTTGCTACGGGATTTCCCATTAGTGGGGCGAAATTCCTGGCACATTGAGATTTGCTTGTAGTCGATTGTAGCTTTTGGGAAAATTGATACATTAGAATTAATAAGGCTTTGATTGCAAGGGTTGCATAGTGACAGAGGAATAAGACAAAAGGATGAAGCAATAAGAGTTGATGATATTTCATTTTTTWAAAAAATCATTATTATCCTTTCCAAGGATGGACAGCAATGCACAGTGAACATAAAAAATAACCTCAGTCAATAATTTAACATTTAAAATTAAAATATTCACAATCTAATTATCTCATTCTTAATTTCAATCCATTCTTAAACATCATTTATAATAAGACTCGGAAACACTACTTACGAAAGAACAACTGTCCTTGCCTTCTGTTAATATAAAAATACCAAGATAATACAATATCTCGATAGAAACATTTAGAAGTTTCGATCATCAAATTCAACTCACTCACAGAATTACTATTCTAATGGTTGTTGTTATATCCTAAAAGAAGAAAGGCATCAATGGAAACAACTTATGTAATATTTTAATTCCCATAAATCTAAGCTCACTTTCATTTGCCCAACTTTTACAGTTAATGATCCAATGAGTGACTATTCTTCTTCTTCTTCTTCATGTTAAATTCCAGATGCAAAGAAAAGAAGATGGCATTATGACTTTCATGAATGGTTAAATAAAATGAAGTTACGGTTGTCAGGATTTGTTTAGCGGTCAAGAGAATTTTATGAATGAGGCAAGGGTTAATTTGTTGACCTTGAGCCAATCTAAGTGAAAATCTACTTGGGGTTTTATAAGTTTCCTTTGAACCAACAAAAAATGATTAATTTAAATAGTCAAAGAGTGGGCTCTCTTAGAATTAAACCCAAAATGAAATAGTTTGCCTAAGATAAAAAGTCCTCTCTAACCTAAAATAATTCACCCATGTAAACATATACTTTAAACTTAATAAAATTGAAAGAATTACATTAACTAAAAAAATAAATTCACACAGTAATGCAAGGAACAAATAATTACAATAATAACCATAATAGTAATAACTATTGACTTCCTAATCGGCACATCGATCATTATGGCATCAAGTCCTTCCATTATGAAATGAGTAAAAATATTAACGATCATGGAAATAAAACCTAGGATGTAATCTATGTAATTGTGTAAAATTTGTAAAAATGGAAAAATTACCATTGGGTAGTACACGTATCTTCCTTAGAATTGTATTATGTAAAAATTAGTACATTTGAAGTACATCGTCTAGTAAACTATATGTTAACATATGATCGAAATACTTTTATTATTTGACATAATAGATTGAGTGTACTAGACCTATAATGATTCAAAATTGAGAACTTGCATGATCAGCAACTGAGAAATCGAAAAGTATTAAATTCAAATGAATTCTCAAGTTTTTTTTTTTTTTGTTCTCATGGGAAATTTATTATTAGATCGTTACAAGCAAAAGTTGTAATTGGAAGTTTTACATTTTTAGAACTAATTTATGGTGATATATGTGGAGTCATATATCCAGTATGTGATTGATTTAAGTATTTTATGATCCTAATTGATGCATCGATCTGATGGTCACATGTGAGTTTATTATCAACTAGCAACCTGGGATTTGCAAGATTACTTGTTCAGATAATTCGATTATGGGCATAATTACAAACCATCTGATTAGAAATATTCGTTTAGATAATGTTAGTGTATATTCATCCCATACTTTTGACGATTATTGTATATCATTAGGATTATTATTGAACATCCTGTAGGTCATGTTCATATACAAAATGATATAGTTGAATATTTAATTAGATAGTTACATTTGATTGCTAGATCATTCCTATTACATACATTTAGGATATGATATATTTTACACATAGCAATACGTATAGGCCAACTGGCTATAAATAATTCTCTCATTTGCATGTGACTTTCAGTTATCAGTTAATTAAATGGAAGTTCAAAAGATTCTTCGTTGAAGAATATATTGATGAGGGTGAAAACCCATAGATTTTTTTTGGTTAATTTTGTATTAGTTCCATCTTCTTTTAATTGTGCTAGTAGCATTTTATGCCCCTTTATCCTAAATATTGTTGTAAATCCAATGTAGTCATATCAGCAAGTTCCACTTTATCCTAATGAGTATGGAAGTGTTAATTTGCAAGTTTCATGTGTTTTTATTGAGTAAAAGGGCTCTATTTTGTAAGAATATAGAATTGCAATCATATCAGCAAGCTGTTTTGAGGATGATGAACGAATGTCGATTTCAAATAGCAAAGTCAACAGCGTGCTGTGATATTGTCTTCAATGCTGGCTGATATGTTGGAGAGTGAAATGGCAAAAAAGTAAAGCATAAAGCAAAAAGGAAAAAAGCATAAAGTGTTTAGTGGAACTTTGACCAATAATATTTTGACAAGTGTTTTATCTTTTTGTCCACTTGGTTAAAAGAGAAGAAGGTATGAGAAGGAGGCATCATACAACTACTTTTTAGAAAGAAAAACAGAGAGAGATGTAGAGAAGTAGAGTGAGAGAACAAGAGAAGAAATCAGAGAAATCAAGCAAAAAGGGGAGAAGCCATTGATTCGAAGCAAGAAGAAGAGCCAAAGGATCTTTACTTAAGCACTAAACTCCTTCTTTAAGATTTATTTCTTTGTATCTCTATTGTAGTTTCTCCAAATGCTGAACATTACATGATTTGGTTATCTTATCGTTGAGAACATTAACTAAATTCATTGAATTGAGGTTATTTATGAACCTTTGTATCTAATATGTATCTAATATGTTAAGGAATAGTTATGCAAAGTTGTATTTATCTTCATGCTTCATGTAATGTTGTTCAATGTTATATGTTTGTTGTTGACTGATCATTTTTTGTAAATGTGTGAGATATTATGTTGGAAAACCTTAGAGTAGTGGATATATTTCATGGATATGAATATAAGAACCCTCATTCATGAACCTATAGGAATGTAGGTTTGGCTTATAAAACCATTCGTACTTTAGCTTACTGGGTTTTTAAGTTAGGTAAGCCCATGAAGGTAGTTATCTTAACAAAACCAGAACAACTACCAATAGACTGAAAGGTTAAGKTCAGACTATGTCTCGGTTTGCATGTCGCACTATACACTTTGCTGTAACTTCGAGGCTTAGGCAGGAATACTACAGCATCATTGCCCTGTTTCTGACCATTAATACTTTGGGATTCATTAAACTTACATTTTTAAAGCCCTAAACATCATTTATGTGTCATGTTGTTGTCTTAATCTTTATCTTGAACTTTAGATATTCTAAAGTGGGTTAATTACTTTAGTAACATAACAACCACTTAATTATTTGAATTTCATTAGAACTTTTGTAATAGTAATCTTATACATCCAATCCTTGTGGGAACAATATCTTATTCACTCTTTATTACTTGATGACCGTGTATGCTTGCGTGTTGCAGTCAATTGTCTAATTGCAATTTCGTATATCAAGTTTTGGGCGTTGTTGCCGAGGATTGTTGATTGGTTTGAGTGGTAGTCAAAATTTCTATTCCTTTAAACTTTATTTACAATCTATATTCTTATTCTTTTACTTCCTGTCCTTGATAGCCTATTTTCCCTCATGAATGACATAAGAGAATAGCCCAGAAATTGAAAGAACTTCCCGTTCTAGGAGGAGTAGATAACATTCTAGTTCTAGTAGAAAAGAGGAAATGAACGGACAAGAACCAAGAAATCTACTAGAATTGGTTGCTGTGCTCAACGCAGTAAGAAATGCTGTTGCATCGGCCACTGAACAAAAAAATGTCATAGAAATAGCTGCAAGGTTAAATGCGCCAGGAAATGCTTCGGGAGTGGTTGATGATGAAAACAGATCTATCAAAGATTATGTTGTACCTATGTTAGATGACCTGTAACTAAGAATTGTAAGACCATGATTGAAGATCAGCATTTCAAATGGAAACCAATAATGTTCTAGATGCTTCAAATAGTTGGACAATTCAGTGGGATGGCAACGAAAATCGTAGACTATTTTTGGATGTGAGTGATTCATTTGTGGTTCAGGGTGCCAGTAAGGAAGCATTAAGGATTAAGCTCTTTCCCTATTCTTTAAGGGACAAGATAGGGATTGGTTAAACACCTTATCACCTAATTTGGTCATTTCTTGGAAGACTTGGTAGGGAAGTTCCTATTCAAATAATTTCCTCCAACCAAAAATGTCAAGTTAAGGAATAACATCACAGCCTTTCAATAGTTGGAGATGAAAATTTCTATAAATCCTCATCATGGGATCCCAAACTAGATGCAAATGGAAATATTGTACAATGGATTGAGACCGCAATACTGTAACGTAGCAGATGCTTTAGCAAATGAAGCCCTACTAGATAAGTCTTACAATGATGCATTTGAAATTCTAGAAAGAATAGCAAGTAAAAGTTTTCAATGGCCTACTACTAGAAGTACGATAACATCACTAGCAACACTGAGGTATGTAGCTGGAATTCATGAAATTGATGTTGTAACCTCTCTATCTACTAAAGTTGCATCCATTTTCCAAATGCTCATATTCATGCAAGTGCAATCTGAACTCTCTAGGGGACAACAACTTTCTGTGGCAACACCTTCATCGATTTGTTGTGTTTATTGTAGAAAAGAGCAATCATTCGAGAATTGTCCTTCCAATCCTGAATTAGTAAGTTACATTGTAGAAAATTTCAGCAAGAACAAGAATCCCTACTCTAATACATACAACCTCAGATGGAGGTAACATCTTAACTTTTCATGAGGTGGATAAGGAGTAAACTAAGCTCCGGGCAGCAACCTCAACTTGTTGGACCACCAGGTTTTTAGCAACAAAGATATCAACACATGGGAGCTACCAGTGATCAAGACTAATCTCTTGAAGGACTACTCAAAGATTTCATTGCCACATAAAAGACCATGAATCAAGAACAAGCTGCTTCGCATTAGAGCCACTCAGTAGTACCCCGAAAATTGCAGAATCAAGTGGAGCAGCTCACTAATGCCCTTAACAGTAGACCTCAAGGATTCCATCCTAGTGACACAGAGGTTCCTAAAAGAGATGAAAAAAAGCATTGCAAAGCCATTACACTGAAAAATGGAAAAGAATTGAGTGAACCAAAGAAGAAGGCACAAGTTTTCGTGGAACAGGAAGCTGAAAAGAAAATTGAGAGAGAAGCTAAAATTGTGATAGATATCAGGCCAATGAAAACTGGAGATAACTCTGAAGGGGACAGCAATGTTTTTAGCAGCGCTAGCAATGCCAATGGAGACTCAACCGATCCTATCGAAAGTGCCCTTTCCTCAAAAATTAATGAAGAAGAAAGAGGATAAATAATTCAATAAGTTCCTTGATGTTTCCAAACAACTTCATATCAACATTCTTCTTATGGAAGCTTTTGAACAGATGCCAACGTATGTCAAGCTTATGAAGTACATCCTATCGAGAAAGAGAAGGTTAGGGGAGTATGAAACAGTTGCATTGACAAAAGAATATAGCTCCGTTCATCAAAACAACTTACCTTAGAAATTGAAAGATCCAGGGAGCTTTACCATCCGTTTGTTCCATAGGGAACACCTATAGTAGCAAGGCATTGTGTGACTTAAGAGCAAGCATTAACCTTATTCCAATGTCTATTTTCAAGAAGCTAGGAGTGGGTCAAGCTAGACCTACAACTTTAACTCTCCAACTTGCTAATAGGTCGTTCACCTGTCTTGAAGGAAAAATTGAAAATGTTTTCATAAGGCCTGACAAGTTTATATGCCCTATTAACTTTATTATTCTTGATTACGAGGCATATAAGAAGATTCCAATCATCCCAGAAAGACCATTTCTTGCCACTACAAAGGCTTTGATTGATCTTCAAAAAGAAGAGCACAAAATGAGAGTACATGATCAAGAGTAACCTTCAATGTTCTTAATGCTATGAGGTTTCCTAATGAGGCTAAAGAGAGTACTCCTCTATTGATGTGGTTGATTCCTTGGTAGCTAAAAAAGTCCAGTAGAGCAGTAATATTAGCACTACAGCAATAAATAGTTCGGTAGAATGGAGTTAACTGAACTTCTAAATCTACCGAAGAAGATGGAGAACAAGTTGAGTTGTTAGCATCTAAAACACCTCACTTCACCAAAAAGAAAGCAATTTGCCACCTAAGTTCATCTCGGGGAAGCTCTAATGACTACAAGCCCTCTATTAAACAACCTCTCTTACTTGAACTAAAGCCTCTTCCATCACATCTAATATATGCATATTTAGGCAATGAAGAGACTTTGTTTATTATCATATCTGCAAATTTAGGGGCTATGAATGAGAAATTACTATTGAATATTTTGAGAAAGCATAAAAGGGCTATAGGGTGGACAATGGCTGATATTAAAGGGATTAGCCCCACTATTTGAATGCATAATATTCTGTTACAGGAATGCTATAGTAGTTCTATAGAGCAGCAAAGAAGGCTAAACCCGAATATGAAGGAGGTAGTGGAGAAGGAAATTATTAAGTGGCTTGATGCCGGTATTATTTATCCTATCTCGAACAGTTAATGGGTAAACCCGATTCAATGTGTATCGAAGAAGGGAGGAATAATTGTGATAACAAACGATAAGGAGGAATTGATTCCCACTAGAGCCATAATAGGCTAGAGAATATTCATGGACTACCACAAGCTGAATGATGATACAAGAAAAGATCATTTCTCATTTCCATTCATTGATCAGATGTTGGACAAATTGGTACAAAAGATACTACTGATTCTTGGATTGCTATTCGGGCTATAATCAAATGGCTGTTGCGCCTAATGACCAAGAGAAAACCACATTCGCCTGTCTATTTGGAACTTTTGCCTTCAAAAGAATACCGTCTGGTCTCTTAAATGCTCCAGTGACATTTCAACGTTGCATGATATCCATTTTCTCAAATTTGGAAAGGACCCTTGAAGTTTTTATGGATGAATTTTAGGTCTTCGGGAATTCTTTCGATGACTGCTTCGAAAATCTGGAAAAAGTCTTAAAAAGGTATAGGAAAATCAATTTGGTTCTCGATTGAGAGAAGTGCTATTTTATTGTAGAATTGGAAATAGTTCTAGGCCACAAAGTTTCAACTAAAACAGCTCGAAATGGGAAAGCAAAGATCGAAGTGATTGAGAAGCTCCCACCACCATCAAATGTCAATGGAATTTAGAGTTTCCTGGGGCATGCAGGATTCTACAGTAGGTTAACAAAACATTTTTCAAAAGTATCCAAACCTCTATGAGAATTCCTACAATAGGTTTCAAGTTCAATGAATGATATAGCAAGGCCTTTCAAGCATTGAAGGAAGCCCTTGTCACTGCACCAGTCATTGTTGTACTTGATTGGTCACTACCCTTTGAATTGATATGTGATTCTAGAGACTCTGTCGTGGGAGCAGTAATGGGGCAAAGGAAGGGCAGAATCTTTCATTCCATATTTTATCCCCCAAAACCCTCAATGAAGCATAAGTAAACTATTCCACCACAGTAAAGGAATTACTGGTGGTTCTCTTAGTATATGATAAATTCAGAGCTTATCTTATTGGAGCCAAAGTCACAATATTCACGAATCATTCTGCTTTCAAGTACTTGATTTCCATGAAGGATGCCAAGCTGAGGTTAATTAGATGGATCTTATCGCTTCAGGAGTTTGACTAAGAAATCAGAGATAAAGTAAGAAAGGCACTGAGAACAAATTGGCAGATCATCTATCATAGTTGGAACTTGAAGTGAATTTTGACTCACATGTATCTATCCAAGAGTCTTTTCCCAATGAGCAAATACTGTTAATCACTCAAGCATTTCGGTATGCCGGCTTTGCTAATTACTTGGCAAGCGGAGTGACCCCTCCAAACATGAATAAGCATAGCTCAGGAGGTTCTTCCATGATGTGAAACTTTACTACCGGGATGAAAACTTTTCTCAACAAAAGAGAGTATTGATCAAATTTGAATGAAGTGTGTTGCTAAGGACGAAGTGCCAAGTTATCTACAGCACTTTCATGCAACAACATATGGGGGCCATTTTGAGGCATCCAAAATAGCAGCAAAAGTTCTTAAATCAGATTATTTTTGGCCCTCTCTATTTAAAGATGCCTATGAGTGTGTGAAATATTGTGACAATTGTTGTCAAAAGGCAGAAAATATCTTTTAAAGACATGAAATGACTTTGAACAATATCTTTGAAATTGAACTATGTAATTTATGGGGAATTAATTTCATGGGACCCTTTWTTCCCTTCTTGGAAATTCTTATATCTTGGCAACTGTCGACTATGTTTCTAAGCGGGTGGAAGCTTCAAAGTTGACCACAAATAATTGCAAGGTAGTCATGAAATTCTTGAAGAAAAACATTTTCTCTAGGTTTGGCACTCCTATGGCTATAATTAGTAATGGGGGAAGTTATTTTTGTAATAGGGCTTTTGAGAACTTGTTAGTCAAGTATGGAGTTAGTCACGGGATTGCTACAGCATACCACCCACAATCTTGTGAAAAAAGTGAATTTTGGAGAAAGTAGTAAACCCCAATGGGAAAGATTGGTCCATTAAATTGGACAATGCTTTGTGAGCCTATTGTAGATGCTTACAAGACCCATTTAAGAATGGCCCCCCATAAACTAGTTTTCAGAAAGGTTTGCCATTTGCCTCTAAAATTGGAGCATCAAGAATTCTAGGCAACCAAAGAACTTAATATAGTTTTAGATGCTGTAGGTAAAGAAAGAATGTTGCAATTGAGTAAGCTGGAAGAACTTCGGTTAAATTCTTATGAGAATGCTAAGTTGAATAAGGATAAACAAAGAAATGGCATGATAAGAAGATTCAATCCAAGGAATTTAGAGTAGCAAAACTTGTTATGCTATTCAATTCTATGTTGTGATTATTTTCGAGCAAATTGGAGTCAAAATGGTTGGGAACATTCAAAATTATCAAGGTACATCGTCATGCTGGTATGGATTTTTTCACTAAAAAGTATAGAAATGAGTTCAAAATCAACGACCAAAGTCTCAAACCTTATTGGGGTAGGGAAATAGGAAATCAACGGATGCCTATTCCTTTAGAATGACAATACATCGTGAGAGTCGAGCTGTGACCTTAAACCAAGCACCTGTGGGAGGCAACCCATGAGTCGTATTTCTATTAGCATAGCTTTTCACCTAATTCTTGTAATTGTTTTTTTTATTTCTTTAACATTAAGTATACTTTCTCTTCAATTTTATTACCGCCCTTAGTTTTCCTTAATATTTTTGTTACTTTCTCTTCAATTTTATTACCGTCCTTAGTTTTCCTTAATATTTTGTGGTTGAGCTGACAATGTTGACGGGAATTGAATCTCTTCATGTGAGATGTGGAGAATGCAGGAAGCCTTGTTTTGAAGAAAGAAAATTAGTCCAACAATGTTATATCATTATRCAGCAGCATTCATCTTACGACAACTAATGCGAGGGCACCTATAGCATCCAAGRGAGTCTGGATCTCCGAGAAATTCAGAGAGTCCATGTATAAGTTGACCAGGAAAAGAAAAAGGCAGTTGCCTTTTTGAGCCAGTGACAAAGTTTGCAACCCTTCAACATTTTCCTATTCCCCATAATAGCTGTACAGCCCTTCACTCAACCTCCTCTCAATCCTTCACCTCCTTTCACTTCCCTTAATTACATCTTGACAATTGGACCCGTGCAACCCTATCAACACCCATTGCTTCATACCCCTTCGTTGCTATAAATTACCCGGCCACCGAACCACCTTCATACTGCAATACTCTTACCAACCCTTCATCTAATTTCTTCAAAACTTGCTAAAGCTTCTGGTTTGTCGCACTTCCCAACCATGGTACATATTAAGCAGGTTATCGACAAAAAGAGAAAGCAACCAGCTGGGGTTTATGACCGCTTTGTGAACAACAAAGCTAGAAAGCGGTTCGTGGAGATTTTTGCTGCTAAAGAGTTGTGGCCGAAAAAAGGGTTTCGCGATTACCAAAGTGGAAACCATGGGACTGCCTTCCCATGTTCATRACTGGATAGCAACAAGGGGATGGGAGGAATTTTGCAACCAAAGCGACGAGCCAATTTYCTCTGTGATCCSTSAATTTTATGCAAACTTACTGATGTTAAAGCACGGCGAGTCAAGGTGGAGGTGAGTGGGTTCATATGGAGAGCATGGACATTAACAGTATGCATGGCTTAGCGAATATTGATTGCSAGTTCTAGCGATTCTTGGGCCTTATGTAAGACAACACCTGGGACACTGTCCTCCACACCCTCACTAAAGAGGGCACTGAGTGGATTGTGTAACCCCAGGGCATCAAATTGGTCAAGCGAGTGGAGTTGTCACTACCGCGAAAGTGTGCCACCACTTCATTAAAACCAGGCTAATGCTAACAACCCATGATACCACGGTCTCTTAAGACAGAATGACATTATTGTATTGCTTGCTCACTAACACTCTTGTTAATGTCGGGCACATCATTTTTGACTAATTAAGACTCTGTGTCAGCAAAGTATAGGGAAAGCTGTTCTTCCCATGCTTGATTATCGCTCTATGTTTCGACAAGTAACCAATGCTGGCTTGATCACCATTGCAACCATCAATCGGTTACTCTGAGAGCCCATTGCAGAAATTGTATCCTGTCTCTTCTACAAAACCCACACAAGCAATCCCTAAGGCCAGGGGCAGTAAAGATCCTGCCCATTTCGATGAGTTTAAGCGAATGGTTGACCAGCAAAAGGAGGAGCTTCAAGCCTTATTGACATTGCTCCAGCAGTNCAAATTGGTCAAGCGAGTGGAGTTGTCACTACCGCGAAAGTGTGCCACCACTTCATTAAATCCAGGCTAATGCTAACAACCCATGATACCATCTCTCAAGACAGAATGACATTATTATATTGCTTGCTCACTAACACTCTTGTTAATGTCGGGCACATCATTTTTGACCAATTAAGACTCTGTGTCAGCAAAGTATAGGGAAAACTGTTCTTCCCATGCTTGATTATCGCTCTATGTTTCGACGAGTAACCAATGCTGGCTTGATCACCATTGCAACCATCAATCGGTTACTCTGAGAGCCCATTGCAGAAATTGTATCCTGTCTCTTCTGCAAAACCCACACAAGCAATCCCTAAGGCCATGGGCAGTAAAGATCCTGCCCATTTCGATGAGTTTAAGCGAATGGTTGACCAGCAAAAGGAGGAGCTTCAAGCCTTATTGACATTGCTCCAGCAGTCTCCCTAGCACGGAATGAAGGCTCTCAGCAGCAGCTCCAATGCAACAGCTCGCATATTTGTTGTATCGCAAAAAGTATGACAAGACCCTCAAACGTTCAACTATCTTGAGGACCTACCTTGCTTCCCAAAGTTTCCCAAAGTGCKGCTGAGTAATCTGAGATTGAGCCTCTTGCTGATGAGGAACTGCCTGAAAATAAGATGCTGAAGGAAGATAAGGAGCTAGATGATGCTGATCCTGAAGCTAAGAAAGCAAAGCAAGAGGAGGATGTTGATAGTGAACATGTGTCGATGGATAAAAATGAAGAACAAGGAGAAAGGTGATGATGATGATGTCGAAAGCTTCGAATAGGGGAGTTCTGTTTTGATGTTTTGAACAATTGCTATTCTAGTTACATTTAGATGGGGTGTAGGCGGCCTGCCTCTAAAATTTATGTTCAATTACTGTTTTTGATGTTTTCCTTTTTGAAGTTTGGGGAGACCAATTTGGAATTGTAGAAGCGTTTACTTTAACTGTTTTAAGCACCGCTTAAGGAATTTCCTCCCCCATTTTGTTACAGAATTAGTTGGTATCTTAGTGCCAGTGGGCGTATGTTTTATTTCACAGCTGATTCTATATCAGAAACCTATATATATAGATAAATATATATTAATATATTTTTTATTTTTTTGTGTTGATTAGTTGAATTAGACATTTGCTTCTTTCTGCTAAATGCAATCCCCTTTCGGCATGTATTAACGGTTATAATTCTAGTTGAAGTTTGTTTTAAGAATACCCTGGGCTCACTTTATGCCATAACCCAATGCTACAGTAGTAATGTTGCAGCTCCAGACAAATTTCATCGGATGTCCAGATTTACTTAGTATCCTCAATATTTTGGAATAAATGCCTTATTTGAACCATGTGTCGATTACTCTTAAGCAGTCTCTACTTATCTACTCCTTTTAAGACAAAGTTTGACTCCGAATTAGTTTGCCTATTTCTTAAAACTGAAATCGTGAAAACTCTCTATTTGTCTTGTTAATGGCAGGAAATGTTTTGGAAATAAAACTTTAAACAGGTGTAGGGGTGTTTAATGTCTTTTAGTTTGATATATGGTTTAATTTATGTGATTGTACATTATTAATAACTACTCCAATACCTTCAATTAACTAGTAATCTAGAATCTTTATCACAAAATGTCGGTTTATGTATCAAAAAAATTATAAGGTAAGAGTATGCATAGCAACGCTTATTGTTTTGACTTGGACCTAGTAATCGGGAACCTTCATCACAAAATATTTATTTTCGCGTCAACAAGTTCTTGTGATATCATTGAGTAAAGTTGTGCACATTTATACGTATAAAAAATTGCATTGAGAAAAGAAAAGACTTGTGCTTATTTCCAGCACTTGTTGTCAGCTGCTGCAGTTCTGCAGCAATATTTTAAACCCCAATCTTCAGCCTTGTTTCAATAAAATCCTTTCCATTACTAATGTTGTGGAATTCAAAATTTTTGTGGATAGAGATTTGTGAATAACATTCGGAATCACATTAGTTTTTTATGTTGAGTTGTGATAGCTTGTATACTTGAGAGGTAATCTAATCATAGTTCTTTACTATAGACTTAACTAAAGTGATTTTCATATTTAGTAATTTTCTGATGCTCTTTCTTGCTAAATATGTTGTTGGAACTTACAACGAACCTCATATGGGTCGAAACCTTTGTACATTCCTTTTTCTGATAAATTGTTGGAGAACTAGCAATGTTTAAGTTTGAAGGTGCTTGATGAGAGTGAAAACCCACTAATTTTAGATGTTAATATTGTATTAATTCCACTCTCTTTTAATTGAACTAGTAGTTGAATAATCTTAATCTGAGTTGTTTCAGGAACATTTGTGTTTTCTTGTTGCCGCTGTTTTTGCCCTTTCTTCTGCTTTTTCTTGCCAGAAGCATTCGCTTTACTTGCTTCCATTTTCTTTGGGGGCTTTTCTGGGCGCTGGGGTTTTCTGCCTCTGCTTGTATGAAAAAGTGCAGTTTGAGCTTGATTTTGCAGATATGCATCATATACAACATCAATGGGCTTTTGTACGTCATGGATCATTATTTCTCTTTATTTGGCCCATTCAACATAAACAAACAAGATCCATCTGTATGGATAGATTAGGCTTCTGTACTTTAAATACCATCAAAATTTCAGGCCCAATTGGATTTTGCATTAATTAAATTAAAAATGCAATGTAATATATTTTTTGAAAAACATAAGAAGGTTTTAATTCTAACAAGTTTGTAATAATTAACTGACTCTCGTAAAACCTTTATCTTTATCCAGATTAATTTCAAACTAAAATTAACTCTGATTTAGATTAAGAAAATCTTGATATAGCTCCTTTTTTACCCTCACGTTTTTTGCTTTTCCCCATCAAGTAATATTTAGATTAAGACTTAATTATTAATTAATGTATTTGTGTCAAAATTTTAAGGATGTAAGGAAAAGTGTAGCAAAAGTTTTGAAATTCAATATATGCAAATAAAATTTGTCTTTTATAATCATATTTCATTATATGGAGAGGAAGAAAACTAAAAAAAATGATTATTACGTACAAAAAATTAATTACGACTCTCGGACTTATAAATTCATATTCTTAATATTGAAACAATTTCAACAGTTGAATTTTATGATTTTAACTGAATTAATTAAAAAAAAACTAAATAAACATTCCCTCTTTACTAATTTACCAATTTGGCCCTTCTATACCAAAAAAATATGAGCTAAACCATCTTGCACAATCAAATTAAGACTTTGTAAAGAATTTTCTTTTCTTCATTATGCAAAGCAATCACAAATTTCTTCATCAAGAGCTTTCTATTGAGACAGCTATTGAACATGGAGAACTATTCCAGACTAGGGTTTATAATTTAAAAAATGTTATACTTTTAATAAAATCTAACACTACTTTAAATACTTTAGAAAATGACTTTTATACCCCTAACGTGTTTTTTATGTGTTCTAGAGCTTTTTGATTGTATAAAGTTCGAACAACGAAAAAGGTCTGAATTAAGGTTTCTAACACTTTAACGCAAAAGAACAAAATAACAGCGACATTTATGATCATTAGCCACTCTTTCCTATAAGGAGGGTTCATTTGATCGTGAAGAATATACTACTCCTTGAAAACTACCACAATCTGGATAAGATTGCAAAAAGAATCAAATAATAGTAGTTATGGACATTACATCTCAAGGAAAGCAATTTACACATGTATGAAAATTTGGATATGACGGGCGCAGCTGAGATTATAACCAAAATCACATTCAAGTCTGTCATCAGCTTCCAGTTGCAAGAAAAGAAGCTGAGAAAAAGAATTTCCTCAAACCTAACCTTGCTTGATGAATTGCCACCGTACACCAAATACCCTTTTAGGCATTTAGTTGCCCACCAGGAAATGCACTCCTAGTCCTGGATGCTAGGCCAAATTTGAACCATCATCAAGCTTTTTCCAAACCACTGTTTCATTATCCAGTGCCTACACATCTTTGAGCTGTTGGTTTTCGCCACTCGTTTCGACTGGAACCCATTGAAACCCAGTTTTCTTGTATATGGTTGTAACAACGAACATCATCAACCTCCGCGCAGAGAAATCATAGACAACCCAAACTTCCTGAAGGGACACTGCTAGCCCGGGTCTATCTAGAGGCTTACAATTGCAGGCGATTTCCACAATCTTCCTTCCCTTTTGGTGCTTCAAGTCAAAAGAGAGGACTATTAACAATGCTCAAAGTGTCATGAGGACTGAGATCATATGTTTCAGAAAGCAACAAAACTAGAGTCAAAAGCTGATGTTCTCTGCAGTTAATGCTTGAAAGATAAATAGGAATCCTTTGGAGAAGAAGTGCTCAAAGCAGTAGAGAATTAAAGGAAAGAGCTGAAAGCATCCCACAGAGTCACAGACCTAATTTTGAACCAATTCGACCTGCTCCAATTCTTTGATTACCAAAATGATATGATTTAAGCTAATGATCTCATATTTTAAAAGATTCAAGACATGCAATTCAACTCAGTGCAAGAAATCCTTCATTGGATCATCATGATGAATCCTCTTCATCCTATATGCTTCCATGCCCTCAGCAGTAACCTGTATACATTAAGGGGGGTGACTCATACTGGCAGAACAATAGGAAACCAAAATTCAAGACTACAGCAGAGGAAAGTGAACGGACCTCATCATTCCAGTTGACATTGTACTTGCGCTTCCTCTCATCTCTCTCTTCCCTCCTCCTTTCATCCTCCTGTTCGCAAGATTCAAATGTTAACATCAGGCGAGTTATAATGGAAGATATTAAATTCATAAATAATCAGAGAGATGTAAATACATTCAAAGAAACATCAAGGTAAACATATGGTCACATTCACCTTCTTAAGTGCTTCCGCCAACTTTTTCTCATCTAAAACCAAATCATCAGGAATATCAGTACCCCAGGTAGCAAGCTTCTTTTCCTCTACTGGAGCTTCTATTTCTGCAATATATATAGAGAGAGATGTATAGATATATAGATCAGAAACCAGTGACAAGCATAAGTATCATGTCTCTTCTGATTTCGTAAATCGTAATGATGAATATTATGAGTATTTTCTTCCTCATGTAATTCAAACAAATGTAATATCAATTATTTTCCTTTTTTTCTTTTTTTAGCGAGCGATAATATTGTAATACTGTTATGACTGTGTGGAAATTAACCAATCATATATTTTAAATGATTATGAGGCAATTATCCAAGCGTGTAGCATAAATCCTCAGGGGTGGAAGGCAGAAACACTAACCTTCAGATGCCTCTTTACGCGCAATGTTGGCTCTAGATTCGCTGATTCTTCAGCTGCTTCAATACCAGCAGCCCCGGTGCAAAAGCTGTTCCGATATGTCTGCCTGCAGCACTTATAACCCCATTGATGATCTTTCCACCATGAACCCCAGACACTTGTGTGGTTGTTGACATAAACATCTTCTTCGTACTTACTCCATGGAAGGGATGCTTCCTACATACAGCACATGCCCAGGAAAAGCAAATTTAGTACACGTTTTGGAAAATACTCCCAAGACAATGCCAACTTACATAGACCAAAAATAAAAAATTAAAAAAAAAAAGAAATTGCAGCAAAACAGCTTCCGAAGCCATCTTTGGAACGTCATAACCCCAGGTACAAAGTTTCAACTTTCTAAGAAAGATATAACAGCATCAATACATAAAGGGAAGGAGATAGTCAAGATTAACTGGGTTTCTTAAAAGAAAAGTAGACAGTAATTTTTTTACGAAAAGGGAGAATCCAATAAAATTTCTAACACAAAAAAAAAAAAAAAGAAAAAAACGAGTGCTGAAGACATTCATGAATGTACAATAGAGAGTGCAACACTAATCTTGGAGCAAAGTTATAGTTAAACCTTCGACGGTTAAAAATTTATACAACAAAAAGCAACAAAGCAACRTGCTTTTTATTAGAACAAAGGAGTCTGAGCTAGTTAAAAAACACTTCAATGGAAATATATGATTGCTGTAGGCAAGCAAATGCAAGACCCTACAACCAATGATGCTAGATAAACCAGACACGCAAAGTGGTAAATTGGACATTACCTGGTCCTTTATGACCCCACCAGCACGATCGTATTCGACTTCTTTTTCACTCTGACCCAGTAAAAGTTCCCTAGGAAGCGCCTCTTCAGCAGCTGCATTGCCATACTTATTCATGATACTTTCCTTTGTATGAGACTTCAATTTCTCCTTATTTATCTTATAATTTTTGTAATTCAGCTTGTGACGGAGCTGCTTGCATATGGGTATCATGACCCTTGTCAAATGCTTCCCAAGCATGAATATTAAGCTGCTTGAATTCCAAAGCTTGCCCACTCAGTCTATTTTGGTTATCTCCCTGTAGGGTAACAGATGATGAATTAATTTGATMGTTAGGTATATGTACAGCAGTAATAGAATGCAATTATTCCAGTATAAGTGTAAACATATGACAATAACAGTTCATTTGTTTTGCACATAAACTTACAGCATAGAATTTTTCATTGGGATCCATGTCAGGGAAAGGATCTTCACKCATGGACCGGGTTTTGGGGTCATAGTAGGCAGAATTGACATCAAGATTGAGAAGGCATTTTGCAGTATCCTCTCGAATACGTAGATTCGTATTGACAAATTTAAAATTGTCAACCCAGATGTATGCCCAAGATATAGAATATAACTGGAAGAAGACATTATGTCGACAAGCACAGAGATAATTATAGAGTTATCTACGGAGTAGAAAAATTGCAGACTTCATATGATACAGGCAAATGAGCAATGATTAAAGAAAACCAATGAGAAAGAGAAAAACTAATAAGCATAAATATTTACCTAACAGTTCCTGTACTCCCACCACCTGTAGCGCGAACACGTTTCTCAACCTTAGCAAAGTCCATCTGCTTGCTCTCATCAACTTTGGCTTCATCCACTTTCAAAGCATCTTCGAGTTTCTCATCATCACTATCTCCACCCTCTTTCTCTTGGTTATTGTTTTTCTCATCCAACCGTTTAAGCTGTTGTTCCTTTAGATACTTCTTTCTTGCTTCATCTCTTCCTTCATATCTTTCAATGACCTGAACATATGTAGCTGCATCATACCCATTCTAGCGATCCCGCTTACCATCATAATCAAGCTCAAAGGTTTCTATTTTTTCATCTGGGGCTATGTGTTTGTTGGTCCACTTTGCACCTATTTTGCGAGGCCTCTCCATGCATGATTTTACATCATGGGTCATAGCTCCACAGCTATCGCAAGCAAATGACAAGGTTGAAAATGGAAACATGTTCGACCATAACTTGATTAATGTATTAAAATTAAATTCTAAACATTGTGATTACAGAGTTGCAAGAATAACAATACTCAAGCTTTCTAAACTATTATGCAGAATTGTGAAGCCCATTAGACCTCCAGGGCTAAATATCCCGAGTGTTTTTAACATGTCAAATCAGTTGACAAGCACTCATTATTTGACAAAAAACATAACTCATGACCCTTAGGCAAGTTTATGAGATCACATATGCATTCTTCCTCAACTTACATTACTTTGATAAGGAAAAAGTAGACATAAACACACAGACACAAACAGTAGAGACAAAGCAGTTCACAAAGACATGAAAATATGAGTCTAAATTATAGCCTTTAAATTTCTAACACTGAAGAATCCAGAAGACCTCCGATATAATCACAAAGCCTAAAGGAAGAGCTGGAAACAACCCTAAAGAACCAAAAATAGACACTTCTCTATATTCCAGAAAGGAAACAATCATTTTAGGCTTAAAAAACTCAGATTTGAAACTTTGAAGGAGAAAGATAGCTCACTTTTCACATGCCCCATTTCTGAACTTGTCAGCCTGAAATATTTTGGCACCTCTATCATACCACGATTTTGTGTAGTTCGGATCCGACTTCCATTTACGTTGATGTTTTAAACCCTTTAAACATCAAAAAAGCATTCAATTAGTCCCAACTAAATGCATGAGGAACCCATAGAAAATGGAAACATAATTTAAGAAAACCGAGCTATGCCACTTCTTTAAGAGTTAAGATGGTAAGATTTAAAAGAAAGCAAACATACGGGTCTCTCAGCATTGAGATACCAAGGCGCAGATGACATATACTGAGGAATATGAGGATTAATTTCTTTTCCATCCTCATCCACCTCGGCCGGTGCAAGCCCTGCCTTCCGTGCCTCTTCTAATTCCAGTTGCTTCTTATGATCTTCCCTAGATTTAAATGCCACTGCAATTCCAACCATTCGGATGATCATTCAACAATTCAAGGCAAATAAGAAATTGACTTAAAAAGAGCATTTTTTATGAATAGAAAATTTTCCCAGCAATTTGATTTCCAAGGTGCGGAAGACCTTCATTAATGTACGAGGAAAGATATCCAGCAATTATCTTATGAATCAAAATATAAATTATACTCTGCTCAAAATGATAGCGTCAAAATGAGGAATAAACTGGCTTTTGCCAATTAAGTACAGAAATTGTAGGGAATCWAATTGTCGTAGCTATGTGTGTACGAAGGCAAAGTATAAGGGAAGGGGAGGTTACCTGAAGCGGTTGCCATGCTTGCTAGTGTTGAATCAGGGCAATTACAGGTGAAGAATATAAAAACTGAGATACGGGCACCAGACTTCTGTTCTTGGTGAACTTGCCTTGCACTCTAGTCTACAAATATCAGAACCCTTAAAGTTAAAGTAAAAAAGAATGATCCATAATCTTCACTTAGTTTTACCATATACCGAAAAATTACAGTGCTTTCTTTCACACTATAATGATATAAGTCTGTCATGCTGCAATATAAAATTGCATCACAAAGTGAAAGTTGGAATCAAAATTTTATAATGCATCTAATTTAAGAAACAGATTTAATAATCTAAGACCAAGTGAAATTCAAGCAAGCTCATAAGCAAAGGCAGCGAATGATTAGTGCTATAATCATAAAACTTATAGGGCACCAATAAATGAAACTTAACATGAATAATTATTTAACAAGAACAATCAGAAAGACAGTAACTCCACCTTATGTATACATCAAGTATCAAGGATTAAACCATTTGAAAATTTTCAAAATATTCAGAAACTTACAAATGAGACGCTGAAATACTTTTATGTAACGTATAATACTGTTACATTAAGTATATCTAAGCATATCAAAGACATGCCGTTAATTGCTTTAGAAGACATTAATACATGAGATGCACCAATTACCAATAAAGAGGAATTGGAATGAATTACCACCCCTATCAAAATCGGTACAGAAGAAACTAAGTAGCTGAAATACGTTCAATTTCACATGTGATAAACTGTGTGCAGTTCCAGTAAATTAAGGATAGAATTATGGCTGAACTCATATATGAAAAACTGTGGTCAAGTTCCAGTAAATGGAGGAAAGAATTAGGCTAAATCAGAAAGAAAGAAACCTTAATTATCCAAGGTAAACTTCAATCCACCTCAAAGACCCAGAAATACAAAATTACAGTCATTATCAATGAAAGAATAAGCCGCGGAAGAATTGGTGGGGAAGAGAGAGACCTACCTGGAGAAATTCTATCTTGAAGGAGAGAACTCTTCGCGTTTGGGAGATTGAAGAGCAGAGGAAGAATTTCGGGCGGGGCGGGGGGGCGCGGAAGTTCGGTTCTTGATCAACATCGGTTCGAGAAGAATCTTTCTACTCACGGATCAGACAACCCGCCTAGCAGCAAAAAACATTAAGAAAACCAATTTACTTTCTATGAAGAGGTCCAATGGGCTATACTGTTCAGTTCCAACGGYTTTTTTCTGACATGGCACCTACTTCACCATCCTCCGCTGAAGAAAAGCCCAAAAAGAGAGCCATCTTGACAAATTTAAGTAAATCAATTGAAAATTCGGACCAATGTTACAGTCTTGCGAATCCAATAGGTTCTTCGTGAATCATGAATTTTTAATCATGAAAAATCCAATATAAATTTTGAATTGTTTACTATCATAGAGTTCTCTTAGTATTGGTTTCATCCACATTTTCCTCCTTTCCAGTCACTTGTCCAACATTGAGCAGTCTTTTACACACAATAATTTGATTTCTAGAAAACCACTTATAAAAATGGAAGGAGAAAATAAGCTTGCGAAATTATGAATTGATTCAACCATCAACTTTTGAAGCCACTTGGAGACAATATGCGTAGTTCTAAGCTGTTGCCGATAAGCTGAGAAGCATTTAGATCTAAATAATTATTATTCATCCTCTTATATTATTGTTACTACGCAAAAATTGACAGAATTTAGTATTAGAATTTGAAGGCTAAATTAACCGAGTTTTATTCTCTTTGCTTTTCCCTGACGATGTGGTTAGAATAAACCAAGAAATGCGAAGAGTTGCTGGAATGGAGGAAAGAACTTCTGGTTTGCTGTATGTTTCTGTAGACAAGAAAGGAGTGAAAAAGCTCGAATATATAAGTAATGAAAGGGCCACGTGGAGGAGACAGCGTTGCAAAGTCTTCCGTATAAGACGGGGAAACATGCGTTGGGTTTGATAATATTTGCTTCATGTCAAGACAAGAAAGGAGTGGAGAGCTTCTGAGTTGCTAATTCCAGTCTTCATCTTGAGTCTTCTTTAATCAATGTGGAGCCATGCATGTTCCCATTTATTTCCGGTCTTCATCTGAGTCTTTTTTTAATCAATTTGGAGTCATGCATGTTCCCATTCATTTCCGGTCTTCATCTAGTCTTTTTTAATCAATTTCATCGATCATTTTATATTGAAGATTGTGTTTTGTTTTTGTCCCATACAAGAGAAAGATTGTATTTTATTTGAGATAATTAAATGATCATTACTTTTGTTTTGTCGATATTATAAAAATATAATTAAAATGGACGATATATATTGATTGCTCCTGTTTTATTCATATTATTTACTACCATGTGATGTTGTATCTATCTTGCTTGTCCATATTGTGAGGTGGTTGTTTAGATATGTATTGTTTAATAGTACTTCTTTTTATTCTTTTGGGAAATGGTCTTCAATCCAGCTTTGGATTTAAGGTCCGATGTATTGAAATGGATGATGTACCCAAATACAATTTGCATCTGGCTTCACAAATGGTGTTTATTGTTACCAAGAAAAAGTGTTGGATATCCAAATTGATCAAAAATTTATTGTTTCACTCTTGCTTTTTTTTCGTCCATTATAAGTTTGTAGAAATATTGGCACTATAATGAAAACCTCTTATTAGATAGTTCAATCTTATTCATGTTTTTTAGAAAAGTTTCGCTCTTGAGCTTTACCTAAAAGCAATTTAAAGTACTTTTCCATTATATCTTAATTTTATCAAACGCCTTGATATCTCCTTCTATTTTCAAAAGTATATTTTTGGATTAGAAAAAGTAATCTAAAACACAACCTTAGTTCTTTTTGAGATAYTGTCTAAGACCAAAATTTGCAAAATTTTAAAAAGTTTATTTTACATGAAGAAGTTTTTGGGTTTGCTTTTAACAAAATTATTGTCAATAAAAGTTAATTAGTATTTGATAATATATTAAAAATATTCACCTAGATTATCTAAACTTGGTAGATAATTATCCAAAGGAAATATTGCCTAAAGAAATATGTGAATTGTACAATTTGAAATACTTGGATATTTTTTAACTCAATTAACTTGAGAGGACTGATCAATTGGGTCACAAGCGGATTATGACTATGGATCTATCAAGGAAGCTGTGCAACTGCATTATTGAATCCGGGAGGCTTTCAACCTGGTCTTAATAACTACAACAATTTGTTCAATTTCTGATGTCTGCCAGGTGCTTGTTTAATTTTGTCTTTTTGTTGTTTGCACTGGCACTGGTTCGAATCTAAAGTGCCGGATTTATGATTTTTTTTCAATTCTGAATTCTCCACAATAGGTACCATTTTAATCAAAAAATTAGCACCATATTTTCTCTAGTACAATGGAAATTGAAGTTTTTTCTTGAATCGATGCCAACTTGATATATCAATGCCACTTTGAACAGTTTGAGACCCAAACGACATCCAAATTGGGTCAAACCAATTATGATCTGCACCAATTTTATATTTTATTAATATTATAAATTTTATATCCAAGATATGGTATTCTTTTATTATTATTAAACACAAGGAATTTTTGATTTTAAACAATGAAGAATTACCGGACTATGGGTCATATTGAGCACTATCTTAAAACCTTTTTCTTTAACATTTTGAATTAGAGATGCTAAAGTACAAAATTCCTAGGCTTAATAACTACAATAATCTCTGAGGGGAATATTTGGACCAAGTTTGGTTCAATTTGCAACCTGTACATTGATGAGAATCTCTGATTGGAATCCTTCTTTCTGGAGACAGTGCCTKAGGGTCCCATGAATTGACAAAGGGTTCTAGACTTTGCAGAGAATCACATGAGCCAGGATGAGACTAATCGTCCTCATGCATCACATTATTGGTATCCTTTTTGATTCAATAATGCATTGGTCTCTTGGATGAATGAACCTTTGCTTTTCTATGCCAATCTTTTTCCTTTTGTCTTTATTAACTCGGAAACTATTATGATACAAGAGAAATAAATCACTTGCACTCATTACGTGAACCAGATGACTCTGATTGTTGCGCAATACTAAGTTGAAGAGCACTTTCAGGAAGATCAGAGACTGAGTGCGAGAAATTTGCTCGGATGCAAAGTTTCTTTCTAGGACCAGTGGGTTGCCTTAGGGACCCAGGAATTGACGAAGGGTCTTGGAAGCACATGAGCCAGGTCCTGTCTATATACATATTCCTGCAACAATAACTCCATCCTGCACATTTCCCCAAAAACCAAACTTCCTACCATTCTCACAAATTGATCAAACAAGCAATGGCTGAATTCCTCGTTGAGAAGCTCTTGGATGAATTGACTGATGTTGTCTTCACGAAGCTTCGGGAGGAGTTTAAATTGGTGACTGGCGTAAAAAATGAGGTAAACAATCTCTCCTCTAAATTACAAATAATTAARAGAATGCTGCAGGATGCACAGAGGAGAAAACTGAAGGAGGAACCTGTCGGAATTTGGCTGGAAAAACTTAAAGATGTAGCCTATGATATAGATGATGTTCTGGATGAATGGAACACTGAAATTCAAAAACTCAAGCTAAAGGCTGATGAGGATCCAAATTCTCCTTCCCCACAACTAAACAAAAAGGTAGCTGCGAATTTGAGAAATAAGGTATGTTCACTTCTATGGTCCATTTGTTCTTGTTTCAAAGAAGCTCCTTTGCGTCATCACATTGGCCAGAAGATAAAAGATCTAAATGATGCAACAAACAATATTTTCCAAGAGGCAGATGTATTCAAATTTGATCTAAAAAACTTGAATCCTAGTTCTGAAGAATTTAAGCGTGTTATCACTACCTCTATTTTCGACAAATCAAAGGTCCGTGGTAGAGACATTGATAAAGATATAATTGTGAGTAAGTTACTATCTGACGCTAGTGATGCAGTGGATGGCATTCGAATAGTCTCTATAGTGGGTTTAGGGGGAATTGGAAAGACTACTCTTGCCCAACTAGTCTACGATGAAAGTAAAGTAAAGGATCACTTTGAACAACACATATGGGTTTGTGTCTCAGATCCTTTTGATCAGAAAAGGATTGCCAAAGCAATTCTTGAAGGTCTAAGAGTGAGCTCCAATGAGTTGTCCGAGTTGGAAACATTGGTCCGACGAATCAAGGAAACCATTTCTAGGAAGAAGTTCCTACTTGTTCTTGATGATATTTGGACGGAGAAGCAAACTGAATGGAAACCAATTTCAGACTCTCTCAATGATGGTGCTCCAGGAAGCAGAATCTTGGTGACGACGAGGAGTGCAAGGGTTGCAAGAATGGTGGGTACACACTACTTGCACCCGTTAAAAGAACTAGGTGACTCTGATTGTTGGAACATATTAAGTCAAATTGCACTTCTAGGAAGATCAAAGAATGAATGTGAGAAATTCAAAAAAATTGGTCTGGAGATATCGAACAAGTGTAAAGGGTCACCTCTTGCTGCAAGCTTTCTTGGAAGCCTCTTACAATCTAAAGACACCATAGACCAATGGAAAAATGTTCTGCTAAGTGAGATTTGGGAGTTGGAGGAATCGAAAATCGATCTCTTCCCTCATATATATTTGAGCTATAAAGAGTTGTCCATAGAAATGAAACGATGCTTYTTGTATTGTGCRGTCTTTCCAAAAGATAGTAGAATATATGTAGAAGATCTAATTAGACTCTGGGCAGCAGAAGGCTATCTTCGCTCGACTGGAAGAGTTGGTGAACTGGAATCGAGGGGATATGAGTTGTTTAGTAATTTGGCATTCCGTTCTTTCTTTCAGAACTTTGAAAGWTATGATGCATACGATGAGGCTCAAATTACTTATTGTAAAATGCATGACATAGTTCATGATTTTGCACAATACATGACAAATGGCGAATGTGTCATAATTGAAAATGTAGATAAGGCAAAAAATTTATTACGTGGACAGGTTCGTCATTTGACATGGTTATATGAGGGCGATGTTGCACTAAGTGGCATTGTTAATAATGTTGGAAAACTCCGGAGCTTTTTCTGCAAACAAAATGTTCGATCTGATCTATTTGATTGTTTGAAATGTATTCGGACATTAAGGTTAAATTTCACTGATCTTGAACAAGTCCCAGGAKCTATTGGGAATATGATTCATATACGCTTTTTAGACTTGGCGCAAAATGAATCATTGAAAATATTGCCTGAAGAAATTTGTGAATTGTTCAATCTGGAATGTTTGAATATTTCATGGTGCAAGGAATTGACTCAATTCCCACAAAGGATTGGAAAGCTCAAAAACTTGAGAAAACTTATTACTTCACTGACAGATGGTCTTAAGCAATTCTCTCAAGAGTTGGAGAGATTGAATTCACTTCAAAGGTTGGACGAATTCAAAGTTGGAAATGGGTACAATAAGCTTGGATACTTGAGAAACTTGAATCAACTCAGAGGAGAGTTGAGAATYAAAATTTTTGAAGTCAATGAGATGAACTTTGACGATGCAGAATTTGGTAAAAAGACTCACATCAAAGGATTATGTTTTGAATTTATGAGTACCAACTGTGAATTTATGATGAAAGCTATACAACTGCCTCCAAACTTGGAATTACTCAACTTATATGAATATCCCAACTCTAAGTTGCCAAATTGGATTATGTCCCTCAACCATATCAAGGTACTGATTATCCATAGCCGAAATATTGCCTTTTTGCCTGCATTAGGTAAGCTATCTTCACTTGAACGACTCGACCTTTATATTTTGAGTGTGAAGTTCTTGAGCCGTGAATTTCTGGGAATAACTAGTATTGATAAAGATTTGATTTCATTTCCCAATTTGAAAGAATTAAGATTTTGGGGGTTAAAAGATTTCAAAGTTTGGGAAGACCTTAGGAAAGAAGATGAAGAAGTTGTTTCGTCCATAATGCCACGCCTTCAACATTTATCAATAGGACATTGCGAGAAGCTCAAAACTTTGCCCTATCGGCTTCTCCGCAAGCTGGCACGATCAACTGCAGTTCTGCAGGTGCACAGTTGCCATGCATTAATAGTGCATTACTCTGATGACGGGGCTCAATTCAATGGAGAGATGCAACTGGCCTCTCTATTGACGAGATATCCCAAATTGGAGGTATGTTTCTTTTCTTTGAATACTTTAGTTACTTTACACATTTGAAATTTCGTTATGCTTTTTGTTCATCCATTCAAATATGTAGGCATTAATCTAGTTTTTAACAGAGGTACTCCATGAAACATGGATTTCTTATATACTTGAGTTCTCTTCAAATTTTGATGCTTACTGGTTTTGTTTGTTTGATTCTAGCTATGCATTCAATTAGATAGCCTTTTGGCTACCGTGCCTGGAGTTTGGTCTAATGATAGCAACTTACAACTTGAAACCATTATTCAATTTCGGAAGCTTCTGTCAACAGGTTTCTTTTTACATCAATGCCTTTTCCTTTTACATTTAGTTGATATTACATAGTTTTATCTACTTATATTTTATTTCATTTATTCTTTTGAATATTTTTTCAGGATACAATTTGCTAAAAATGAAAGTGAGAAAATCCGGAGTTGTTCCTCGATTTGTTGAGTTTCTTGCTAGAGATGACTACCCTCAACTTCAGGTTTAAGTTAACCCAAACATTCCTCATTCAAATGTACTTAGTTTGACAGGTTCTTTTACTGTTTGAGCTTTTTATGTTTTTAGATTGAGGCAGCTTGGGCTCTTATCTATATTGCTTTTGGAAAATCTATGTACACCACTGAGGAACCTTGGGATGAACATACTTCTCTTAGGGAGTCTAAATACACAAAGGTGCTGATTGATCATGGTGCTCTGCCAATTTTTGTAAGACTGCTTAGTTCGTCAAGTGATGACGTTCGTAAATCGGTACAATAAAATGAAGGGCGATGAAGGGCCTTCTCTCCCTTCTCTCTTTTTTTTCTTTTTTTTTTTTTTGGTGGCATTTTTATAAGTTGTCGCTTTCTACTAGGCTAGCAATATGACTTTATTTTTTTTTATTGAATAGGCAATTTATGCATTAGATAGGATTGCTTGCTGCTCACCTGATTGTTGTAATCTTGCCCTAAGCCATGGAGCTTTGATGCCATTGCTTGCGCAAATGGATGATTATGCCAAGGGGTCTGCGGGCGTTCAGGCCATACGGACATTCTTGATTTTATGTACGTATGARTCTCCGTTTAATGAGGTYAGATATTAAAAATTTGTRAAATTTAGATCCAATTCATGTATTCATTGGTTATTATTTATTGAAATCAATTCATTTTGAAAATGTTTGGCAGAAAAAACAAGCCCTCCTTACTCTTGCTCGTCTTATACATTCAATTGATGAAGAAGTTCTAGAAAATGTATGCCGGGCGCTTTCATCTGTCCCTAATTATTATTTCTTGAATGACGAAATCCAAAATTTTAATAAAGTTGGTATTTGGCCTTGTTTTATCGAGCTGCTCTTGTAAGTGACTATAAATCTGTTKTGAATATTATTTCATATTTTGAYGTTACTAGTTAAATATTTTTTTCCCTTGTTTCAGACATCCTTCACAATCTATTCTCSTATCAGTTCTAGAAGCAATTGGAACTATTATCCATATTGGTGATGATAGCCATATTCAGGTAATGACTCGATGCAATGGTAGAAGAATTAATTACTCAAATGATTTTCGTCCGGAATTTTGAGTCCATCATTATTTTCCCTTATTAATTGCTTCATCTATTAATCTTCAGGCAATTCTTCCGCATCTGCTGAACTTTCTGACAAAAGATTATGACAAAAACATTAAACTTCAAGCTGCTTGGATCATTTCAAGAATCTTTGATCAAGGAAACGGGGAGAGGATTCAGGTAAACAAACTTGAGCAGCGAAATTAAAATAAAAAATAAAATATTAACTGCATGTATATGCTTTAATATATGTTTACATGAAATCTATTTTGCGGGCATTCTTCTTGCATAGAAATTCTACTTTCTCTTGAAAACAAGAAAGCTCTATTTCTAGGTCAACCTTTCTATTACATGTCTTTCTGAATGGATGGTATTTGCAGGATGTGTTTCAAGCTGGTATTGTTGGCCAGCTCATCCAACTTCTTCAAAATGATGACTTGGATATTGTCCAGAAGGCAGCTTGCACAATTAAAAATGCTACATCTCGTGGAACTCATGAGCAGATCAAGTATATTATCCAATTTTTTTCTTTCTTTAGCCTAGTCCCCAAATATTTGTGGGTTGTCAAGATTTAAATTTTTATTTTGATTGACAGGTTCTTGGTGGGTCAAGGTTGTATAAAATCATTGTGTGACCTCCTTGTTAATCGAGAGTCAGACTCTCTAGTTTATGACTGCTTGGAAGGGCTTGAAAACATTTTGAAGATAGGAGAAGTCGAGAAGAGCCTTGGTAATATTGGAGATGTGAATATTTTCACTCAAATGATTGATAATACTGAAGGCTTGGAAAAGATTAAAAGACTAAAGAGTGATTACTATGGTGATATCCGTAAGAAGGCAATGAATATTTTGAAAGCATATTGGTTATTAGAGGAAGATGGTAAGCGACTATCTTCTACCTCTTGATGATGCTCCATGATCTACATTCAACTTTGGAGGGGTAACAAGTGCAATTTGTTTTATGGTTTAGTTATTTTGATTTTTGTAAATTGATTCTACTTCCCAAATATTACTTTTGGTGCTCTTCTAAGTGCAATTTACATTATAACCCTTACATGGGCTTTGATGAAATAACATGATTTTGGTCATATCCTTTTGGTCTTTTCACACATTTGGTCCAACCAACAATTATACAAGAATAAAATATTTAGACCTTTGATAAGCGCAATTAGCTTGGAAGGTAAGTTAAGCTCAAGCTCGATATATTTATGCTAATCCTCGGCTAAAGSTTATTTAGAGGTTGATTTACTTAAAAAACCTACATCAGTTCCTAAATTTCCATAATATTGTTTTTAGTTAATATTATCCTACTCCAATTCCTTCCCAATATTCTTAAGAATAATCATGAAAATAAAGCCTACTTATTTATCCATGCAGTTATAATTTTCTAGTTTGGTCTTCAAAATCCTTCTGATGACCGACTAATTGATAGCATAAAGATCCTAACTCAATTGGTTAGAAGTATTCAACTGTTGTACGGTGTCAAGCCAACTAGGCAGCCCGCCTTTTAGCTTCGTTAGCTTGTGCTATATTTTGTAAAAAAGTTTGGCTTCACTCATGTCCATATGATGTAATAGAGGCCTAATTATTAACTTCTTGCTTAGTAACGAAAGTTCTTTGTTATCAAAATAATAACAATAAAATTAAAAATAAAATTGTGTGCAAGAGATGATCTCAATCGGCCAATTTCAGCACATGCCGATCGGGCCCAGCCCTTATGTAGTTCAAAAAACAGGCTTTTGAGAGTTCTTTGCCAGAATTCAATGGATTAAGACGATTGTGGATCCTTGTATCCTATTAAGAATGCCCAAACCAAAGATCCATACCTCTCTCAGATGTTAATCTATTGGTATTTCAACTTCCATATTAATTCAATTTGTTATCTTCCATTAACATTTCCATCAAAATTGCTCTGATATTATCATTAAGTTTTTAAATAAGGTACTATAAGACAAAAAAGCACCATTAAGTTTTCCCCCAACCACTTGGTATCCCCATTTAGTGGTATTAATATGAGTTCAAGCCGCTTGCTTTAATATAATTTATCTCTTGAAAAAATATCTATCTTATAAAGTTTTTTAATATAACACTAGAAGTAGATATTGAATATTAAATATCGCTTTGACATAACAATACATTTATAAATTGTCTCAAGTTCCTGACTTAATTTCTATTAAGCTTTTAGTAACATATTTCACTAGCAATGGAACACAGTCGAGTTGACTAGGGCCCAGATTATCAACCCACTTAAGGGTTGTAAAGGCTCAACTCATGTAATCATTGAAGCTTTAGCAGTCCGTGTTGAGTTGAGTTGTGAAATAATCGAGTTTGGAATTTCTCGAGTCTCAGCTTTCCGAGCTTAGTTTGTTTCTGGCTTGGCTCAACCCATGTAATTCGTGAACTAACCATTTAAGTCCTAAACTGTCAACTCGGCTCAGCTCGGAATCGCCCAACTCGCAAGCTGATCATCATTTCCTTCAACAACTACTTTTACAAAAGAAAAGTGAAGCTGTATTTTACAGCTTTATCCCTCAACAACTTGTTTCCTAAACCACGTAACAGTTAGAGCTATTTATTTTTGTAGATTGAGGTAATTTTGTATTAAGTAAGATTGCTAGAGTCTAACCTGAATATTGTGATCTTATCCTCGATAAACTGGCTTTGAAAATTTTCTGTGAGGGTGAAACTCCAGCCTCGAGTTGAATAGGTTAGATTCTGAAATTGTGCAATAATCTTCACGTATTCATTGTAACATCATTTAGATGCATTCCATGATAAAGTTAAATTGCATGGATACATAATTTAGGTGGTTTTATTATACTTTTTAAGATAGTCCACTGCTTTCATATGTATGTTATAGTTATTCGAATGAAGATAGTTGGTCTTTTTATTAGTATTAATTTTGATATACAGGCTGTTATTGGTATTATCCCTCTACTTGTCCAACTTCTTCAAAATCCCAAGGTCAATTTAGTTAAGATAGCAAGATTCTTTTCCTCTACTGGAGCTTCTATTTTTGCAATATATACGTAGAGAGAGATGTATAGAGATAGTAGATGAGAGATTTATTTAGGATTATTGAGTGGCAATTAACTAAGCATGCAGCATAAATCCTCAGGGGTGAAGGCAGAAACACTAACCTCCAGAAGCCTCTTTACGCACAATGTTGGCTGTAGTAAGATTCGCCTATTCTTTAGCGGCTTCAATGCCAGCAGCCCTAGTGCAAAAGCTGTTCCAATATGTCTGCCTGCAGCACTTATTACCCCATTGATGATATTTCCACCATGAACCCCAGACATGCGTGTGGTTGTTGACATAAACATCTTCTTTGTACTTATTCCTCGGAAGGGATGCTTCCAACATATAGCACATGCCTATGAAAAGCATATTCAGTACATGTTTTAGAAAATACTCCAAGACAACGCCAACTTATATAGACCAAAAAAGAAAAAAAAATAAAAAAAAGTGCAGCAGAACAGCTTCCAAAGCCATATTTGGAATGTCATAACACTCCCAGTACAAATTTCAAATTTCTAAGAAAGATAGAACAGCACCAATACATAATAATGTATCATTAATTCACTAAAAATTAAAATATCTAAACTCACGTTTAATTCTTATGTTTTTGTTGACATAAACATTTTGTTCGTACTTACTCCTTGGAAAGATGCTTCCAACATACCGCACATGCCCATGAAAAGCAAAACAGCTTTTCTAAAAAAGTGAGCAAAACAGCTTCCGAAGCCATTTTTGGAATTTCTAAGAAAGATATAACAGCACCAATACATACAGGAAAGGAGATAGTCAAGATTAAGTGGGTTTCCGRAAAGAGAAGTAGACAGTACTTTTGTTAAGAATAGGGAAATCCAATAAAATTTCTAGCACAAAATAGCCGATTCCTGAAGACGTTTATGAACGAACAAGAGAGAGTGAAACAATAACTTTGTAGCAAAGCTACACTTAAACCTTCTACGATCAAATGTTTATACAACATAAAGCAACAAAGCAACATGCTTTTTATTAGAAGTCTGAACTACTTAAACAACATTTCAATGGAAAACTATGATTGCTCTAGGCAAGCAAATACAAGACCCTACAATCAATGATGCTAGATAACCAGAGACGCAAAGTGGTAAATTGGACACTACCGGCCCTTTATGACCCTACCAGTACGATCATATTCAATTTCTTTTTCACTCTAACCTAGTAGAAGTTCCCTAGGGAGAGCCTTTTCAGCAGCTGCATTGCCATACTTATTCATTGATACTTTCCTTTGTATGAGACTTCAGTTTCTTTCTGTTTCCCCTTATTTATCTCATAATTTTTGTAAAGCAATTCAGCTTGTGATGGTGCTGCTTGCATATGGATATCGTGACCCTTGTCAAATGCTTCCTAAGCATGAATATTAAGGTGCTTGAACTCCAAAGCTTGGCCACTCAGTTTGTTTTGGTTATCTCCCTGTAGCGTAACATATGATGAATTAATTTGATAGTTATGTATATGTGAACATCTGTTTGAATGCAATTATASTAGTGTAAGTATGMAAATCTGACAGTAATAGTTCATTTGTTTTGCACATAAACTTACAGCATAGAATTTTTCATTTGGGTCCATGTCAGGGAGAGGATCTTCATGCATGGAACGGGTTCTGGGGTCATAGTAGACAGAATTCACATCAAGATTGAGAAGATATTTTGCAGTATCATCTCGAATACATAGATTCCTATTGACAAATTTAAAATTTGTCAACAGAGATATATGCCCTTCTTGAAAGTCCAACAGAAAAAACAAAAAGAAAAGGTTTTCTTTGGATCTTGTTTGTATTTCTATCTCCTTCATTCCTATCAAAATTTGGCCTTTCCACGTTGGCTTCCCACCTTTCACATGTATTACCTAACTGTTATAGTTTCATTGTAACTCTTAAACCTTACATGCCTAGGATTAATTTACCCCATTCAAATAACTCTTATCCCTTCTAAAAGGAAACGGAAACACTGAAATGCACACCTACATTCTATTATTGAAATATAGAATATAACTGGAAGATGACATTATGCTTACAAGCACACAGAAGAGTATCTACAGAGTATAAAAATTGCACACGTTCACATAATACAGGTAAATGAGCAGTGATTAAGAAAACCAATGAGAAAGAGAAAAAACTGATAGGCATAAATATTTATCTAACAGTTCCTGTACTCCCAGTACTTGTAGTGCAAACACGTTTCTCAACCTTAGCAAGATCCATCTGCTTGCTCTCATCAACTTTGGCTTCATCCACTTTCAAAGTATCTTCGAGTTTCTCATCATCACTATCTCCACYGTCTTTTTGTTTTTCTCGTCCAACTATTTAAGCTATTGTTCCTTCAGATACTACTTTCTTGCTTCATATCTTTCAATGACCTGAACATATGTAGCTACATCATAACCATTCGAGCGATCCCGATTACCATCATAATCAAGCTCAAAGGTTTCTATTTTTTCATCTGGGGCTATATGTTTGTTGGTCCATTTTGCACCTAATTTGCAAGGCCTCTCCATGCACGATTTTACATCATAGGTCATAGCTCCACAACTGTAGCAGGCAAAAGATAATGTTGAAAATGAATAGTTGTTCGACCATAACTTGATTAATGTATTAAAATTAGAATATCTAATTCTAAACATTACTACAGAGTTGCAAGAATCGCAATACTTAAAGTCTTCTAAACTATTATGCAGAATTGTGAAGCTCGTTAGACCACCAAGCCTAAATATCCAAGTGTTTTTAACATGTCAAATCAGTTGACAAGCACTCATTATTTGATTTTATGAAAATAAAATTAAAAAATTGAAAATATTTTTGAATTTTCTGAATTATAAAAAAATATTTTCTGTATTGTCTGAGACTAAATGAAAAGGAAAATCTAAAAGAAATGGAGGTTTTTTTTTATTAAGTTTATATGGGCATATGGTATTTGGACTATTTCCCTTAATAAAGAAATATTCAAAGATGAATAAAGAGAAAAGAGGCATGATATTTATATGAGCACCAAGATCTGACAAGGCATTCCTAGTACTAGCATCACTTATTGTTAAAGGGATAGTAAGTATACCTGGGTCTTTATATTTGGGTGGCGATTGATTTGGAGGTCAATAGAAATGTTCTCCTTCACACTTACCAATTTTGTCTTTTAGCTCTCTCTTGTTTATGTATTAAGGCACTGAGGATAATGAGGTATTAGTCTAATTGAATTAAATAAAGGAGAATTTACCTCAACCTGGTGAAAAGTCCAGAGAATTTTGTGTCCTTCCTCTTCTTTGCTGATCAGTTAATCTCAAAGGGAATGGAGGACTTATTGCTAGTGTATTTGATTGTTCATTATCAATTGATTTGGATAGCACAATTTGTGATTTAGGAGTAACTATTTCCTTCTCTTCTTCTCCTCTTTGTGCAAACTCATCATCTCCCGCATGTGCTTCCTCCTTAAACGAAGTACCCACATTTTCACTCCTCATGGTCGATGGTACCCACATTTTCTCTTGGAACTATATAAACTTGAGAAGACACCCCCACCTAATTTTCTTCAAACTTACTTATTGCAATTGCCATTCATGAGATTTGGGTTTCTATGTTGCATATGTTTGCCATTATCTCTTGTTCATGCCTTTGATTTTCTTGTTGAAATATGAGATTTGCCTATTGAATTAATTCAAGRTCTTTAGCAATTATTTCAACAAGATCGACAAGAGGCATACCTGGCTCCAAATTTGAAGGGAGTCGTTGTGGTTGAGTAGGCTTCCAAGGTTGAGAATATTGAAAAAATTTGTAGTTGTGCTCTATAGATAAAATCATGACAATCACTCTATCCTGAGTTCTAAGCATCTACATAAAGATTATATTCCCATTGTGGTGGGCCTGAAAATCCTCCATTTTCCACACTCATAGGGATCATCTCGAAGTATAGGACATTCATGTGTAGGATGACCCATATTCAAACAAATTCTACAAGTCTCGACTTGTTGTATATTTCCTAGTGCCCATTATTGAACATTAGAAGCTAATTCAGATACTTTAGGTTAAGGAAAAGACATACTTACTTCGTTCATCCTTTGAATACATGTCTTGTCCAAATCCAAATTATTGCAATGCACCAACCATGAAAGAGTTCATATTGAAGATCAAGGAGGAAAAAAAAAAAAAAGATTTGATGAAATAAACATAAAACAAGGAGTTAGCTAAGGTTGAGAGAACCTGATTACTCAAAACTGTTCCCCAACAACGACACCGAAATTTGATGCGTCGTGAGTTCACCAAAATTTTAAATGTATAAGGCTCATGTTTAATTGGGTGCAATGGTAATCGTCTCCTGCATGGAACGGTGGATCGTTTTCTCTAACGATGAGTTCAACTTAGGTAACACAATGGTGCACCAACAATTTACTCAATTTTCACAAATAAATTAGTTACGGTTGTCAAAGATAGCTTTAAACAACCAATTCATCCTTTAAATGTCAATAATTAAAAGAAAAAATCTTGTTAATTATCCCCTAATCAATGCACAACCGCAAAGATAGCACATGAAATTTAATGTACCAACAACATTAAATTAGGGAGACCTAATTATAATCAATAAACTCAGATAGCAAGAGAAATAATGTTAATTTGTCACTCCGTTAAACCACATGACATAATTACAGATTTGCTTGGTTTAACTTAGCTATAAGCTATTAGACTTACCAAAATATTTGCACATAATATTCAATCAAATCAAACAACCATTAATAATAATTACAAAGGATAACAAATACTTGTTATTAATTGAGTATATAAACACATTTAGATCTCACAAATGAACTGAACTAGTGCTTCATGAATTCTTAACCAGAATAGAAAAATTTAGAAACAAAATATTATATAGAGAATGATAATGTCTAAAATGAATAATGGATAATAGTTTGTATTCTCCTATATAGGAGTCTTCAAAAAAAAAAAAAAATAGTCTTCCAATCTAAAAAATAATTTCTCAAATTCATCCATCCACCTTCCCACGCAGTAGATTTTGTGCACTTTTGGAATTTTGCCTCAAATTGCTTCAATTATGCCTCATTTTCTCATACTAACTCCAAAGAGTCTTAAATGGATAAAATATCAATAAAACACATAACTAGTGCAATAATTTTATTCCAAAATCCATCAAATATCTATATATACTGCTCTAATTTGGACTCTATCAACTCCATCACACTTAAGTGATGATTGTCCTCAAGCAATTCTCCAAAAATAAACAAATAAAAGACACAACACAAACACACATTTAAGCAAAGTCTAATAATCTCAAAACTTCCTTAGTGGATGCACAATCATAAATGAGCTAAAGTTCAATAGAAATCACATGTAATTCATAGCACTCAACCAAAGTAAATGTTAAGCCCCTTAATAATTTCCACAAAGTTAAAACATACATTTCTCAACCACTCTCACAAGGAAAAGCACTCTCAATCACTCAAAAGTGTATATGGGTTAATATCACTTAAGTTGACACTTAATGGCATTACCACAAGCTTGCATAGATATCATATCGCCACCACTAATAAGCCAAATACATACACTAATCAAAAGGTCTTTATTTGGTTCTAATGGGGTCAGGGTCATAGGTAAGATTAAAGGAGGATATAAAAGGGTTTAACAATATCAAAGAGAATGTACAACCAATCTAATGACGTTCAATCATGTAAAACTTACTTTCAACTCCTTACAACTCTTTTTTTTTTTTTTTTTTCAATTTTCGCATATCACAAGGTAGCTCAGCTCATCAAATTATAATGTGCTACTACTTGCAATCATCATYTTTTTTCTTTTTATTCTTATGCTCTTTTGATCTCTCTCTTTTTATACACATATACTTTCTTTGGCTCTTTCCTTTTTTTTTGCTCTTTTGCACATGTAATTTCCTCCATAAAAGAATTAGAAAACAACAATTCATATGTTTCACCAAACATTCACTTATCAATCAACTAGTCATGCATTCCTTTGGTTTCCAAGACGATCTATAATCAAAGAATATGGTCAAGGGTCAAATTCTTGTGGTTTAGTCATAGAAAATGATAATAAGGTTCAAAAGGGGTTTACTAGAGGATAATTTTCAAACGTTGGTTAGTCAAAAGCCAAAAAAGGATTCTCCTAAGTGCCTTAATAATTTTGGTACATAAGTCTCGGTAATGTGGTCTTGACCTGTATCATGGTGCAAGTTCTAGAATAACTAGCTAATGTACAACAATGATGTGAGTGAAAAATCATTGATTTTATTAGAGATTGTATATATGTTTTCACCTTTTTTAGTATGATGAAATGTGATTTCATACTATTTTACCTTGAATATTGCTTAGAATCGACCAAGTGACTTTAATTGTACAATAGTGTAAAATTATAAAATTCATGTGAATTTACTAAAATAAATTACTCTTTTTTGTAGGGAAAAGAATTCTATAAGCAAAACAGAAGATTACTTAATGAACAATGGAAGATTTATTTAATATTGTGAGTACATGCTACAACACTGAATACCACGAGCAAAGAGGAATATTTGATTCAAAGAAAGAAAGTCAAGAAAGAAAAGAAAATCTTCATTGGAAAAAGGAGAAAGTCAAATCTGAAGTCTATAAAGCAAAAATTAAAAAGCAAAATGTCAAAAGCAAAAAGGTGTTTATGATAGAGTGAAGTCATAATTGTTGGTCGGGTATTTGGCCTATGGGGGAGGATGGAATTTTGTTGGCAAGGTGGTTCGACAGAGTTGACAGCGTCCGACGAGTAGCACCTGTGACTGAGATGGCAGAGTATAGGTAGAAAGGGAAAAATTAAAAGAAAATAAAATGCAAAAAGGAAATGAATTTTTTTTGGATTTCTAAAAATAAAATTTAAAAATTTAAAATCTTTTTGGATTTTCTGAAAATATATTAAAAAATCTTTTTTGTATTATTTGAAACTAAAAGAAAAGTAAAATCTAAAAGAAAATGAGGTTTTCTTTTTTTGTTTTTTTATTAAGTTCATATGGACATATGATATTTGAATTATGCTTCTGGAAACTTGATGCATCTCTTAGGCAAATTTTCGAAAAATCTTGACGAGTACAGTTAGTTGTATAGTTTAATATAAAAGATATCGAACCTACGAATAATTAAATCTARATTACGATTCATAAAGATTACACAAATCATATGTAATTCATAGCACATATTATTTGAACTTAAAGCCTTTTGAGCACATCATAAAAACCTTTTTCTTTAACTTTTTGAACTATAGATGCTAAAGTACAAACTCCTAGCTCAATGGCTTAATAACTACAACAATCTCTTAGGGGAATATTTAGAGCCAAGTGATTATGAGGCTATTTGGTGGTGTTGTTCTTTGCCTAAAGAACCCTTAAATCAACGAAAGAGAGAAAAGAGAGGATGATCACGGAGGGAGGGAGAGATGCTCTCAAATGGCAAGATAAGAACTGATTTACGTGAGAGGGCAAACTAGACATTGTGCTCAAATCTGCTCTGGCAGAAAGAAAATAGCTCGGGTATTATCCCCAGCCCACAGAATCATGTTTTATGAATATTTTAAATGAAATTGAGATTGAAGATAATCTAATCCAATCAAGGGCTAAAATAAGCTGACGCCTAGGGGAGCCATCATTAAATATGAACCGCAACATTTATAAGAGGAAAAGAAAATATTCTGAGTAAGAAAATTAAGTTTTTCGTAAAATAAAAAAATTAGGTCAAGTGTCCATGTCAAAATTCACGGATTTGATAAATTATTATAATAATTAAACTTTAAAAATTAAACAAATTATTAAATTAATGTCCTAATATTAAGGAAAGCAGATTGTCCTAATACTTGACAAAGGGTGAATGTCTTTATAAATAAGAATTTAGATATGGCAAAAAACAAATTACCAAGTAGACAAGTTTGCCATTCGATATGGTCATGTGAGGATGATGTTGAATTAAGCGGCATTGCTAACAATGTTGGAAAAATTGGGATTTTTTTTTTTTTTGAAGACGTATACATTGTTTCTTTTTTCTTTTTGATTGTTTAAAATGTGTTCAAACATTAAAGTTAAATAAAACTGATTTTAAACAAATCCCAAGAGCGGTTAAAAAAAAGATTCAACTATGCTTTCTAAACTTGACGGKTAATTATTTAATGGAAATATTGCTCGAAGAAGTACAATTTGAAATATTTGAATTTCTCGGATGCAAAGTTTCTTTCTTGGAACACTGGGTTGCCTTAGGTTAACATGTAATCTTGCCACTCGAATTTCATTCCCCGAGTATATTAGACTTTTTCACAAAATGGGAAGACATGAGGGAAGAGGATGAAGAAGTTCTCTCGGCCGTAATGCCGTGCCTTCAAGACTTGCGGCTATGCTTGACGGCAGTGATACCAACCTATAGCTCATATCCGCTACCCAGATTCGGCCGCTGCTGCCAACAGGTTCTTTTTCCAGCCATTTGTTTACTTTTGTTTTTTAAGCCACATTATGTCACATAAGTCCGGACTTTCTTCATTCAAATATATCTCTTGGTCTCTTAAGTTCCTTTACAATTTGAGCTATTTATTTTTGTCTTTTAGCTGTTTACACATTACTTGCACTCGTTAAAAGACAAAAATAAATAGCACTTTTACTTCCAAGGTGTGGAAGTCCTTCATTAATGCACAAGGAAAGATATGCAGCAATTATCTTATGAATCAAAATCATAGCATCAAAATGAGGAATAAACTGAGCTTTTGCCAATTAAATATAGAAATCGTAGGGAATCTAATTGTGTTAGCTATGTATGTATGTCTGTAAAGTATAACGAAAGGGAAAGTTACCTGAAGCTGTTGCCATGCTTGCTAGTGCTGAATCAGAGCAATTACAGGTGAAGAATATAAAACCCGAGATAGGGCACTGGACTTCTGTTCTTGGTGAACTTCCCTTGCACACTAGTTTACAAATATCAGAACCCTTAAGTTTTTAAGTCTAAATGTCTTAAAAAGCGATTTTAATATAGATAATTTTAAAGTTAACCAAGTCAATTGAAAGTTCGAACGAATGCTACCGCCTTCGGGTTCCAAAGGGTTCTTCGTGAATGGTGATTATGATTCTTATAAGGAATATGCTGAGGAACATGAATTGGGGCACAAGCAGTCATAAGCAATTGTTTTTGAAGGGTTGGAAATGGGTTGGATGAGTTTGGACAGTTGAGAATTTTGGTTTATGAGGAGATGAATGAGATGGATTATGACATAGCAGTACTTGGGAATGAAGGTTCACATCCCTGAAACGTTGCTTGGGTTTAATAAACTGAAATTTGACTATGGATCCATCAGGGAAGCTCTGCAACCGCATTGTTGAATCCGATAGGCTTTCAAGGCTGGTCTTAATAACCACTTCAGCACGTCGACCAACAATCTCAATAGCCACAATAGATCAACCACTTTAGCACGTTCCAGCAATATTCTGTAAACTTTTTTAATAAATAATTGTTCCTCAATCAACGCCTAAAAGTTGAATTTTGGATGAACTTTTATTCTTTCCTTTGCTGGCAATAGTAGTTAATTATTTGATTGAATTAATAATGTAGTTATCGAGCTATTGATTTTTTTGTTTAAGAAATTTAAAATACACTAAGGCAGCTCACATGGTCTTGGGTTCCTGGATCGTTTGGTTCAACCTCTGATCTCCACTATATATATTTTGGAAACAATTCTCCATCCTGCACATACCCCCAAACCCACCAAACTTCTTCCTACATTCTGATCAGACATTCGAGCAAATTGATCAAAAAAGCAATGGCTGAATTCCTCTTTGAGAAGCTCCTGGATGAATTGACTAATGTTGTCATCACGAAGCTCCGGAAGGAGTTTAAATTGGTGACTGGCGTCAAAGATGAGGTAAACAATCTCTCCTCTAAATTACAAATAATTAAAAGAAAGCTGCAGGATGCACAGAGGAGAAAACTGCAGGAGGAACCTGCCAGAATTTGGCTGGAAAAACTTGAAGATGTAGCATATGATATGGATGATGTTCTGGATGAATGGAACACTGAAATTCAAAAACTCAAGGTAAAGGCAGGTAAGGATCCAAATTCACCTTCCCCACAACTAAACAAAAAGGTAGCTGCGGATTTGAGAAATAAGGTATGTTCACTTCTGTGGTCCATTTGTTCTTGTTTCAAAGAAGCTCCTGTTCATCATCACATTGGGCAGAAGATAAAAGATCTAAATGATGCAACAAACAATATTTTCCAAGAGGTAGATGTATTCAAATTTGATCTAAAAAACTTGAATTCTAGTTCTGAAGAATTTAAGCATGTTATCACTACCTCTATTTTTGACAAATCAGAGGTCCGTGGTAGAGAGCCTGATAAGGCTAGAATTGTGGGCAAGTTACTGTCTGATACTAGTAATGCAGATGATGGCATTCAAATTGTCTCTGTAGTGGGGTTAGGGGGAATTGGAAAGACTACTCTTGCCCAATTAGTCTACGATGAAAATAAAGTAAAGGATCACTTTGAACTACACATATGGGTTTGTGTCTCAGATCCTTTTGATCAGAAAAGGATTGCCAAAGCAATTCTTGAAGGTCTAAGAGTGAGCTCCAATGAGGTGTCCGAGTTGGAAACATTGGTCCGACGAATCAAGGAAAACATTTCTAGGAAGAAGTTCTTGCTTGTCCTTGATGATATTTGGACGGAGAAGCAAACTGAATGGAAACCGATTTTGGATCTCTCAAGGATGGGCCTCCAGGAAGCAGAATCTTGGTGACGACGAGGAGTGAAAGGGTGCAAGAATGATGGGTACACATTACTTGCACCCTTTAGAAGGATTAGATAAATCTGATTGTTGGGAAATATTAAGTCAAATTGCATTTTTAGGGAAATCAAATAATGAACATGAGAAATTTGAAAAAATTGGTTTGGAGATATTGAAAAAGTGTAAGGGGTCACCTCTTGCTGCAAGCTTTCTTGGAAGCCTCTTACAATCTAAAGACACCATAGACCAATGGAAAATGTTCTGTTAAGTGAGATTCGGGAGTTGGAGGAATCGAAAATCRATCTCTTCCCTCATATATATTTGAGCTATAAAGAGTTGTCCATAGAAATGAAACGATGCTTCTTGTATTGTGCGGTCTTTCCAAAAGACAGTACAATAGATGTAGAAGATCTAATTAGACTTTGGGCGGGACAAGGCTATCTTCGCTTGAATGGAAGAGTTGGTGAACTAGAATCAAAGGGATACGAGTTGTTTAGTAATTTGGCATTCCTTTTTTTTCTTTCAGAACTTTGAAAGATATGATGCATTCGATGAGGCTCGAATTTCTGTTGTAAAATGCATGACATAGTTCATAATTTTGCACAATACGTGACAAATGGCAAATGTGTCATAATTGAAAATGTAGATAAGGCAAAACATTTATCACGTGGACAGGTTCATCATTTGATATGGTCATGTGAGGGTGATGTTGCACTAAGTGGCATTGTTAACAATGTTGGAAAACTTCGGAGCTTTTTCTACKAACAAAATGTTCGATCTGATCTGTTTGATTGTTTGAAATGCATTCGTACATTAAGGTTAAATTCCACTGATTTGAACAAGTCCCAGGAGCTATTAAGAATATGATTCGTCTATGCTTTTTAGACTTGGCGCAAAATGAATCATTGAAAATATTGCCCGAAGAAATTTGTGAATTGTACAATTTGGAATGTTTGAATATTTCGTGGTGCAAGGAATTGACACAGTTCCCAAAAAGGATTGCAAAGCTCAAAAACTTGAGAGAACTTATTAATTCAGAGACAAATGGTCATAAGCAATTCTCTCAAGAGTTGGAGAGATTGAATTCACTTCAAAGGTTGGTCGAATTCAAAGTTGGAAATGGGTACAATAAGCTTGGATACTTGAGAAACTTGAATAAACTCATAAGGACTGTTGACAATTAAAATTTTTGAAGTCAATGAGATGAACTTTGATGATGTAGAATTTAGTAAAAAGACTTCCATCCAAGGATTAAATTTTGAATTTGAGAGTAACAACTGTGAATATATAATTAAAGCTATACAACTGCCTCCAAACTTGGAATTACTCGACTTATAAGAATATCCCAACTCTGAGTTGCCAAGTTGGATTATGTCCCTCAACCATATCAAGGTACTGTCTATCAAATGCTGTAATATTGCCTTTTTGCCTGCATTAGGTAAGCTATCTTCACTTGAACGACTCAAGCTTCGGATTTTGAGTGTGCAGTTCTTGAGCCGTGAATTTCTGGGAATAACTAGAACTGTTAAAGATTTGATTTCATTTCCCAATTTGAAGCAATTAGCATTTTTCAATTTAAGAGATTTCAAAGTCTGGGAAGACCATAGGAAAGAAGATGAAGAAGTTGTTTCGTCCATAATGCCACGCCTTCAACATTTATCAATATTTTATTGTGAGAAGCTCAAAATTCTGCCCTATCGACTTCTCCGTAAGCTGGCACGGTCAACTGTAGTTCTGCACGTGCATAGATGCCATGCATTAACAACACATTACTCTGATGACGAGGCTCTATTTGATGAACGGATGCAACTGTCTTCTCTGTTGACAAGATATCCCAAACTGGAGGTATGTTTCTTTTGTATGAATACCTTACTTTACACGTTTGAAATTTCTTTATACTTTTTGTTCATCCATTCAAATATGTAGGCATTAGTTTAGTTTTTAACAGAGGTACTCCATGAAACATGGATTTCTTATATACTTGAGTTCTCTTCAAATTTTGATGCTTACTGGTTTTGTTTGTTCGATTCTAGTTATGCATTCAGTTAGATAGCCTTTTGGCTACGGTGCCTGGTGTTTGTTCTAATGATAGCAACTTACAACTTGAAGCCATTATCCTTCGAAAGCTTCTATCAATAGGTTTCTTTTTACGTCATTGCTTTTTCCTTTTACATTTAGTTGATAGTGCACAGTTTTATCTACTTATTTTTATTTCATTTATTCTTTTGAATATTTTTTCTGGATACAATTTGCTAAAATCGAAAGTGAGAAAATTTGGAGTTGTTCCTCAATTTGTTGAGTTTCTTGCTAGAGATGACTACTCTCAACTTCAGGTTCGAGTTAACCCAAACATTCCTCATTCAAATGTACTTGACTTGACAAGTTCCTTTACTATTTGAGCTATTTACTTTTTTATATTGAGGCAGCTTGGGCTCTTGTATATATTGCTTTTGAGAAATCTATATCCACCACTGAGGAACGTTGGGWTGAACATACTTCTCTTAGGGAGTCTAAATACATAAAGGTGTTGATTGATCATGGTGCTCTGCCAATTTTCGTAAGAATGTTTTTCGTTAAGTGATGATGTTCGTAAACCGGTACAATAAAATGAAGGGCGATGAAAAGCCTTCTCTCTCTCTCTCTCTCTCTCTTCTCTCTCTCCTTTTTTCCCTTTTTTTTTTTTGGTGGCATTTGTATAAGTTGTCAATTTCTACTAGTGCTAGAAATATGACTTTATTTTTTTCATTGAATAGGCGATTTATACATTAGATAAGTTTGCTTGCTGCTCACTTGAATATTGTAATCTTGCCCTTAGCCATGGAGCTTTGATGCCATTGCTTGCGCGAACGGATGATTATGCCAAGGGATCTGTGGGCATTCAGGCCATAAGGACATTGTTAATTTTATGTACGTATGAGTGTCCGTTTAACGAGGTTAGATATTAAAAAATTGTGAAATTTAGATCCGCTTCATGTATTCATTRGTTATTATTTACTAAAATCAATTCATTTTGGAAATGTTTGGCAGAAAAAACAAGCCCTCCTTACTCTTGCTTGTCTTATACATTCAAATGATGAAGAAGTTCTAGAAAATGAATGTCGGGCACTTTCATCTGTCTCTAAATATGGCCTGAATGACAAAATCCAATTTTTTATTGAAGTTGGTGTTTGGCCTCGTCTTGTTGAGATGCTCTCGTAAGTGCTTATAGTTCTATTTTGAATTAGCTCATATTTTGCGTGACCAATTAAATATTTTTTTTTCTTGTTTCAGACATCCTTCACCATCTATTCTCCTACTTGTCCTAGAAACAGTTCGTAATATTATCCATACCGGTGATGATAGCTTTATTCAGGTAATGACTCCATGCACGCTCTTCCTTGCTTGCTGCAATTGTAGGAGGATTAATTTACTCCAATGATTTTCGCAAGGGATATTGAGTCCATCATTATTTTCCCTTATTAATTGTTTCATCTATTAATCTTCAGGCAATACTTCCTCATCTGCTGAACTTTCTGACAAAAGATTATGACAAAAACATTAAGGTCCAAGCTGTTTGGATCATTTCAAGAATCATTGACCAAGAATACCACAACTAACCATTTACGGTAATATATGTGGCAGATTTTTCTTATGACCCAAATGATGCTAAACATGTGGTGTACCCGAGCAACTTGGGTTCAACATGTCATCTCTCAATTTAGGAATATACTAGAGATTAAGCGAAAGAACAACATGCTGCATCGAGTGAGCTTGTGAGGCACAGGAATGCCGAAGTCCATCGCAAGTTGAAGAGGCAGGGCTGACAATCGTAAGAAACAAATCGCTGAATACATGTTCCAGAGCTCGATGAGTGACTATAATGGGCTACACAAGTTGACCTTGCATAATCTTGTAATCTTGGGAATGAAATCGAGCAAACATTGCTGCTTTGCAACAATCATATTGCAAATCTGTTGTTTAAAATTTATAACATATTCCGAGAATGCATCGGGACCATTTTTGCTAGTTTCCAGAGCAATAATTCTGGCAACAGCGAAAATAAATCCTTCAATTCCATTAAGGTCCTACTAGTTTAATGGTTTGATATCAAGTTACAATTTGAAAAATGATATACAAAAAAGGAGGAAGAAAACTTAAATGGTAGCAATATTAGTAATAAAGCTATTAATGCCATTACAATAATAGTGCAACGATTGAATATTGACTTATAGTTTTGAAAAAAAATCATCAACCGAAAAGAATGTTAGCACCTGCGAATCAAGTGTGGGGAACTATTACTACACTTTTAAGTGTATATAAGTAGAAATATAATGCAATAATGAACATTTAGAACACAAAAAAAAAAAAAARAAAAAAAAATCTTCGCCTTATTCATTCTATATGGGAAAAATTTTCGTTGGCTAGAGAGAAGGTCTAACATTCCTTTAGCATAAATAATGCAATAATGATTGCATCATACGACAAAAGCACGAAGGTGCTCATGAATAAGGTGGACCAATTTAGTACATTATGTTGTAAGTGCTTGTGTTATTAATTACAGCCGAAAAGATGTTGGACTTGAGGTGTGGCTGAGATGAAGCGAACCGGAACACACTAGACCAAGCTACCTTCCTGAGGTAAATGATTGCAAAAGTAAATAACAAGTTAAAGAAACAACAAATTTAAAATCGTGAGAAACAAATCAATGAATTAATATTCAAAAGCTTGATAAGGATATAAATGTCACATACTTCGGATATAGAATACTAATTGCAAATAATTCTAGCACCTGTGAAGTAAGTATGTAATACTCTTACTAAATTTGAAGTTCATATAACGTGAAATATGATTTACACGAGAAGGTTCAACTTATAATGCACATGGTTGACAGTGACTCAATTCCAATGGCAGTGGATCTCAAATCTACCATTTATATATGCTCTAAGATTTCCTTAAGAATCCTCGTATCGTCAAAATGTGCATCCGAGTTCAATCTTATCATAGTTTGATTCTAATATTCTTATCATCATTAAGTTACTGAGTTTCTTGTTTCCTGAACATTGTGCGATTCTCGTGTTTCAAAAAAAAAAATCAATTGAAATCAAAATAGAAAATATTTGTTTTTAGATGAATAGAGGAAATAACATGAAGAATGATTGAAGCTATTAACTATTTAACTTACATTACAAACAGTGAACTATTCAACTTATTTCGAATCGTATTTATATAGAGATTACAACAATTAGCCATTTACAAAAATATATGTAGTATAATTTTCTTATAACCCAAATGATGCTAAACATTAGGTGTGGCCAAGATGAAGCGAACAAGAATRCGATGGATCAAATGACCATCTTGAGGCAAATTGTTGCAAAAGTAAATGACCAGTTAAAGAAGAGAAGACTTAAAATCGTGAGAAATAAATCAATGAAATAATGTTCCAAAGCTTGACGAGGGATGTAAATCTTATAAACTTTGGAAATCATATACTAAAAAAGGAAGAAATATGAATTAAAATGCATTGAAATTCATAAACTACTTCAAAAATTAAAGTAACAATTAGGTGAAAAGGTTCAATTTATAATATATATGATAGGCAATTTACTCAATTCCAATGACAGTTGATTAAGATTCTCATAAGCATCCCTATATTTTCAAAATGTGCAGGCAGATTCATTCTCAACATAATTTTGTTCTAACCTCCTAATCGTCATTAAGTTAGTAAATTATTCATTACGGTGTGATTCCGATGTTCAAAAAAGATTTATTGAAATCAAAATAGAAAATGCTTGTTGTTAGATCAATAGAAAAAAATAACATAGGAGTCATTGAAGCTTTGAACTATTTAACTTACCTAACTAAATTTGAGATGGAGACAATGAACTGTTTAGCTTATTTAAAAAAATAAAGTGACACAATATTGATAGATAGATTACCACAAATAGGCGTTTACAAAAATATATGTGGCAAAAATTTTTAATTGCCCAAATGATGCTGAACCTGAGGTGTGGTTGAGATGAAGAGAACCAAAACACACTTTATCATGAGAGGAATGATTGCAAAAGCAAATGACCAGTTAAAGAAGCATTAGACTAAAAATTGTGAGAAACAAATGAATAAATTAACATTCCAAAGCTTGAGGAGGGGTATAAATGTCATATACTTAGAAAATCATATACTAAAAAAAGTAAAAGGATATAAATTAAAATTTATTGAAGTTCATATAAGGTGAAAATGACTTACATGGAAACAGTCAATTTATAATGCATATGATAGAAAGTTTACTCAATTTCAATGACAATCGATCTCTATTCTACTATCTACATACGCTCTAATATTCCAATAAGCATCCTCGTATCCTTGAAATGTGCATCCACACTAATTATCAACATAGTTTGATTCTAATATTCTAATCATCATCAAGTTACTAAGTTCCTCATGTTAAAATAATAAGAGTGATAGAAAAGACTAGAACTTTATTCAAGTAGAAAAATAATGAACTAACACATAGTATCAATATAATGACACTATTTATAGATTACTAGACTATCAAAATTCTAGTTTAACTCTATATTCCAAATTCTAATGTTACTACAATTCTAATATCGTAATATGACAATCCTAGATTAACTCTATATACTAAATTCTAATATTACTAAAATTCTAATATAGTAATATCTTTAACATGCCCTCTAAAACTCATGATGTTGCAGCAACAACCATCGAGAGTTTGCCAACTAGAAAACGAAAATGAGGAGTGGAATGAGACTTAGTGAAGAAATATGCAATGTGGGAAGAAGATGGGAGAAATGGCAAAGTGATAGTGCAATGCTTGAAATGATAACGTGTAAAATAACAATCAATCTCATTGTGTATATTTCTTTCATGAAAAATCGAGTTGTGAGCAATCTAAATAGAACTCTTGTTGTCACAATACATAGGAGTTGGACGAAAAAGATGCACTCCCATATCTACAAGTAACCAATGTAACCAAACATTCTCCTTAGTAGTAGATGCCATAACACGATATTCTGCTTCAGTTGAAGATTGAGAAACAATAGATTGTTCATTACTTCTCCGAGATATAAGAGAATCACCCAAAAAGATATAGAAGCCAGTAATAGAATTGCGCTATATAGGATCAGTACCATGATCGGCATCAGAGTAAGCACACAATTCCAAGGAAAATGCGGATGAAAGTAGAAGACTCTGATAAATTGTACCCCGAAGATATTTCAAGATACGAACAATAGCTACTCAATGAACTGTAATGGGAGAAGCAACAAACTGGCTAACAACGTAATAGCATACACAATATCTGGATGAGTAATAGTAAGATAGACCAAACTTCTAACAATAGTACAATATAAAGTAGGATTTGGCAATTGTACACCATCAGAAGAAGTAAATTTTGCATTAATCTCAATGGGAGTATTAACATTTTTATTATCAGTAAGTCTAGCCCTCTTTAGAATGTCTACAACATCTTTTGATTGAGAAAAAAGATAACCTTTAGGTGAGTAGGCAACCTCAATTCCCAGAAAATATCGTAAAGAATCCAAATCCTTCATGTCAAACTATCTGACTAACTCAGCTTTCAAAACTCAAATACTATGAGCATCATGACCAGTAATAATTATGTCATCAACATATGAAGAAAGAATGATATGACCTGCATCATTGCATTTAACAAAGTGCAGAATCATGATTATTAGAAGTAAATCCAAGCAAACAAATCATGACAGAAAATTTCTCAAACCAAGCATGAGGTGCCTGTTTGAGACCATATAATACCTTCTTGAACTTACAAAATGTACCCAGAACAATATGTAACACCCAGAGAGGGTTTCCTATAGACTTCTTAGTGAAGATACCCATTCAAAAAGGCATTTTTAACATCAAGTTGAAAGATAGGCCACTRTCTAACTGAGACAACTGCAATAAGAGTACAAACAATAGTCATTTTTGCAACCGAAGCAAAAGTCTCTTCATAATCCATACCATCCTCTTGGGAATACCCTTTGCAAACAATCTAGCTTTATATCACTCAATGGACCCATCAGAATTAGTTTTGATTTTATGTACCCAATGACAACCAACAACACTCTTACCGGTGTAGAGGAACCAAATCCTAAGTACCTATCTTATGCGAAGCAGAAAGCTCTTCATCCATRGCCTGCTGCCAATGTGGATCAAGAACTGCCTCTTTATAGGAAGTAGGCTTAGAGAGACCATGAATAGTAGCAAGAATAAACAACATATRGTAATTTGGTGGACTTATGAGTGCATGTGAATTGGCATAGAGGTGGACCCACAATCTTAAATGGAGCTTGAGAAGGGACAACGGGAGGAGGGGGAGCCTCAAGTACATCAGCACCTGCAGAAGTAGTATGAACTCATCTAGTATAATGATGAGATAACGGAGGAAGGATACCAGAAGGTACATCTAAAATATTAGTAACCCGAGACTCCAAAATACTAGAATCCTCAGAAAATGGATCAATATGAATAAGATCAGACCTAGTTAAGTTATTAGTAGTACAAGAAATAGAAAAGAAAGGTATATGTTCAAGAAAAACAACATGACGAGATACGTAAAGTTTTTGACTAACTGGATCAAAATAACGATACCCTTTTTAACTCGCAACATAACCAAGAAAGACACAAACAGCAGACCGAGATGATAATTTGTTACGTTCTACATGAGGAAGAAGAACAAAACAAGTGCATTCGAAACTCGAAAAGAAGAATAATCTAGAGCATACCCGCACAATTTTGCAAAAGRAAAAAGACCAGATATATGAGAGGATGGTATTGTATTAATCAAAGTTATAGCAGTAAGAACTGCCTCACCCAAAACATATTAGGAATAGAAGCAGATAATAAGATAGATCGCGCTGTTTCTAGAATCTATGTTTCCTTTCAGTAACGCCATTTTGTTTAGGAGTATCAGTATATGAAGTTTGGTGGATAGTTCCATCTAATGCAAGCAACTCACGAAAATTTTTTGAAGTGTGCTCCCCACACAAATCAAACTAAAACACTTGATAATAGCTGAACGTTGAGTTTGAGTTTTGACAAGAGCCCGAAAAGATTTATATATCTCAAAAAAATTCAAAACAATGTTTCATTAATATAAACCCAACAATATCAAGTATGATCATGACTAAAAGAAACATAATATCAAGACCATCCTTTAGTGGGAATAGGAGATGGCTCCCACAAATCAGAATGAACTAAATCAAATAGGGAAGAAGAAACAGAAACACTTTCATTAAAAGGTAAAGATGAAAATTTTGCAAGTTTACATTCACTACAATCAAAGACATCATGTGCTTGCAAATTTCCTAAAACCCTTGTGGACACTGAAAATTTCAAACAAGAAGACAATACATGACCAAAGCGAGAATGCCATAAATAAAAATTAGAAGAAGAAGGATTCAAACAAAAAGAAGATACATCGACACTACTAGCAGCAGTAACTGGTATTTTCAGCTTGTCCAAAACATATTCCTATGTCCTGTCCCAATTAGCTTCTGAGACTGCAGATCCTGTAAAAATCATAAAGATGAAGTAAATGTACCAGAATTACCAAAATCACATAATTGACCATTAAAAGCAAGATTTAATGTGAGGTAYGAGATATGATAAACATTAGGGAGAGACAAGTGAGGAGTAACCATAAAACCAAAACCTGCTAAAGGTATAGGAATGCCATCAGCAATCATGACAAGAATAGAGTGTGAAGGATACACATAAGTAAAAGAAGAAGAGTCTGGGGTCATATGATGCGGAGCACCAGAATCCAAGAACACAATTGAAAATTTGAGGAACTATATCCATAATTAAAATACGAATATGTCATCAATTCCAACATCTTACAATGTACATGATTTGAAATATTTACAAAACTAAATATTACTGTACAATATTCCAAAATATATAAAAGGACCATTCTCAGTTGAAACAGTACATATATTCTAATCATTATAAATGATTAGAGCTCTCGGGATTTACAAAATTTATGTACGATATGACTCTTCTAAAAATGAAGTCGCCGGAGTTCACTACACGCCTGTACCTGTCATTAAAACATATAAAATTAAGTGAGTTAGGCGCAGTGAATTCCATGAGTGTGTGACAGTGTACAATTTTGATAATAATATCTAGAAAATTGGTGATTCAGTTTAAATGAAAAAGATTAAAMTGTTGTTGAAAAATCGTATCTGTAAAGGAATAGTTCAAAAAATTCAATTATGGAACTAAAAAAACATATAAGAAAAACCTTTCATGCCAAGCATAAGGTCAAAAGAATCAAACCTTAACCGTAAGAGATTTACTCTTTGAGGTCAAGATATACCAACCTTATCGCTTCAAATATGCATGCGATTTACAGCCGAACCCCATGAATAATCAGTTCATTTGTAAGATCTAATATGTTTATATACTCAGTTAATAACAACGATTCATTATTCTTCTTTGTAATTATTATTAATAGTTGTTTAACTTGATTGAATATTATATGCAGATATTTTGTTAAGTCTAATAGCTTATAGTCAAGTTGAACCAGGCAAWGCTGCAATTGTTTGTTGTGATTTAAAGTGGCAAATTGACATTATTTCACTTGCTATTAAAGTGAGATTTGTCAAGGGCGAATAACAGGTTAGTTTAATAAACCTACTATCTAAGTTTATTGATTAGAACTGGGTCTCTCTAATTCTTAATATTGTCCGTACATCAAATCTCATGTGACATCTCTAGGGTTATCTATTGATTAGGGGATAATTAAGAAGGCTTTATATTGTATTATCGACACTTAAGGAGGGATTGGTTTTTTAAAGCTATCTTTGACAAAAATAACTAATTTATTTGTGAAAATTGAGTTATCTTGAACTAGTGTGGATTTAATTACCTTAACCAGAATCTTGTTTTATTGAGAAGTTTATTGTTAAAGTTAGTGTTCTCTAATAAATTATTTGTTTGCTTAAACTTAATTGTTGGTTCATCATTTTTGTTACCCAAGCTGAGCTCATTGTTAGAGAAAATTGATTCACCGTTCCCTGCGCGAAATGACCATACTTACCATTGTACCTAATTAAAYGTGAGCTTATATATTTTAAATTTTGGTGAATTGACGATGCATCAAATCTTGGCTCCGTTGCAGGGGAACGATTTTAAGTAATCAGGTTCTTTCAATCTTATTATGCTTATTTCACCAAAATTGGCCATGCTTACCATTGTACCCAATTATGCTTATTTCACCAAAAAAAAAAAAAAAAAGAAATTTCTCCTTGATCTTCAATATGAACTTTTTCATGACTGGCTCACCACAACCATTTGGATTTGGACAAGACATATATTTAAGAAGGATGAATGAAGTAATTATGTCTTCTCTTGAACCTAATATCTAAAATAGTTTCTAGTGTTCAACAATGGGCACTAGGAAACTTACAACAAGTGGAGACTTGTAGAATTTGTTCGAGTGTGGGCCATCTTACTGATGAACATCCTATGCTTCGAGATGACCCCTGTGAGTGTGTGAAAAATGGAGGATTTATAGGCCCACCACAATGGGAATATGATCTTGATGTAGRTGCTTACAACTCAAGATGGAGTAAATATCATGATTTTAGTTATAGAGCACAACCACAAAATTTTCAACATTCTCAACCTTGGAAGCCTACTCAACCACAACAGCTCTCTCCAAATCTGGAGCCAGCTATGCCTGTTGTAGATCTTGTTGAAATAATTGCTAAAGATATTGAATTAATTCAACAGAAAAATCTCAAATTTCAACAAGAAAATCAAAGGCATGAACAAGAGATAATGGCAAACATACGCAACATAGAAATCCAAATCTCACTAATGGCAATCTCAATAAGTCAGTTCAAAGAAAATTAGGTGGGGATGTCTTCTCAAGTTTATATAGTTCCCAGAGAAAAATGTGGGTACCATGACCATGGGGAGTGAAATTGAGGTGCAGAGTACTTCATTGAAGAAGGAAGCACATACAAAAGATGATGAGTTTGCAAAAAGAGAAGAGGAAGAGAATGAACTAGTTAATCCTAAAATCACGAATTGAGCTATCCAAATTAATTGATAATGAACAATCAAATACACTAGCAATAAGTCCTCATTCCCTTCGAGACTAACTAAATTCAAGAAAGAACATGAAGAGCTAGAAATTTTCTAGACTTTTCACCAGGTTGAGGTAAATTCCCCTTTATTTGATTCAATTAGATGAATACCTCATTATCCTCAGTGTCTTAAGGAGTTGTGCRTAAACAAGAGAGAGCTAAATGACAATGAATTGGTAAGTGTGAAGGAAAACATTTCTATTAACCTCCAAAAGCAATTGCCACCCAAATGTAAGGACCCAAGTATAGTTACTGTCACTTCAACAGTAGGTGATGCTAGTATTGGGAATGCCTTGTTAGATTTTGGAGCTCATATAAATATCATGCCTCTATCTCTTTATTCATCCTTGAATATTTCTTTATTAAGAAAACAGGTTTGATTTTTCAACTTATTGATACATCTAATATGAATCATGAAGGGGTTTAGGAGGATGTTTTAGTTCAAATTACTTATGAGATGGTTGTTCCAAACCAATTTTACAAGCTTGACATAAATGTTGATAATTACTCTAATTTGATTTGTAAAACATCTACAATAGAAATTGATAAATATGATGATACACCCACCATGAAATTTTATGGTAAAAGCATTAAATAATCTTTGCGATTCTATGCGATACCCTAGTGATTCACTTTTGGTTTTCGRTATGGATGTTTTTATGTCCCTAGAGCAGAATTTTTTTTAATCTGAATAATAACAAGACGTTGAGAATTGCTCTTAACAGAAATTTTACTATTACGAGGGTGCATAAATTCTTGAAGATGGACCCTGGTAAATTACATTCTAGATTGATGAACCCTTTTTTTGCTACTAACGTATTTCTGATTGTGCAGTTGAGATCTACAGCTTGGATGCTGGTTAAACTTTTAATATTAATGGTCATAAACTTCAACATTTTCTTGAGCATATGGGTGTCTAAGGTTGAGGAGATACAATTGGTTCAACTGATATTGATTAATCTGAACAAGAAGAATGCCTAGCCAAGACATTAAAGAAAGGTGCTTGTTGAGAGGCAACCCAATGATTTTCATGTTTTTTTCTTTTCAATTATTTTTGTATTTCCCATCTTGAGTAATAATTGACTTTCTTGGTTTGTGAAGACAAATTCCACATGTACAATTTTTGGAGTTACTAGAATTTTTCAAAAGCGGACTTAATTTACCGAATGCTCATACGGTCATCTCGGGCAAAATTCACTCAAAATTATCATATGCCCACATGTTTCAAAAATCCATCTAYGGGAAGCCATCAWTTTTTTAGAAGCGTAGTCCAAATACCATATGCCCATATGGACTTAATAATATATATTCCTTTTCTTTTAGTTTCAGAAAATACAAAAAATATTGTTTTTTTATATATTTTCATTAAAATTCAAAAATATTTTCAATTTTTTGTTTTCATTTTTAGAAAATCCAAAAAAAAGTTTTCTTTCCTTTTTACATTTTACTTTCTTTTAATTTTTACCTTTTTACCCATACAATGCCATCTTAGCCACCGCTGCTACTCGCCGGACACGGCCAACACTGCCTAACCACCTCGTCGACATCACTGCATCCTCCCCCATAGGTCASTCTCTTTCTTGCTTTCCTTTTTCATTTTTCTTGTCTTTTTATTTTTAATTCATTTTGTCTTTAATTGTCTATTGTATTTTCTGTCTGTTTGTGTTGTGCACATTATTTTTGTTCGTTAGTSTTTCCTTTCTCATCTACTTAGTGATTCATTGGAGACAATGAACCCTTTAGGTGTGGGGGAGATTGCTTTGTTTGTTTATTGTCATGCTACTAGGGTTTCGTTTGTCAAAAACATCGAAAAACACAAAAATATTTTCTTTTTCTTTTTGTATGTCATTTGTTGAGTTGAAAACTTCTTTGACTACATGTAAAATTAATCACTTCGAGCATATGTGAATTTGTCCCCCTTAAGCACCWTGGATAATAAACATGTATAGATCAACCTAAAAAACCACTTTGAAGTGATATTTGAGTCTTAACGAGCTTTTCTTTCTATATTCAATCTTGAGAAAACATTTTATTTAAATACCTTTTTCCTTTTCGTAGCAAAATTTTTAAACCAAATAAGGCATTAAAGAATGAACGTAAGAAAGCTGGAAGTTGAGTGCAAGCAGTAAAGTGTAATAGAAAGAATTGGAAATGAAAATAGTGAAGGGAAAAGAAATCAGGAAATAAATAAAAGGCAAATGTTGTGTATCTCTCATCCTTTGTCTTTCACATCTTGCCCTTATTTATAGCCTTTAAAGAGCCGCCTGAAACCACGGTTATCCTAAATTAGCCGTTGCTTTGTCTCGGAGATGGTCAAAACTGATTCGTCCTCTCTAGCCGCGTTCTCATGTTCCTCTAACGGCTAAGATATCCACGTCTGATGACAAAAAAGGTAGAATGGATTTGCAGATAATGCTTCCAACTTTGTTGTTTTCTGTTCTTTGAGATACTCTTACGTTTCCGAGATCTTTAGGATTCATACTCATGCGTTCGAACCTCCACAATCCCTTGCGGATTTGCCATAATTTAACTTTTTATCCAATATTAAATAATTGCAAATTGAATTTCTATTTAATTTTTTTCCTTCTAAAGATTCGGTATCTCCACCCTGGCACGTGATTCTAATAGTTGATAAATAGAGGCCTTAAACCAGGAGCCAAGGGCAGGCTTGCTTAACTAGCAATGGCAAAACTCTCACTATTCTTCTGTCTATTTCTCCTTGTTATTCTTGATTTTCCTATGTGATTCTCCTTTTCTTCTACTTTGAAGTATTATGGATTTGTTCTATTTAGTACTCAAAAGACACACAGAACTGAGGCCAAATTTTTTCAACTTAGGCTTCCTCCTCAGGGAAAGTAAAGAATCTCTCTATATGTAAAGAGTTGTAGCTATTACTATGATTCTCATTGTAACTCTTTTTTGTGGCAGTGGAGAGGCAAAAAACTTTTGCGAGTGCTGCAGCACTGTGCTATGACTACATTTTTCAGGGGTGTGACCGTAGTTATGATATGTGTTACAAATATTGCTTACCGCACATGGAGAGATTTTGACAACAGCTGAATGTCTGATTACGAAGCTCTTTATTTATTGTAAATGCACTTACCCATGCCCTCCTAAGCAACCGTAAAAGGCTACGATATGAAATAGAGCCTGTAGTAGCTTCTCTTCTACGCAAAAGGTATTCATAGCTTGTAATATGATGGGATAAGTTAAATGTGCTTATTAATTCATATTCCCAACCTAGTTGCAGGATTGAATATAAATAAGAACAATGCTTGGAGGCTCAATTTGAACTAATTTCATATTAAATGTGCCCTCATAAATGTTGCTTAGAAATAATCACAGAGAGTAAAACAACACTGAAGGCAGCTAGGCTGTAACAGTATTTCACATAACTAATCGACATGCAAAAACATTTAGATGTTGTTTCGTTGGGAGTAATAATTTGTATTGATAATATTTAATGTGCGGAAATAAGAATTAAAAGAAGTTGTCATCATTTCAAACTCGCCAACCAAATATTTCTCCCTACCTTCCATTAATCGTTGATTGCCCACTATAAAATTAATTTTCTTCAATCTTTTCAAAACAAACTTTTATGATCCTCTTTCCACATACGGCTGATCTTCCAGAGTCTTGGTGCATGCGAATCCGGTCTTTAACACCCAAACCTTAACGGCTTGGCAGTTCTGAGAAATTTAATGGGTTGGGATTCAAGGATCAGCTTAGACTGTTTAGATGGAACTTTCAGGGGCCAGGCACGACGGGCCAGTCTTGGGTAGGTCTATTTGACTTTTTTACATTTTTCCGCTTCTTTTTTTTTTTTTTTTTTTTGGTGATTCGTTTAGATATGAAAAGGTTGGTTAATTATATCAAGAAAAATGAAAATTTTGTTTACTTACTTTATCCTTTGATTTTGATGTGAAAAAATTAAAATTAAATTGATTAATCTAGTAAATGAAATTTAAACTTAGGTATTAGATTAAAGTATAATGAGAACAAAGGAAAACATTATCACCTTCAAGTGGATCTGGGGTTGGCACCAACTCTATAAAAAAAATTTCCCCTACAAGTTTATTAATAATAAAGAGAGGAATTAATGTTTTCTGCTATTTAATAATTCATGATTAATGATAAATATTTCTAAACTTTTATTTGATATTATTTTTATCTCTCAACTATTATCGAGTATATATTTATGCTACCCTATAGCAGAATCCAGCAGCCAAATATATGTGCAATTCACAAGGGTCTTTTTTAAAGGTTAATCTTTTCATTTTATCCAAAGTTTTCTGAAGTAAAGAAAAGGAAAAAGGGGGAAAAAAAAAAAAAAAAGGAAGATGAAGATCTCCTCCAAATCTCTCTGCAAATTCAATCCCAATGTTTTTAAATTGCAAGAAACTATCTATAATGACACGCAAATCAGATTCTGCCAGGTCTCTGGCACCCTTGCCCATCCAAGAAGCACATCAACAATGTCTTCAAAATGGGACTGGAAACATCTGAAAATCTTCGAAGAAATTAGAGTTGCTACACCAACAAGCCTGCGGAATAAAGTCAAAGAGGTTCTCTCATCTTCAAGAAGTTCTTGGCATGACCTGAGTATAGGCAAAGCATATCCTCAATTGCCCCAACATCTCCAACACTAAGAAATTCACGGAACCTTCCAAAGCCAGCTCTGCTGTCCTGTTTCCAATATTTGTCGGCAATGGCAGTGCCCAACCCATGAACCGATCAGCCAAACTACCAAGCAAAATATGGTTCTATCAGCCATTTGATGCTATTGGAACTGAACACGCGAAGCCCCTATGTTGAAGCTTCTGATTGACGCACTAAGTATCATCTAAGCCACAATTTTGCAGTGGAAGATCAATGAACATCAAATAACAAAAGTATAGTTTATGATTCAGACAAGCCATTGATGCTAAGTGTAACTTTTCCTAAATTAATACCAAAACAACTCTAAGATAAATTTTGTCTCGATATCCAGTAATTCTATTCTCTAAAACAGGAACAGACATGACCCAAAAAAGAAAAGAAAAGAACAAAAAGACTATGAAATAAATAAGAGAGTTGAATCATCCCCACTAACAATAATAATACTCATTTGATGATTCAGAGCAACCCTTTTCTTTTTCACTTTCTTAGATATTTCGTAGTTTTTGCTTCCTTACAAGTAGTAGTGTCAGGGGGAAGAACGTAGCAATGCTGTAGATAAGGGTGAAAATATGTATTATGCAGTGAGATCAACTCATAAGTTTGAAGATAAACCAAAAAAAAAAGAAAAGTATGAAATTTGGATTTTGCTTTAGAAGACATTGGCATAAAATGATAAAGATAACCATTAAAAAAGACACATATATGTTAAGCATTTTTTAGCCGCTAGATTTTGCTGTAGAGTGGCATAAATACATAATCAAGAATAGTTGAATTGCAAAATAATATGAATTAGAATTATAGGAACATTAAACATTCATCGTAAATTGTTGAGTGTCAATAATGTAAATTTTTCTAATAAAGAGAGACATTATGTAGGAGGGGGATTTAGTACCAAAAACCTTCCAAAAGAAGTACGATGAATAATAAAAAATTAACGCTAATATAAAAAAATAAAAATTAATAGTATTCTAAAAAATTAATACAATAAATACTCAATAATCAATCTTGTTGATCTTCTTCTCTAATTTCCAATACATCCAATAGAGATTTGAGAATCATTCCTTGTTCTCCATTTTCGAGTTTCCAACAATCATTGGTCTCTATATGAGTTTCTTTAATTTAATTTTTGATAATTTTTTATCGCTCTCATTGAAGGCATTCTTAAAAACTAAGGTTAACGCTGATACTATTTAATATTTCCATAACTAGATTTGTTATGTTGACCTATATGTTTTCTTCTTCATAGTACCTATTGTAGAAATTAGAAGGCATCCTTGGTTTTTTGACCAACTTATCGATCAAGGTGATAGATGGAGGAAGCTATCAAAGCATAAAGGTAAACATCCGTGGTTTTATTTTATGTATTGCTGCTTTTGGCTTATTTTGTCTTTTCCATAACAATAAAAGATGATACCCCATAGGCACATAGCCAAGGGCCATTCCTTTTCCAGTAAGGACAGTATTGTTAAGATCTGCAGGACTGGAACTAGAAGAGAAGAGACAGTGCTAAATTGAACTAGTGAGGTAAATTGGAATTTTGACTGATTCATATTATTAATATTAAATAATATTGATACACATTTCAGAATTTGAACCAATGTTAAATTGAATCAATGAGGTGATACGAACTGGAACTAGAAGAGACAAATCATCAATGACATTCATACACATTTCAGGATTTGAGCCAAACATCAATAACATAATCATTATTCGCATTCTAATTGAATCCTGAATCAAAGTCATTGTGGTCGTGATCGACAAGTTCAAACCAAATACCAACTTAGAAATTCTATTTACTTGGTCGAACGCAACGCGCATGCTTCACACGCATACCCACACAATCTTTAGAATGCTTTGGCTAGCCCCTAAATGCGTAATCCATTACGTAATGTCACGAAAATGTAAAATTTTAAACTTTTTCAGCAAGTATTCATAATATGGAATCTCGTAATTGTGATTATGTGATAAGAGACATTGATAAATTAGAGAGTTTTGAAATAAGAGTATGTATATAATTATCATATTTATTCTTCTTATTCCTCAATAATCCAATTCCAACGCCATTATCATTCTTCTTCATTCTTTTCTCACATTTTCTTTACCTACTTCATTCTTTTGACTGCCTCACTATTTCTCCCGTTTTTCATAATGCATTTCTCTTCTCCTAATCACCATCTTTGCTATCTTTACTTACACTGTTCACCWACTTCTTATTCTCCATTGCCTCACTACTCCTCATATTTATTCTTCTTTTTCTCTGCTTCATCTTCAGTTACCCATTCTCTATCTTTTTCTCTTACCTCAAAATTTTTATTTTCTTTTATTTGAAAGAGCAACTCAACCCAATAAGTTATTTCTTTTACGGATCTTTTCATTGTAAGCTTTCAAATGATTGCTTCTTTTCATGTTTTTACATGTGATAACGATATGCTTGCTATTCCATCTTACCAAACTTCTATAGCAAAATATACTTCATTCAGATTGCTGGGGTGTTTGTTCCTTTGAGCAAGCAAATCTAGCCCATGGTAGTTCCTGGGCAAGTACCGGTTGGCATGTATCGTATGAGTGAGTTAGGTCCTCTAGGAGTCATATGCGTAAATGCAACAGGTTAAAAATGAGAAGATGTTTGAGGTATAGAAGGTAGGATACTCAGAAAATATAAGATAATGGAGGTTCATTTCTCAATTGATAGAGGGTGGTGATCTTTATTTGWCCAATGTACATACTTTTTTTAGGCTTTTTATTTATGTCATTTTGGTTACTGAAGCGAAATCTTTATGTGAAATATGGACTTGATTACCTACTTGGCATGGCACCACCCCACTTTTGATCAATTAACGCTGTTAAATTAACTCATTTGGACAAATTAGTCAGAGAATATTAGTCGTAGAAAAATAAGCAAATTATAAGTGTACATGGGTTTTACCTCGCATACCGACTTGTTGAAGGATCAAAGCCCAAATAGCAAATGGTGCCAAGGATTGACAGTTGATATCTCCCAAGATTGTCCCAAGCTAAATATTTTTTTAATATAATCTTTATGTTAGCCGAAATCTTGGATTCTTGTTTACCTTGGCACCTCTTTGTGGCAGGGATAGCATAAAAGAGTTCCATTTCTATTCTTTCTTTTTAAAATTTAATAGTTATTACATTTATACATAATTTAAGCTTGAAGGACAATTCCTAATACATTACACTTGCCATCTGAATTCTTAATTATGTGAAGAGATCTTTGACCAGAATGCAAACCTCCTATTGAAATGGTGCACTGGAGCATAGGGCACACATGAGAAGGTTTTCCTTACTATGTTGTTGACTACTTGGCTCGCAATGCTCTGCCGGTTGCTCACAAAGATGTCATATCTTTATTTTTCTTTCTTTAAGCCTCATGGTAAAAAAGATGGTAGTCCGCTTTAAAACTGGCGCAGTCGAAAAAGTAATGTGTTTACAAACAATAAACACGAGAGAACAAAACCTAAAATTCATCAYAAATTAAAGGAATAATTTTCCAAAAAACCTTATATCCGAATTCATTAAAATCTTAGGGCCTTGGGTAATAATTAAGGAATCATTTACTTTCATTTGATTATCGTAGTTTTATTATAAGACATAAACTAAGACCGTTTTTTATAATATGACAGCTGGACACGATCATCAAGGAGATTGAAAGTTCAATACATGAATTAAGGACACTGATGCTCACAAACTTGATGCATTCTAAACCTAGTAAGTATACTAGTGTCAAAAAGTGTATAAAAAGTGAGTCAAGGTCGATACTACAAGGATTTCTAATCAAGTACCAAATTCACCGAATTGCCCTATTTGAAACCTACAAAAGTGATTGAATTCGACTAATAACTAGAAATGAAAAAGTAATATAAAACGTTCAATTATGAAATTCAATTACATGTATCCAAAAAAAGATCTAGTGTGATAAAAGAGGCTGGTTTGGGTATTGATCCGAATCATTCCTATATTGAGCTAAGTCCTAATTTCCAAATCTAATCTAATTGTTAATGGTAAAATTTCCTAATTTAGATTTTACCCACTACCTTGGCATAAAATTCCTAATTCAGATTAACTAAAGTCATATCCCTATGTGAATTAGATTAATCGAAATTGTATTAATGATCTAAGAAATTTTCCAATTTCATTAACCATGATCAATTACTCTCAAAAACCACCCAAAGGAACTGATTCTATCCCTAGTCAGATCAATACTAATGAATCATAATTACCTAAGTTCAACTCTCGGTCCTTCTGAATTGACTATGATATCAATTTATAGGTGTCTAGTCCACAAAAAGTATTAAGAAAGCCACAATGCTAATAAATAACTCAACTAGATGCGAAATTAATAATCAAGGCACAATAGAACTTAACCCATTATAAATAAATCATCTTCTCAAATAACCCTAACTAACACAAAAATTTTAGCCTAAGAAACACATGATATCCACCTCATAAAGTATAATAAACATGTTACAACCAACAATTAGAGAAGAAATAATCGATTTGATGAACAAATCTATAAGCAATCTTAGTTGAATAGAAGTTTTAAGCTTTCCAATGGTTCACCCAAGTTCCTCTTATTAAAACTATTCTAAAACTATGAAAAGAGAGTGTTTCAAGCCAACAAAAGTCTCTAAAATTGGCCATAAGATGCATTATTTATAGAAGTAAATAAAAAACTCTAAAAATGCTCAACCAGTGCTTGATTTGGCTTAAACCGGTAGTGATTTAGTGCAAAAAAGACCAAATCAGTGCCTGATTTGGACCAAACCAGCACTGGCACCAGTTTGGTTCTTGAAACGCAACATGAAAATGCTCTTGAAATGGCGCCAGTTCAAGTCTAAACCGACATCAATTCAAGCCTAAACCGGCATCGGTTTGTTGTTCTTCCAGACTTAGTCAAATTTTGATGATTTTCAACTTCTGAAAATTGAATTTTGACCCCCAAATCCTCTAAATTTGTTGTTTGACCTCTTTAAGCTCTTCTACGGCTGATTTTTGCCCCTTTTTGTATTTAAGATGAAAACCTACAATTAATCATTTCAAATGAAAATTAGTGTAATACAAGATAAATCATATAGGAAACTCGATAAGAAACGACTTAAGTATGGATAAACATAATATAAAATATGACTATATCAAATACCAGGTGAGTTCATTTATTTTACGAACTTTCAAGAGTGGGTGATTTTGTACTCTAGAAATACTTTCAAGTATTCTCAAATGTTTTAACATGAGTTTCTTCATCTTTTAACGAGTGCTTTTTTTTATCACACTTTAGTAAAGTCTTTTCAAATATTCTTGAATATTGTAACGTGAGTTCCTCTGTATGAGTTCCTCTGTTTTATGAACTTTTAGAAATTGGTGATTTTGTTACTCTAGAGAAATGTTTTCAGGTATTCTCGAATTATTTAAATGTGAATCTTTCCATTTTATAAAACTTCTCAAAGTATGTGATTTTTGTATACTATACTCTAGCAAAAGGGTTTCAAGTTCTTTCGAATATTTTAAACAAGAATACTCTTCAAACTCTTTTGAAGAAATATTGTACATGATATTTCTAAATACTCTCACGTTTCATAGATTTTATACTAGTATGGTTTATCACATGGATTATTTGGTTCAAACCACGTGTTTACTCAATTAACATAAAAACAAGGATTTGAATTATTGAATGACTATTTTTATATTTAGCATTGATTTTATCCTACATTGAGCATTGTTACTGATATAATCTTGGACTGTGTATTGTAATGATTGAATACTCAATCGGCGACTCCAATTACTAGTCCCGCGGAGAAAAGTCCTCCCTTGGCTAGTCCCCAACGCGAGGCCTTCTTGTTYTGCCTGGACGGTAGTACTTCTTAAGTTGCCAAATGGCCAAATTAGTGGGACATATCTATGGGGGATTATTACACCATATGGTACCTCACGGTAAATGTTAGACGCTCATACCTTGGTTAGGAGGTTTAATACAGGGTCGACTGACTCCTTATAGCCCCAGCTAGCCGGCTTAATTGTTATTGTTCATGGAGTGCTCTTGTAAGTCATGCGTGCATACGAGGTGATAAGGCCAGTATACTTGATCCCGTAGTGAACTCTCCTACAGTTCCTGTTTGTGCTCTCTGGCACTATATTGTTCATGAAATGGTTTTGACCTATCCTGTTTCCAAAAATGCATTTCATGATCCAACTTATTTCCAAAACTGTATTCTATATTAATTTTTTTGAGAAATATATCCTTTCCTAAATGAAGTATTACTCATACAACTTCAAAAAAATTGATTTGAACAAGAGTTATCTAATGTTTTCTCTATTCGAGTTTGCGTGAACTGTTTTCTAGAACTATTTTCTCATATTTTAGTGACAGGTGCAGACGTATAGAGAAGTTAGGTAATTCCAAGCTTCAAAGAGTTATACAATATTGAAATTTTTTGAAGGCTAGAGATTTGTAACCATTATAGCATCTGTAATGTTATCTGGAAGTTGTACGCTTATATTTTCGAGATTATWACAGTGGAATTTAGTTCTGTATATATTGGATTTTAATATTGTAATACGTACTTAATGAGACTTTTGTGTCCTATTTATAGGTTTGATTGCTTTGAATATTTAACTGTATTGACTATAGAAAGACAGAAGATGCCCATACTGCCTCAGTGGAATCTAAGTGAGGCTGGATTGTAAAAAAAAAAAAAATGTATATACAAAATCAAACAAAAGACGATAATGACTCTACAATTGTTTATTACCTATTAGATATCATAGTTTAATCACATGAAAACATTATGTGATTAAAATCTTCATATGTAAAATATTCAGGACGTTATGGAAAATACTAAATACATGACATAGAAMTATATAGTTATCTTTCCATCATTGACGTCTCAAATAAGATATATATATACCTTACCGATATCATTACAATTTAATCATTTAACTTAATGTTATTAAAATTTATTTCATATATCATATACTCAAAGTGTTTTGGTTATTCCTAAATACACATTATATAAGGGGACAAAAATGGCATCTCTTAACATTCAATTTAAATGTTGGTATCAAATCACAGAACTTGGGCTGCAACCGTACAATATTTAATTATGGGACAAAATCTCCGAGTAGAAAGAAAATTCCAGAAAATACACAAATATTGTTTAAGGTCACTAAACTAAATACAATGTCCTATTCATGAATAAATTGATATAAAAGCACTTATATGATATCCTTAAATATTTTACATATGTCATTTTAATTTAATCACTTAACCTTGTCTGTTTGATAAAAAAAAGTTTCAAAATCTAAAAAATAGTTGAATTTATGAATAGTGAAAATTTACTTTAAGACATTGACTTTAAATACTAAATTTAGAAATCTAATCTTCAATGTCTTATCGAAAATTTATTTTAAGAACGTCTAATTTTGAATAGTAAATTTAGAAATCTAATCAACAATGTCTTAATATATAAAGTTGGAATATTATCACTTAAAATTTATATAAGAAATTAAAAAGCTCTTAATATATTACGACATTACAAATTAGATTATTAAATAATTTTAATTGAATATGTTCTTAATTTTTAATTGGGTTATATCAAATAGCGCAACTTAAGTTTCATATCAAATGCAGAAAGAAAATTTAGCGACTTCTAAGTAGATGATATGAAATGCTAAAATTCTTCCAAGTTTCAACCTAAATTAATCAACTAAGAAAATATTGATCAGACTTCAAAATGGGCAGATAAGGATGTAAAGATAATACTTATTCTCTCGTAAATTAAATAAGCTAATTTTAATAACTCAATATAGATATATAGAGGTTTGAGATCTTTTAATACATTTTCTTGTTGCACTCCCTATTCATAATTAATTTATCAAACAATATTAATAATACAAATACTCTATGTAATTTCATCCAAAATGTCACGAGTATATATTAATTAGTCGACGGGAATAATATAACCAACAATCTCCCATTACCTTAAAGTAAGTACGACATGTCAAATATATCCATATTTTGTCGGTATTCAAAAAATGCCTTAGCCAATGTCAGGTAGCCCTTGGATGCTTGCAGCCATCAAGATGTTGGGTATGGATGTGTATAAACTTGCTAGTCTAGCTATCGGCTAATCCTTTCGTGGCGAGCCTCATTTTTAACACAAAAAGGCTTGTGTTTTGACTACCTAGCTGTTTATTAAAGAGTGGGTTCTTGAGTTAACTTAATAAAGCCCTCAACAAAGTGCATATGTGATTCGAGAAGCAAATTATGAGTGCAAAAGAATGAAAAAATAGCATATAGAAACCGCTAAAGAATTCAACTAGCAGATTAAAAAAAAAAATAATATGCAAACAAAGCAAGATACAAAAGAAACTAGCTTTAAGTTAAAAGCAAAGAGGTGATACACTAATAAGATGAATCTCATAATAAGTAAAAATAGTATTAAGCTCTTAAATGAATGTGAGAAATAACACATGAAAGCTAGTAAACAAAATCGTAAATTACCTAGTAAGCTATATAGAAATGCATAAAGCTAACTAATAAGCTAAGGAAAGCTGTGTAAAACTGGCTAAGAAGCTAGAAAATAAAGCAATATGCTAAGGTAAACAAGATGTGTAATAATGAAAGGAATGCATAATTCTGGAATTTTAAAGATATGATAATAGACTTGATTTGTCTGGTTTGGTGTGGATTGAATCCGGGGGTCTTCTTGTTCTTCACTTCTTCTTTTTTATAATAAGTCGATACATGTCTACTTTCTTGCATGCGAAGTAAATTGAAACCCCTCCACATTTCACGAGATGTGAAGATTAATGAAGAAAAGAGAAAGAAAATAAAAAGGCCGCATGAAAAAGAAAAGAAGTTCTGGCTTGGTAGTTGTTGATACACATTTAAGAAAGGAGATGTGGTATAGAAATTTGAAAGAAGAAAAGCGAGTTATAAGTTTCCATTGTTGATTATTGCAACAGCCCTTTATTCTTGTCATTTTCCTTGTCCTTTCATTTCATTTACCTATACATTAGACTTACATTACAAGCTTAAAAGTCCTACTTAACCTTTGTTAATATCGATTATCTCGATTAGTGGAGAGGTGGTGATGATTACAAATGAAAATTAATGAAGAAAAGAGAAAGAAAAGAAAAGGAATGCATGAAAAAGAAAAGAACTTGTGGCTTTCAGTAGTTGTTGATAAATATTTAAGAAAGGAAGGTGTGGTATAGAAATTTGAAAGAAGAAAAGGGAATTATAAGTTTTCATTGTTGATTATTGCAACATTCCTTTATTCTTGTCGTTTTCCTTGTCCTTCATTTGATTTACCTATACGTTAGCCTTACATTACAAGCTTCAAAGTCCTACTTGACCTTTGTTAATATCGTTGTCTCTCGAGTAGCGGAGAGGTGGTGATGACTACAAACCTATGGGGTGGATTTCCATTTCTTTACGCTTTTAGTGTTGGTGAAATATTCATAATTCCCTAAATATTTTTCAAGTCTTTACTTGGTACTTGATTTTGGCTATTTTCACTCACTCACTTTTCAAAATAGATATCAACACTTTATTTCTCTCATTATATAATGGAATTTTAGATGTGCTATTGAGTTGAACATGTAAATAACTCTATCTTCTTGTTCTATGGTTGATTGGATGACTTATCTAGATTGTTGTTTGCCTTATCGCCATATTTTGTTCGAAGACAAACAAAAGGCTAAGTAGTGGTAATCGATATAGTCACATTTTATATTATGTTAATGATTTACTTAAGTAATTTCTTGCCAAGTTTTTTATATGATTTACCTTGTATTATACTAATTTTGGTTTGAAATGATTAATTACAGGGTTTTCATCTTAAATTCAAGAAAAGAGGCAAAATTCAATTGTAGAAGAGCTTAAATAGGTCAAAAATTGAATACAAAGGAGTTTGCGGAAAAAATGCAATTTTCATAAGTTGAAAATTTTGAAAAATCTACCAAGTGTGGAAGAAAACACATCAGGCGCCGGTTTAAAGCCATTTTTATGCCTTGTTTTTCCACAGCCAAACTRGCGGCAGTATGGTCCAAATTAAGCACCGGTTTAGCTTTTTTAGCCCAAAGTCAGTGCCAGTTTGGTTCCAATCAGGCGTTGATTGAGTCCTTTTTAGGATTTTTTTGCTTTCTCCTATAAATACTACATTTTATGACCAGCTTTGGAGACTTTTGGTGGCTTAAAATGCTATTTTTTCATAGTTTTATAGTAGTTTTCTTTAGAAGAACTTAGAAGAAACCATTGTAAAGCTTGAAGACTTGTATTCATTCAAGATTGCTCGAAAATTTGTTCATCAAATCAGTTCTTTCTTCTCAAATCTTTGGTTGTAACATGTTTACTATACTTTATATGGTGAATTTCACAAGTCTCTTAGGCTAAACCTTTTGTGTTGGTTAGGACTATTTTAAAAGATGATTTCTTTGTAATGAGTTAAACTCTGTTGTGCCTTTATTGTTGAATACTAATCTAGTTCAGTTGTTTATTATCGTTGTGGCTTTCTCATTGCTTTTTGTGGATTAGCTACCTACAAATCAATTTTATGACCAATTAAGAACTACTGGGAGGTTAACTAATTGATTAGTACTTAGGCAATGATGACTCATTAGTATTAAACCGACAAGGGATAGATTTGATTTCTTTTAGATGGCTTCAATAGTAATTAACCGTGGTTAGTAAAATCTTGAAATTTCTTAGTTCATTAATGCAATTTTGATTTCTTTAATTCGCATACGGATATTGCTTTAGTTATTGAAATTAGGGGTTTTATTCYAAGTGGTTGGGTAAAATTTAATTTAGGAAATTCTACCATTAACAATTAGATTAGATTTGGAACTTAGGGAAATTAAGGTGCGATTAGTTTAGCTCATTATAGAAATTATTCAAATCAATACCCTAACACCRACCTCTTTTATCACATTAGATCTTTTTACATTTAGGCAATTGAATTTCATAATTGAACATTTTAGATTGCTTATTCATTTCTAGTTATTAGTCTAATTCAATCACATTCGATAGGTTTAAATCAGGGAAATTCGATAATTTTGATACTTGATTAGAAATCCTTGGTGGATTGACCTTGACTCACTTGTTATACACTTTTTTATCCTAGTTTAGTTGCTAAATTTAGAACGCATCAAGTTCGTAAGCATCAATAGGATATCATCAACATATAATATGAGAAAACTCACATTGTTGTCTTTAATTTTCTTATGGATTGAAGGCTCATCAAGGTTTTGATCAAAATCATAAGGGTTAATGGCTTAATCAAACTCGATAATTAAGGATCTGAATGTTTAAGTCTAAAATGGACCTATTCAACTTGCATACCTCATGCTCTTGGCCATTTTGGATAAAACATTTTGGTTGCATCATATAGATGCTTTCATCAAGATTCCCATTAAGGAATATTGTCTGATGTCCATTTTTCACACTTCATAATCAAAATTAGTGGCAATGGATTAGACGATTCTAGTTGACTTAAGCATTGCCACAGGCAAGAGGTTTCCTCGCAATCCATATGCTCTCGCTAGGTGCAACCCTTAGCAACCAATCTAGCTTTGAAGGTTTCTTTCATACTTGCAAAATACCTTCTCATCTTTATGACATTTAAAAGTAATACCCTCTTGCTCCTTTTCGATATCCTAMRAATATACATATTTCTGACCTCGATTCCATATTATCCATATTTCCCTTTAGCACATGTGCAGGACATTCCCAAATACTGATATGCACCACATTAGACTTATGCCCATTCTACAATTCTAAAGGTGTCTTAGTGATAGACTTTGATGGGACCATATTTAGTAGATAGATAGGAGTTTGTAAGGCATATCCCCAAAAGGATGTAACGAGAGTCGAGAAGCCTAGCATTTATTTGACCAGGTGTTACAAGGTCCTATTTCTCTTTTTTGACACCATTTTGTGGAGTACCTAGTGCGCTCAGTTAGGAAATAACATTGTCTAGAAAGTATACCTTGAAGTCATGGGATTGATGCTTTCCAACTTGATCAAATCGAAGCGCCATATGCTTTTACCTAACTTTTTTTCAGTTTCAGGTCTAAATTTTTTGAATTTCTCTAGGACCTCAGACTTACGACCATTAGGTAAACATATATGACAAAGTACTCATCTACAAAGGTAATAAAATACTTGTACCCACTTTGGGTTGGACACTAATAGTCCCACATATGACAAAGTATAGTAATTCCATAACTTCTTTCGCTTTATTCCTTTTCAAGAAAACGTCTGTTGGTCATTTTACCTTTCAAACATGACTCACAAACGAGGAAGGTTATACCTTTAAGTCACTCAAAGGACCTTTCTTTACTAGTCTTTGAATCACATTAAGGTTAATATGACCAAATCTAAGGTGTCGTAGATAAGTCTTATTAGTAGGAGATAACTTAATTAATGCATTTGTTAGATGTTGTGTGATATAGCGAGCTGTCAGAAGGTTCTAAAATATGCATATTGTTATCTAAATGTTCTCGACAAATCAAGGTATTATTCAAAAATATTTCTACTAAAATGTTATAAATTTTCACAGAATATTTTTTTTGAATATCAAAGACACAAAAATTAAATTTCGAGATATAATAACAATCTCTTAAAACTAAATGTTTGTTATTAAAATAAAGACAAACATCTCCAACAGCTTTCGCAAATATCACTACTCCCATGCCAACCCTAAGAGTGTGCTCTCCTTTATTGAGTTGTCTAGTTACTTGAAACTTTCGCAACAAGTTACAAATGTGATTAATGGCTCCAGAATCTACAAGCCAAGTATTGATAGAATCATCCACTAAACATGAGATAATAAAGGATACTCTCCATTAACTAGCTTGTGAGAAGCTAACTAATCCTGATCTCTTCTGAACATTTATCGAGGGCTATATATGATTTCTGTAGTAGTTCGCACCTTCTGATGTTTCTGCTGCAACCTATCCGAAATAGATCTGAGAATGTAGTAGCTGACCATCTCAATAGAATGCAACCACTTTTCATAAGTAGCCTTTCGCTACGGCGTGGATACCTGAATAGGCTCATTAGGACATAGCTCAATTAGTATTAATGCTTTTCAATAATGAGAACAATTGTGATATTTCATTTCCATTCTATATAATTTTCTCCCACTAGCTGGTTTTGTTAAAATAGAGGATAATGYGTTGAAAGACATTTTCTAAAAAATAAATAAAATATGTATAAGCTTACATAATTCAAATTCTATATATGATGCATGATCAAGCAATGCACGAGTACACCCAAAAAACTACTACTATATGACGACAACCTAAAACCYCGAAATCTTAAACATGCACCTCTTTTGGTGGAAACAAAAGTACTTGTACTATGCCAGGAGCCTCCCACTAAAAATTAATATACCTAACATTCCCATACAATATTAATTTTTAGTATCATTTATCTTTTGACCATTATTGATATAGCTTGGATATTCTATAGAAGTCCTAACGATATCTTTGATTTAAGTCCCTAACTAAAACACGCCACCTATAGGGTCATCGTGAATAAATTAAACACTCAAAGTTATTACCAAATTGGTTAATCTAGTAACTGACACAATGCAGTCCTCTTTTAGGGAGACCAATTAAATTTGCACGAGGCTCCAATAGAGGAGGCCTTTCTTTCAAAATAATTTCCCACCTTCCCCAACTTAATATTTTGTACTTGTTGAGTTTTTGGAATTAAAATATTCTGACTTATCTTAGCCACACTAAGATGATCAAATTATTAATTACACACATATAAATGAACTAGTTTTAATGCAATTTATAAGACATTATCATGAATGACATTTAATACAAAGCATGAATAAATAACAATAATTAAAAGGAAATAATTTTATGTTGTTACACCATAAAAATAATGGTAATTCGAAACTTCAAAATTGAAAGCGATTGCTCTAGCACTTCAAGAATGACAAGTACTGTTAAGCACTTGTAACCAGCTTGAAGCTCTAGGAATTTGTAMCGTCACTAAGAGAAATAGAAGAAAATCCGTGAGCGAAAGCTCATGAGTTTTGCACGTGTGCATAGTGAATTCAATTAAATTAAAACAAATGTTCAGGGATATTTAGAAATAAACTGTATCTAAACATATTTCATTTTCAATCTTTCAATAAGTAAAACAATTCGATATGTAAGAAAAAAGCATTTGATAAAACCTGTTAGCTTGGAAAGAGCAAAACACAATGAACAATCACTTATTGAAAGAGTTAAACTGCTTGGGGTCAAGAAAAATACCAACCTTATCACCTCTTGATCAATCAATAGTCCCTCCTAGCTGGAAAACAAGGAGTCATCAGTCCCCATATTAAAACTCCTAATCAGGGGTATAGTCGTCCACAATAAGCCATGGGTATCGGTTGTGAAACCGTCTGCCCGATGCTTTCCGACCAGTTCACCACAAGTATTATCCACCAATTTTGTCCAATGCTGGCTAACCTGATACTGACATCCAGGCTAACTCAAGAGGTCCTCACACTGGACCACCCAAATGCAGTACTTTACCCATCGAATTAGTTATTCAGAGTAACTTTAGTACTCGATTCCAATACATAATCATTGTTCAATAATAGTGATCTCAAAATATTTTCCAATACAACTATTCTTAATCAATTAGTCAATAGAGATCGCAAAAAAATTTCATAATTTGAAATTCTCTTGACAATAGTCAATCAATGCTCTTTTAAAACATTCCTTTGCAAACATAAAATCCTTCACAAAGTGAGTAATTATACATTCCAAAATAATTTCAAAGAAATCAATTTTTAAGTAAATCAAGCTAATTTAGTAATTTCAATAAGAGCATTTAAATAGACTTTAAGAGAACTCATAAAACTATGGGCATTTGCGAAAAAGAATAGTTTTAGGAAACTCATTTGCTACCTAAATATGTAATACACGAATTCTTAGTTGACATGTAAACAATAAATCAATATGTCAACTAATTCTAAGATCAAAACTACATATCAATATAATTCTAAAGTTAGCCCATTCCTAATGAATCCGACGAGATTTTTCCATGGGCTTATAATTTAATTTCGATTTTTTAAGAAATTTCCACAACATAATAGTGATCAAATGAATTGTAACATTCAAAGGAGATCATTATTAGAGAATTTTTTTAATTATGGGAGTTATTCAAGATTCCAAAAGGTTTACAAATATGAGCAGTGTTCACTTCTTTCCAGCCTGGGTAGAGTGGAGTAATCTGCACATAACTTGAGTTCTAACTTGATATTTCAGGCACGATTGGTTGGAAAATGACCCTAAGATAGAGTGATTTCCATCAATATAAAAAATGCCTAAATGGAACTTAAGGATTATCTGCAATGAAGCTGAAATAGTGGGGTTGAAAGTCTTGTCAACTGAAATAAGCAGTAGGAAATGTTTTGCTTAAACTTCTTATCCTTCTTCGATTCATCCTATGAGTCCAATGCCTTTTTGTTGTTGAAACTCTAAGGAATCTATCCATATAAATTTCAGTGCTTAAGAGGGTCCATTTAGCTATCAAACCTAATGGAGAATTAGGGTTCAATGACAATCGGGCATAACTGATAGAGTCTTGATATTTTGCATAAGTCGAGTTCTACAAGTCAAAGTCACATGAAACTAGTTCCATAGCTATACAACCATATAGCATATCCAAGATTTAACTTAGTAACCGAATTTTGACAAACCAAAAAGTTAAGGCAATTTAATGGACCGGATGAATCTAGCAGCTTATGTTAATATAGTCATATCTCTAGTTTTAGGGAACCATTAAAGATGTTCTATATACCATTTTAAACCTAATAAACAAGAATTTTATCTATAATTGATTCCGTAAGACCTGAAATGACAACAAAGACTGTATAAACAACACCATATACAACCAACTAGTTTCCAGTTTAATCCTTAATATAATCTTGTTTTGGTAAGCCTTTTAATCCTTCAATCATAATTGTAAGAATTAATATTCTTACACCATCATTATTCAGCAAAATTTCAGCATATAACATAGCATATACATTCACAATCTCCATTCCTTTTAAACTGAGACATGCCACTACATCTTCAATCATCCCAAAACTCAACTTATAACACACTTTAACATACTCCAAATCTCATGAAATCATTGACGTAAAAATTCAGCAACAATCCTTGAAAACAATGGTCATGAAATACGCCAAGACCTGGACACATTTTTAACAATAAATATAACTATCATGCCATCAATGAAATTCCAATCCTATTCTAATAAAGCATTTTCTATAGTATCATCTTTCTTATTCTTCACAAGCTTAACATATTCATATACCAATCCATCAACTAATGTGATTATTCCAAGGAGAAAGACATGCATACTAACCTTAATCTTGTAAAAAAAATAGGTTGATGTTCTTGAACTTCAACCAGTCATAATACTAGGGAGTGCTATGAGAATGGAAGCAAAAATGATGAACAGCAATCGGTTGAGTTCAGTAGGAAAAAAAAAGGAGATCGATGGTGGTCTTCTTGGCAGCTTGAATGCTTCGGGCGAAGGTAAGAAGAAGAAGAAGAAACTATGGTAGGGAGGGAGATAGCCTAGAGGGAGAGAGAGCATTTTTCTTGTAGAAAGTTGTTTAAGGGTAAATGAAAACGTGTAGCCTGCTAAGGGTGTTCCTTCTAGGGTGTGTCTTAACTAGTAACGGATGATTAGCTTCAAGAAGAAGGAAGGCTAGGCTTAGGGTAAGATTTAATTAAGGATTCTTTAGGAAGCTTTTTGGGCAGACAATCCTAGGGGTGAAAAGGGGGAGTGAATCAGGTAGAAGAAAGAGAGAATGAGAGATCGAGGTGTGAGGGAGGGTTTCTTAGGGAGAAAGAGACAAGATTTCATGCAAAAACGAATGGGGTCTTGTGCAAAGTGGGATGAAAAGGACAAACTAAAATGTGAGACTACCAAATTTTAAAAGCTTAGAAAATGAATCGTCCTTAGGATATAAAATAGAGAGAGGGGAAGCCCCTTGCACGCATGCAAGGTGGCCAAAAACCTCCACTATTGGTCAATAATAGTTTCAAAAATTAAGAATATATTTCCAACAAAACTCGGTTAGGGTTCGGAATAGAATTTTTTATTTGACATAGGAAAATGCGTGGATTCACTGTCATCTAATCTAATCTAATTTTCTATTCGAACGTAGCACAAATAAATAAATGACTAACTAATCTAAATATTATAATTTAGCAGGCACAATTCGCAGTTCTTTCTATTCCTATATTCTCATAATCGCGAGTTATGCGCTTCTAGGGTGGTGACCTATCATAGAAAAATTCGGGATGCTACATCYTCCCTTACTACAAGAACTTTCATCCCCAAAGTTTTTATGTACCTGGGAATAATTCTGGGTACTTCTGATTCATAAATTGATTAGTTTGCCAAGTGGCTTCCTCGATGCAATGATGGTTCCATTGAACTTTGGCAAGGCGAATTTCCTTGTTTCGGAGCTTCTTGGTGTCTCTTCCTAGTATTTTCATTGGTTTCTCCTCATAGAACAGATTGGATTGCAATTCGATTTCTCTATTCATTCATAATATAGTCTAGCATAGGTAATACTTCTTCAACTATGATACATGAAACACATTATATATTCTTGCTAGCTCTGCTAGTAAAGCTATCTTATATGCCACGATTCCCACTTTCTCCAATATCTTGAACAGTCCAAGGTATCTGGGACTTAGTTTGCCTCTTTTCAAATACTTAAATACTCCTCGATGCGGTCTACATTTCAAGAAAACTCTGTCTCCCACATTGAACTCCAAATTCCATCTTCAATTATTGTCATAACTTTTCTGTCGGCTCTTGGCGGCTAACAATTGCCTACAGCTCAGTTTATCTTTCTGGCACATCTCCTCAATCTCTGGCAGTTGACTATCTTTCCAAGTTCAGCTGTTTCCAACGATTGATGATCATCATTTTCACCCTTCTCAGGCCTAAAATGGTGCCATCCCTATGGATGTTTGATAACTGTTATTGTAGCAAAATTTATTTAGGCTAAGTTATCTACCMACTTATTTCCAAAATCCCTAACACACRCATGTCTTCCAGGGTTTGGATGATGCTTTTCGATTGACAGTCAGTTTGTGGGTGAGTTGTTGTACTAAAGCTCAATTTAGTCCCCATTATCTCTTGGAATTTGAGCCAAAACTCGGACATAAACCTAGGGTCTCAATCTGATACTATGCTTATAGGTATGCCATGCAGTTATACAATCTCCTGTACATATAATTCGGCCAACTTGTTTCTAGCAAATACTTGATATTGATGGCCACAAATGTGCTTCTTTAGTCAATTGGTCCACCACTGCCCGCAATACATTCTCAGTACCATGATTTTTAGGTAATCCCATAACGAAACCCATGGTAATGCATTCTCACTTTCATTCGGATATGGAAAATGGTTGGATGTAATTCTCCTAGTCTTTGATGTTTGACTTTCACTTTCTAATAGGTCAAACAGGTCGACACGTACTGTGCAATCTCCCTCTTCATGTCATTCCACCAAAAATATTGTTTGAGGTCACAGTACATCTTATTGCTCCCATGGTAGATTGTGCATCGACTCTGATGAGCTTCATCCAAAGTACTCGTCTTCAAATCATCGTTAGGCACATAGATCCTGTTTCTGAAGTACATTACCTCTTCTTGATCAATATTGAAATCATGTAACTTTTCGGACTCTATCTTTTCTTTCAATCTTCTGGTCACCTCATCCAATTCCTGAATTTCCTTTATTTTTTGCTTCAAGTTGGAAGTTATTGTGATATTCGCTATTAAGATTACCGTCTTCCCTACTTTAGCCTCAGAATACAATATTTGTTCTAAGTCATCCATTTCCTAAAGTCGCAGCATTGACAGCTTCACTCTTCTGCTCAGATCATCTACCATGACATTTACTTTTCCAGGGTGATAATTAATTGAACCTATGTATTCTTCTAGGGATTCAATCTATCGTCTCTATCTCGTATTTASATCTTTTAGGGAAAAAGAATACTTGGGGCTTTTATGATATGTATAAATCTCATACGCTGCCCTATACAGTTAGTGTCTCCATTTCTTTAAGGCGAATATGATGGCAGCTAACTCCAAGTCAAGAGTAGGATAATTTAACTCATGAGATTTGAGTTTTCGGAAGCATAGGCCATTACTCGGCCCTCTTGCATCAAGAGTGTGCCTAGTCCTTCTCCAGAGGCATACTTACCTCAGGAAGGACAAAAATAGGTACAGATGTTAATCCCTTCTTTATTGATAACATTGTTCACATTTTTCACTCTATTTGAATGGTATATTCTTCTATGTTAAATTGGTTAAAGGGTTGCTCACACCCCGAGATTAGGAACTATCCTAGCCTAAGGGTGTTAGTATCTACCAGAGTTACATGCGGAAATGAAAAGCAAATGTTTAAATCTTTAAGTAGAGAAAAAGGTTTCCACAATTGAAGTATGCTAATAAAGCTTGACATAAATATCTGAACCAAATTGTATTCGATGAACCAAAATTTGCAAATTGATCAAAGCATAACTCTTCAATCCAAAGTGTTCAAACATGAATCGTTTAATCAAACATGAATGGTTCAATCCAAAGTGTTCAAGCATAACTCACTAAAACAAGTGTTATTTAGGTCCGAGTCTACCCCCAAGCGGTCTCCTATAATCGCATAACTTTCATCACTTGAAACATGAAATAAAGGGAAAGGGGTGAGCTATAAATCTCAGTACGAAAACTTCATGCATGAATGCTAATGATATGCATTGTTCTAAAATCTTTTGATTTGTATCCATTCCTACTTTAATCTTTCAAAACTTACTTTCCTTGACTAATGTGAGCTCACTTGATGTATCGCCTACCTATTAAGCTTTGCAGTGGGCAGTTATTATTTGGAACCATGTCACATTCCTACCAGTAGTACCACCAATCGGTTCACATTATATTACTCTTTCCTTTCACCTCTCCAGGAGGCCAACATTACTATTATTACATTTCACCCTCAAAGAGGGCTGGATCGAGTGCGCTGGTCCCCCACGCTCCATTTCTCACTCACACTTTTCATGGCATAGGCATACACCCTTTTTCTCTCTTGCTTAAGATTGGGATACGTGTTTATAGAGTCCATTTACAAACTTCATTGAAAATATTCACCTTTAATAATTTCATGATCATGCAAAATGTTGTACACAATATAATTGATATTCATGGATGCATGTCATGACATGGAGCCTTGAATATACTGTTTCAAAGTGCAACCACATAGGAACTTACATAAGAACAATCCAATCATAGCACACATGCACATTAGGTTCACAATAGACATACTCATTAACTCACATACTTGCTAATCAACCACAGGCACAAATTTGCATAAGTGTCAAAATAGAAATTCCACAATTGATGAGAATAAGGGCATTTACTCACATACTTGAAAATCAACCATAACTCACATTCGATTCACATAAGAGCAATTCAATCATAACAATCACACACATACACCACAAGTAATGAAGATGTTGGAGTTCACTTACCTGAAATGCTTAAGGGCTTAAGCTTAGTTTGTAATTGGTGATTGAGTCCTTCGTTGTCCTTGACATCAAAATATGCACTTCCTAGTTCAAAATAAGGGAAACACTCTTAAAAGGATCTTTTAGATTGTAAAACTACAAAACACCCTCTTAAGACCTATTAGGAAACATTTTAAACCTAAAAATCCCTAAAAAGCTATCATTTTCTCAAAAATGGGAGGACATAGACACTACCCATAGATGCTACTCTGTGTCCTTAGCTTTGTCCTTAGCTCAGCAAGTGCTCACAGATGGAAAGTTTCGTCCATGCATGTGTTCGTGCATGCATCTGTGAGCATCCAAAGAGTACCCAAATTATCACGGGCAGAGCCAAGAACGATCTTTTTCATCCACGGTTGTGCTCGTGCTTGCACGTAAATCTAAAAATCACAATTTTTATAGGCAAAATAACAATAACTCATCAAATCTAAGCCTCCATTTGACTATTCTATGTTTATTCCAGTCCATATAATTCATCTCACACACACACATATATTTATCAATACTCGATCATACTTGAAAAAACATTTTCCCTCTAACCTTAATTAACAAAAACTCCATAGAAACAAGTTTCTGACCTAGAAGTTATCTATTAACTTTATGGAATGCATCAATTAGCATCAAAGCAGGGTAAGGCTTACCTTTAGCCACAATGATTTCATTTTCCTACAATTCTCAAGGTTGTCCAAGGCATTTTTCGCTTCCTAGCTACTTTCCTTCTTTGTTAGCTTCGTCAACTTAGGTATAGGGTTTGTGGATGTTGTTCTAACGTAAGACTTATTTTAGGGTTTGGTAGAGTATGTATCTATAGGCCTTAGGCCAAACTAAATCCATCTTTAAACCCATTTCACTACTTAATCTTTTTGTGCCACCTTAATATGGCCAACCTAACCCGATAAATAAAAATATAAATGGGTTCCATCAGCCCAGCCTAAATTTTCCAGAGATGAGTTAAACACCGACTTACCATGGCCATTCGAATCTAATTATTTAAAAGATAAAAATCACCAAAAATCAACCAAACAATGATCTTATTGACCACCAAATAAATTAGGTCACATAAAATTGATTAGTGCCTAAAAATTTATTTAGGGTATTATAGGCAAGTAATTTTGGAAATGTCTTGGATGAACCATCGATAATATCCAGCCAGTTCAAGAAAAATTTTGGTGGTTTATGTCTTGAGGTCGCGATACATCTTGTTACTCCTAGGGTAGATAGTATAACGATTTCAATGAGCTTCATTTCAAAAACTTATTTTCAACTCATCGTTATCGGGCATATAAATCCTGTTTTTTGAATTAAATTATTGCATCGTGATCAATGTTAAAGTTAGGTAACTTCTCATACTTTACCTTCTCCTTTAATCTTTGGGTCTCCTCATCCAGCTCTTGAACTTTTTTTGTCCTTTGCTTCAAGTTGGAGGTGATAGAAATATTTGCCATYGAGATCTTTTCCTTGGTCACTTTGCTTCAATGGTCATGATTTGCTCCAAATCTTTCACTTCCTGCAATCGCAGCATGGCTAGTTTTGTCGCTCTACTGAGAGCATCTGCTACAACATTGGCTTTTCACGGGTGGTAGTTGATTGGACATTGGTATTCCTCCAGAAATTTGATCCATCGCCTTTCCCTCATATTCAAGTCTTTCTGGAAGATCAGATATTTGAGACTCTTGTGATCCGTGAAGATCTCATACTCTGCCCCCTATAGGTAGTGTCTCCATTTCTTCAAGGTGAACATGATGGCAGCTAACTCCAAGTYATGTGTGGTAATTCAACTTACGAGGTTTGAGTTTTCGATAGGCATAAGCCACGACATGGCCTTCTTGCATCAAAACAGTGCCTAGTCCATCTCCAAAAGCGTCTACGTAAAGTGAGAACTTCTTTCTTGCTTCTGGCAGAGTTAGGACAGGTGCAGATGTCAACCTTTTCTTTTAACTCCTGATAACTCTATTCACACTTCTCGCCCTATTTGAATGGCACATTCTTCTATGTCAGCTTAGTCAATGGCTTGGCGATTTTGGAGAAATCTTGGAGCAAGCATCGGCAGTATCCTGCCAATCCGAGAAAACTTCGAGTTTCTATAGGAGTTTCAAGTCTCTTCAAGTTGGCCAACACTTCAACTTTGGATGGGTCGACTGCAGTTCCTTCTTGTGAGATTACATGACCCAAGAAAGACACTTTACTTAGCAGAATTGACATTTGCTAAATTTTGCRTATAGCTRATGATCTCTTAGTTTTTGCAGTACCAATCTCAGGTATTGCTTATGTTCTTGTAATACCCGAGATATCTTTTTATGGATTTTGTTTGATCATGTGAATTTGTGAGCCAACTAGGGTTGGATAATTTTCTATGTGGTTATTATTTCAATAAGTACGGAATTTTCGTGTTTGTCGGATTAGGGTTCTTGGTTAGTTAGAGGCTTGACTTGTTAGGCTTATTCGTTTTCATTCGGAAAACTAGATTGTTATCAAAAGAAAGGTCCTTAGAATTTAATTTAATGGATTGGATTAGTTATGGAATGGGAAGGCCTAAAGGATTTGGGTTGCGGCCCAGATTTAAAAAAAAAAAAAACTATTTAATTAGGTCTACTGTTCATCTCCTTCCCCAAAACCCTAACCAACCCTAAGCCGCCGCAGCCGCCGCTCCTTCCTTGCCGTCACTTCGACGTTGGCTCTTCTCTCTCTCTCTCTCTCTCTCTCTCTCTTTCTCCTCTTTCCCTTTTCTCTCCCTTCCTCCCATTGCCGACACCGATTGAAGTGGCTACTGCTCGTCGCTGCTTGCGATCTGCAGGCCACTCGCCGCACCTGAGGTCCCCACCAAATCCACACCAATCTTCATCAGCCCGATTCGCACCGGCCACCAGATCAGCCATTTGGAGGCTGCTGCGTGACACTGTCATCAGGCTCCTATTGCGCGCTGCTGCTGCTTGATCAAAACGAGACAGGACATCTTGCCTTATCAGAAGCTCACCAAATCCGTGCGTCCTGTTGCCGATCTCCACTACAGATGGCGACGTCGATCTGGTCGTGCCCTCCGAAACGTCGAGCGATCGATAGACTAGAAGCAAAGGTTCTAGAAGGCGATTTCTAGAGATGTTGCCATCTGCCTTGCTTATCATTGCCATTGTTGCTCAGCAAGTTGCTACTGAGTTGTTGTTGTCGGTGGCTAACCACCTTGGCTTGGTGAGCTGAGTCCAGCCAGGAATAGAGGCCTGTGAAGGCAACGGGCACCCAACAACAGGCACCCAGACAAACGAGCGCCCAAACGCCCAGGCGACCAGGGCTATTGTGCGCGCGCTGCCTGAGCGCAAGCCTAAGACGCAACACCACTTTCACGACCATGGAGTTTGTTGACTTAAAAGGTGAAAATATTACTATTCGATGTTGAGAATTTATAACCTATGTAATTATGTCCTAAAGCGAAATTGTGTGAGAACATAGATTAGGTTTAATACCCAAGCTAAAGAGTTTAAATTGTACCTTTAAGAACGTGATGATTGGTGATGTGAGAATTAAGTATGAATTAGAAAATTGGCAAATGACATTCATGGAATAAACATTAAATATCTAAGCTTGAACAATCGTACTAAATGGATTTTCCTTCTGTAATCACAATTAGGTCRTTTTCGAGCGCATTGACGTTGAGAACGGTCAAGGGATTCTATTTTCGCAATTTAAATAAGAACCTTTAACGTAAAGGACTCCAAGTAAGTAAATTCTCACATTTCGTTAACGCATACGTATTGATGTTTCTAAATTTCTTTTTAGGTAAATTGAATATGTTGCATATGAGTTCTATGTAAGTGAATCCCCATTCTACCTCTTTCGTTATGTGTTATGTGGTGGCTGTATTGGACTATGTTATGAAACTTGTTGAGATGGTGTTGAATGTTTTCACGTAATTTATATTTGGCAYTGTCATTATGTTGAATGGTATCTTAATACAGTTTTATGTAGTTCATGTCATGGGCATGTAGTTATGATATTCTACATCATTCCTGGCATGAGCCATTCATACATTTAGAAGCGAGTGGTTTAGGAAATGAATTTTGAAAGGGAATGAATTTTATAAATGTATTATGTTTAGGAAAACATTTAGATTTTGGAAAGGAGTGTAAACCTAGCCATGAAAGATGGGAGTGGGAAAAGGGGCGTGGGTGATCGGTGCACCCGACCTAACCCTCTTGTAGGGTGGGAAATTGTGTAATGTTCACCTCTTATGAGGTGATATTCAGGAAAAGATTAAGTAATGTTAACTGCTTTACAATTCTACCTGTAGAAAATGTGATTGGGTTCCAAAGAACAATGGCCCACTATAGAGCTTAATGGCTACGCGTTACACTCAGTGAGCTCACGACTGTAATGAAATGGAAAGGTTTTACAAAGTTCTTACATTTTGAAAGAAAAGATTTTATGAAAAGGTTATGAAATGGAAATGTTTAGAAAGTTTTCATTAAGAAAGTGAGATTTTATAATTCATGACATGTAGGGCATATTCATGCATTCATGCATGAGATTTGCTTATTGATCTTTATAACTCATTCCATTTCCTTCACTCTGTATTTCAGGTGATGTGTAGCCAAATGGTGCRTGGAGGTCGCTTGTGGGCAAGCCATGATATCCTGAAGCATTTTCTAAATAAATTTTACTGAATAAGATAGATGGTTGACYAGAATGATTTTTGTGTATGATTAGGATATTTCTTATTTGGATTAGCTAATGATATTTCTTATTTGGTTTAGCTAATTGTGCTTTAAATTCTTTTGGTTTTCGCAAATTTTAGTTTGAATAAAGTTTAGGTTGGTAAAAGATTTGTTCGAACACATTATTTATTATTTTGGATATTGTTGAGTTGAAATGGGTAGTTATTGAAATTACAAAAGAAACTCTGTCGAATTTTTATAAAAATTTTGACAATAGTTAAGACTTCTTTTATTTCCTACAGTAGTTGATTGTTTTATGAGTAAGGTAATGTAATACTCAGCTTAGGACAGTTCCTAATCTGGGGGTGCTACAGTTCTCCTAGAGTTCTTGAATAGATTAGAATGTCATTGTTAAAAGTTACCTCAAAGTTATTCAAGAAGGGCTAGAATATTTTGTGCCTCTATGGCTGACGTATTTGTTAGTCCAAACGGCATTACCGCCGACTCGAAATTTCCATATCTAGTATTGAATGCCGTTTTTGGGATATTCTCCTCCTATATTCTGATTTGGTAATAACCTTGTCTCAGATCTAGCTTCGAGAAGTGTCMAGCACCTTGCAACCAGTCAAACAGTCCATCAACGAGGGGTAGAGGGTATTTATTCTTAACAATCATGTTGTTTAACCCTCTATAATCGAGCATATTCTCAAAGTGTTATCCTTCTTCTTGACGAATAACACCGGAGCAACCCAGGCAATACACTTGATCTAATAATTCCTTGCTCCAAAAGCTGCTGCAATTGTTCCTTTAGCTCGTTTAATTCACCTGGTGACATTCGATATGGGGTCCTCGAGATGGGTTCTCCTCTGGAAATCAAGTCTATATGGAACTCTACATCTCTCTTAGGAGGTAAGGAAGTTACCTCAGAAGGAAATATGTCTGTGTATTCTTTTACTACAAGCACTACCTCTATTTTCCCCATGTTTGCTGATTAGTTGATCAAGTAGGCTGAATATCCTTGACAATCCTTTTTAAGTAACTTCCTAGCCTAAACCTCCTAAATGATCGGACTCCTAGACTTACTATCAGCACCTAGTAACTACACCCTCTGGCAAATCGAACTTGACTATCTTTGTTTTACAATCAAGGTGTGCATATTATGTCGTGATAACCAATACATGTCTAGTATTACATCATAATTCTTAAGAGTAGTACTATCAAATTTCCAGGAAGTTGAGTCTCCCCCACACAAATTTYACACTCAGGGTATACTACGTCAGTAGTTAAAATTTTTCAAAAAATTTTAGGAGGCTGAAATATCTCAGGAGTCGTTGTAATGCCTCATCCTCCTTATTTTGTTGAACTGGTCCTATCAACCTTCCTTGTAGTGCCATTTCCATCAATGCTGTCATCCTATCTAATTCACGTGCCACAATTAGTTCCTTAGTTGGCATTGGTGTAGCCTGTCTAGAAGGATTTGTATCATCCCCCTGCCCATTCTCAGTCGTACTTGCAACTATCTTACGTGGCCTTCCCTGCCCCTTGGTTCAGAGGTATTCTTTTGGCCATCTGTTCATGTCTAAGTTGCCATATCAAAGCTGAAAAATGACAATAAGAAAACATTCGTCCCAACGTCTCCTAATTATTTGACATAGACACCGAGGGGACTTCTACTAGCACTGGTGCAAAGCATTTGAGGTAAAAGAGGGTTTAAATATAAGAAAACTATGAGGGCTTTGATTCATCTATACCCTTAGAAGATACGTAGGTAGATTAATTTTTTGAAACAAAAATTAAGTTCAAGCCCATTTTAGTAATAAAGTTTCATTTCTTAAGTAAACGATTTTAAATTTTACCCTGTCAAATTTTTTTAGTTAAATGTTCTTTAAAATTTTCACCAAAGTCAGAAATGAAACTATATTAAAAACTGTAACTACAACCGTGTTGAAATCGTGAATCGTCGTTTCATGAATCACCATAAACTGTTATTTTAAGGTTTCGATTTCAGTTTGCTATTTTTATAAAGAGTGAATCGGCGGTTCATGAACCATGTTCACCCCTAAATTTAGGAGATTAAGGTGTGAATTTAGCCCCTCCCATCTTGTTCTTTTTATTAAATAAAATTTGTATTTCATCTATTCCTTACATAATTTCGTTATTTAATAATCACTTCCTTACACAAAATAATTATAAGCAATAAATATAAGTAGATAACTTAAAATAATGCTTAAATTAATAAGTAAAATAATTAAAAAATTATCAAAAAAGRAAAAACTCGAGAACTCGCTCAGCTCAGCTCAGCTCAGCACAGCGAGCCTGTCAACTCGCAAGTTTTTCGGGTGAGCCGAGTCGATCTCCAATTCTCAACTTGCTAACTCGACTCGACTCGGCTCGTGAATAGTGTGTGAGCGAGTTCAGGATCTGAGCTCAGCTCTAACTCGCTGAGCCGCCTCATTTGCCATTGCTTATAATTCTCAACCTAACAAGAATGATCTTTGGTAGGTAGAGCCATTAGATTTTGTGTTTAAAAAATATTAGCATCACGAGGAAGTACTAAAGAAATCATGTTTGAAGTAGAGGCAATGCTAAACCATATCTCCAATAAATTAAATCTTCTTAATATGGTGCAAGTTCTGACAATTTGCAATTTAGGTGACTTAGTTTAACATGAAGCAGGGAAGGTAATGTTGAGTAACGCAAACGTTTTTGGCTATGCTTGGCAATTTTAGATCTTATTATTTCTTCCCTAGTCTCATCTCTTTGTTTCTTCCTTACAACTTAACTGTATAATTATGCGAATAAATGCAAACTGAAGAATAAAAATTTAGTTCTATTGTATCTGTTCTTGCCAAGTTAAAACTAGCATGAGGTTCAGTATCTGAGCTTGAGCATGTCAAATCCATATATCTTATCCATTATTCTTTTCATATTCTATTTTGATATTTTTTGTATACTGAAAATATTTTTGTATATGTCAAGGAATAAGTAAGATTACGTACAAGAAGTGATGAGTCTACCCAGGATTCATGTGGAGTATCAAAGTTGTGATGAAAGCTTCTTGAATTTTGCTTTTCAAATAAAAGTAGAAATGAGATATTTTTTGTCCATGTAAAGATAGCAAGATGGGCATACATGTCAAAAGAGACAAGGCTAGAGAACATTTGATTGCTGGGTTTTATTCTAGGCTATACAATACAGATTGGGTAGTACATGAAGAATTAGGATACAATGGTGCAACTATTTCTAATAATTTATCAAACCCACAAATGGATGATACGACGTGTTTTATTTGGGTGATGTATTTTCATTTTCATTTTCACATGTGGATGGTTTTGTTGAGGATGTTAATGAACATACTAATGAAGGAAGAAGCATAGAAGTTGAGAAGTTTTACAAATTGGTTGATGATTCTCAACAAGAACTATATCGTGGATGCAAAATATTTCTAAGCTTGCCTTCATAATACGTCTCCTTCATCTCAAGTGCCTTGAAAGGTGGATTGGAAAGAGTTTTAATATGCTTCTTAATTTAATAAGGGAAACATTTCTTGAGGCATACGAAAAATTATCAAAAAATGCCTATGATTCCAATGCACTATTGCTAGATGTGGTGATTAGATTAAAAGTATGATGCATGTGTCCTCATGATTGTACCTTATATTAGGAGGATATAGCAAATTGGAAAGAATGCAAGATTTGCAATACATGTAGATGGATTTTTTAAATTTATAAAATGATAATATCGGTGAAAAAAAAAACAAAATTGCTCACAAAGTATTATGCATGTCCTTGGTTCTAACAGTTGTCCTATGTCATATGATATAAACAGTATTATGCATAGTTGTCCTTGGTTCTAACCGTACCACTATGCATGTCCTTATGTTATATGATATGACATGCATAGTGGTAATGTTGTCCCAGATTTACTCTAATTCTATCAAATCTGACAGAGATGAATGTTTTACGTTATGACATAATAACAATGAAAATGAGCAGATAACAAAGTTTGAAAAGATGCGATGCTCAATTCATTTGAAAATTAATATCATTTGTGGAGTTCAATTAAAGATTTTTAATATAGCATTTTAATTTTGGTTATTAGATTCTAAATGTGTCATTTATGATGATTTAAGATTTTGAAATATATGATAGGTAGAAAGAATGTATAAATGGAAATGTTTTAAGGCAATTGCAAATGCCTTTAAAGATATATTTTACAATACTTTTGAGTGCCTTTATTTGTTGAGGTATTTGATACAAAAATAAATTAAAGGCCTTTCTAGACATCCTTATTGATATATATCCTGTTAAAACTGAGATAAAACAACCCCTTTATTGCCATCTCTAAATGCCTTTAATTGTCAAAGCTATAGACTTAAGAAACAAGATAAAGGCACAAAAAAAAAAAAAAAATCCTTATAAAGACTTATCCCATTTGTTTATTAAGGTTATAAAACATCATATTTCAAAACGTTTTCAAGTGTCTTTAATGTTCATATACAGATATACAGAAACAGCATTGAGGCATTGGAATACGTAGYTATTGACTCTTACAATGACGTTTTTTTTAAAAATAAAATGTTTATTTATTTACAAACCTATTAAGATGTTTTTAAATGTCAGAGATCTATGGTAAAGCTTTTCATTGTGCGAATAGCTTCTAAATTCAAATAAATCTATCTAACTTACACCGGTACATGAATGTGTGTCTTCATGACCAATCAAATCTTTTTAAAATTAATTAAAAAGTTACACTTCCAAAAAAATTAGAATGAAGAATGAATAATCGATCTAATTTGGTTGTTCAACAGTCAGCAAAAGTTGAGGCTGAACCATCGCCATAGAATTCCACTTCAGAGAAGGGAAAGCTGAGCTGATATTAATTTCTTGCTAAAACGTTATCCCTTGCAAAATCTTGCTACGGTTTACATCGTTGTCCCACTTCAATGTCGTAAAAGTTGGGCAACATATGACTCCAATTCAATCGTCCATGACAGTGAGGGAATTGCTCATTCATTTCAAAGAATTGATGGAAATTTCCTAACATAATTTGTAAGGTAAAGGATTGTCAGTTTGACTTGACTCTGGAAGAATACGTCTCTTTATGATTTAATAGAAAATGTAAGCATAGCAATCAAAAGGTAGTGATGAAAACTTGAGGGAGCACAAAAGTTGAAAGCTTTGTATTCTACCAAAGAATCACGGGTTTGTTTTTCTCTTTTTACCTAAAAGAGTGAAGGGCTTGCATGGTATTTCTAGGTATTTGACATAAAGAAAGATGGCAATATCTTGGGGTATTCATTGTTGTCGTCCTGAAACTATGGTATTCCACAAATTCCATTCTCTCTCTCTCTCTCTCTCTCTCTCTCTCTCACTTTTTCCTTTTACTTTAGAATCCCTTTGGCTCAAGTCCTGAGTTATCTTTTGTTCCAAAAATAATTGCCAAGTAGTTTGGTGGAACTTGAGGAAACAAGTGTGCTGATTATACAAAAGGGAGAAAGGAGACAAGTTTCTCGAGATTAAAGTGTATATCTGTTCCCCATGATCCTCAACCATCACTCAAGCTATAAAGTTTTTGGTATATTATACTTTTCCAAATAGACAAGTCATTTCTGCTCAAGGTCATTGGTGCCCACTAACTACACTTTTCATCGCCCATCTCCTCTCTTAACACATAACCAATGAGGATGGGGGAAGAATTCTTAGGGTTTTAGTTAGAAATCGGCAAAAGCATTATGATGTCGAAGATAAGAGTTGGGCTTGCACTRTGTTGAGTGATGGCGAAATCTTCACCATCCTAAGTGACATACAAAATCTTGGGAAATGCCATTGAAAAGAGAGGCGTGTGATCTTCTTATTCCACCATTTTCCTTTTCTATTGGGATTTCGATTCAAACATAGAATAAAGAATCGGCCTAGCTACTTTACCTCTACTCCACTACAAAATCCACCAAAAAGTGAAGTGATGGCAGCCTCATCAAAATTCCCATATAAAGAAAATGCAAATTGGAAGGCATGATTGTAGACAGAGGAGATAGGTGGCATTCTCAAGTTGTAATGGACCAATTTTGATGAAAAGGCATATATGTGTTGTTAGAGAAGAAAAGTGGCAACATCAATCTTAAAGGTCATGAAGAGGGCAGATATGTGCCCCAACCACACTGACATGCCCAATAAGGCCTAGTTAGAGTTCACATCATGGACCCCATAATCTTTTCTATTGGATCTATACTTTAATGCTTCAATTTGGGCATCAATGACCCTTCCCACCTAGCCCTCAATTTTTGGAATAAAGGATAATATCCACAAAGTGGCWACTTTGGTGGCACACTTTCAGCATCTATTGACGAGACAAACAAGTCCAATTTGGCCAGCTACTGGGGCCGACTTGTTCTTTGTCCCAGATGGACCCATGAACTGAGTGAAAGCAATTGAATTTTTTATTATGGATTATTTGGTCACCGAAACTATCTTTATTATCTCCAGAAAAAGACACTGGTAGGTCCCCCTCGTAGATACCATGGCAGATACTTAATTGCCACTTTGACCGGGCTCTTCATGTCATTTTTCAATTTAATTCTTTGAGCCTGGATAGATTTGGATACCTTGCCTCCCTTTCATAATAGGGAACTTTAATCCTATGAATCGTCTCAAATTGAGGAATTCCCCAAAACAGAGAACATAATGGCCTTGTTATCGATGGTAATTAAATTCTGCGTCCGCCAGTTACCTAAAAGTATAAAAGAATTGCATGCTGGGCGTGGACGGACGAGACAAAAAATGAAGATTGCATCATCACATTGATTATTTACTTCCCAATTATGGCTGCCATCTTTTAATTATATTCGCTTAATCTTTAAGATGAAGGAATGGAGCCCACGAGAGTTGTACAGTACAACGAGTGAAGAGGGGGACCTACGGACCGTATTTTTTGAATCAAAAGTWGTGTAATTCACGGGAAAATTATTATTACGATTTATGAGGCCAATGATGCCGTGGGGGTAGTGGGGTCTTTTTCCTATTTCTCTTTTTTTCTTATAAAAGTAAATAATTATACTCTTATAATTGTAATAAAATCAAACTGCACACAAATTGTGGGCATTACACAGTGACAGTCCGATCCAAGTTATTGYAATATTCCTCTATCCCCCACCCCATAAAGGGGAGGTACCAAGAACCGGACCTGACTGACTGACTCCTGACGCCACCGACTAACGTACGGCATGCTGTCCCTTTGCGAATTTTAAGGGTTCTTCCTTTTACTTTTCAGCAGTGGTTATTGCTATTGTTATGCCTGGTGGTGTAACGTACGGCCTCCACCAAATCTAACCATCSTTCCTTGCAAGTGGACCTTCTTTGTCCTATTCCCATACACCTTCAATGAGAGGTGACGCGTCTGATTACGAAGCTTCAATTTCACCTTCATGCTTGAATGGTTTCTGATAATAATTGATAGTCCATGTTTACACGTGGTGGGGCTAAATAGATRTACGAAAATTAGTCTGACGTGTGAGATGCACATGGGACTTGGCACGACAGGGTCTGACGCAGCTGTTCAATACTGGTATATTCATGCCAATGATGGATCTCTATCCTGCGTCTCCTTTGATATAAACAAGATGGTTCAAGTGCGTCAGAAAGACTAGTAGTACTAACTAGAAAAAGGAGGATGAAACTGGGCGGAAGGATGTGGAGTCTTATCTAATCATATTAAAAAAACTTCTGATTAGTACGATCAAAATAGTTAATGATTATTCCTCTAATGAAAAAGGTCATGTAAATGTGCATTTTCTTCAAAAGCGGCATGGAATCTTTATATAAAAGGAAGTTGCTTTCCTCTCTGGATCATCCCATTATTGAAATGTGAACCTCTATCGCACCGCAAACTTACTTGSAGTTGCTTTCACATCACTGTATATGCCGGAGAAGTTGGGGGAGTTCTTCTTCTTTGTTTTGCTTTTGAGCATCTTAATTAGACATCCCACTAGCTCGTGAGCGAAATGGACCACAAATCCAAATAAATCCAAAGAAGKATGATTCCTCACATCTACTTTATCGGAGATTCATGACATTTCAATGCTTGATCATCAATGTCCAAAACGCCAATACATAAACAAATTAAAGAATCAACAATATATTTACTTTCTACTACCAAAAACGCATTTACACTAATCCTCCTCTAAAACTTTTTAAGTATTTTTCTTTTGAACATCTCTGTAGAATAGAATCTTAACGAGTACTTTGTTGATCAACATCAAGAAGAAGACATATTAACATGCACGGTAGCATTCATGCTGTTGTTGCACACTGGACAAGTCTGAGGYAGGCTGGACCCACAAACTGTACAAAGGCACAGATGCCTACATGGCAGCAGCAACACACATGATTCCCTCTCCCCACACATTCTACATATCCTCTTCTTCCCATTATTCTTCTTATCCTGCGCCTCCTCTGCTAACTTCCGCATCCCTCCCTTCGCCGATGTTTCTTCATCATCATTGCTGCCGCAGCACGACTCCGCATCATCCTCCATTCCCGCCGCTCCGACACCCACACCACCGCCTGAGATACGCTCTTCGCTAACGTGAGCCAGAACTTGTTCCAAGTTGCTGCGTAGAGAATTTGCGGTGGCCTCATTTGTCTGTGCCAAATCTCTCCACAATTGATTCTCTACGTAAAGGCTCTTTACTCTTTCTTGAAGTGCCAAATTCAACTTTCCCATTCGGTGTATCTGCTCATCCTTTTCCTTCAGTTTCTTCACCATACCCTCTCCTATGGCTGCTACTAATAATCTTGCATGTTGCTTCTGCCTTTCCTCCAACTCCAATCTTATTTTTTTGCTCTGTTATGAGTAACAAAATGGAAATTGGGGGAAAAAAAAAATCAGAATCACAAATGCCCACAAAAACGAAATCGAAAGGAAAAAAAAAGGACATGCATGTTTAGGTTTTCAGGAAATTAATTACAGAAATTAACTTACGTGATGAGAAATAATGCTGTCGATGTCCAATTGATACTGTTGGATTTGGGGCAGAAGGCGTTCACCGAGGAAGGAAGGAAATTGTAAAACATCATTGGCGTTCTTAAGGGGCGCAGAAAAATTAGTGTTGAACTGATCTAATGAATCTCTGGTCCGTTTTCTTGGTGCGGGCACGTTATAAGTGAGTCCACTTTCGGTGTTCATAGAAGTTTTGGGCTGCAACGAATCGCAAAGGATTGATTGATGTAAAGGCAAGAGCGCCTCCGGCATTGCCGTCATCATAGGAACACTGGACCCTGTGGCCATCTGAGCATTACTGTTGTATGCTAAGACACGTCCTTGGTTCGAATACACAAAATCCCTGCAAAATTTTGACGAGTACCAATGATTCAGAAACCATAAAATGAAATAAATCTTGAAACAAAAAAGAAAAAAAACAAAAAAAGGGGGATATCTGTACCTGTTTTGGATGATCTCTGGAGAGAAAAGATTGAGATGACTTGCTTCAACAGCCATGGAGAGGGTGCTTTTCTTCGCTTCTATGGTGTTCTTGATTTTGCCTTGAACTCTTGAAGGTTTTTGTAGAGAGAGAGAGAGAGAGAAAGTAAAAGCAAGMAGCAGAACATGCAACGGAGGTGGCGACTAGAGAGGAGGTATGGTATTCGGTTTATATTTAAGCCTTTGGTTTTTTGGGAGTAGAGAGAGAATGAGAGTAATGAGAAAGTCAATGAAATCTAGAGAGAGAAAGAGCGAGCAGTTCGATGTGAATATTTAAAGAATTGGTGCTTTGATATTGGGAAATCAAGGATGACTGATTTTTAATTATTTTAAATTCTCCCCAGAAACAAAACGGAAATAAAATAAACAGAAAAAGAATCTTGTTGGATATGCATTCAATTTTTGTCCATTTATTTTACCTTTTCCAAAAACTCCACCATTGATGATGYGTGGAACTGCGGATGACGTGATTACGTGGCTGTGGGATTCGATGCAGTAACTGACATTGTGGGACTCTGCCACGTCGTATTTATCAAGTACCGGATGCCACGTCATCGGGCATGGTCCAAGCGGAGTTTCAAAGTTATTTCTGAAGAGGACTCGCTCGGAAACGTGAAGGGCCCCTCGGACCTATTTGTCGCACGTGTGAGGTGTCCAGATCTGGACAATATCTTCTCGTCTTTTTCACTTACACAGAGAGAGAGAGAGAGAGAGAGAGAGAGAGAGAGGACTTTGCACGTTGGCGGGGCCCAAGTTTCTGTTTCATGTGCGGTTTCCATGTTTTGCAACCTTGTCCCCACTCCTTAACTGGTCAGGGTATGGTGTTGCTGTGTACGGACAACAATGCACGAGTTGTGACCATGTGTTTAGTGCTACACTACATTTACCAAGTGCATATTGTAATAATCTCGATTTTTGAGAAAATTATTTATTCGTTACTATTTTCATTTAATAAGAAAATCGTTCATACGTATCAAAAGATCTTTTAAATTATTTAAAATCCTTTAAAAGTCTAAAGAAAAGAAAGAAGAACGTTATAATATGATGTAGTATTATTTTAGATAGAGAAGAAAATAAGTTAATAATTTGAATAAGAAAGTAGGATTTTAAATAGAAAGAATGAAATTTTGGAGGCAATGGGTAAAATAGTTCAAAAGAAGAAGATCACACATGCTAAGAGGTTAATTCTTTTAATTAGTTGCTCAACTAATTCTAAGATTTTTAAATCAATATTATATACTCGACAAATGTTCCCTTAATAGTAATATAACTCGTTTTGGTAGGTTTCAATGGAAAGATTTCCTTAGAATATTCAAACTAGAGTCTAGAGATTGTAAGAAATAAATTAGTCGGTCAAACACTGGAAGAGCATTTAAGGTGCTGTTGCTTGTGSGCTCACGTTTAAATACCTTTTCTCATCAACATTCAACTTTGCCACTCTTAACTTTCATTTTACTACTACATTTTTTTTTTATTCTTTTCATAGCCAGGAATTTGAAATTAATTACTTTAAGATTAATTAATTATGAATAAAATAGAAAAAATTATTTAATATAATTTATTTATTTTTTAAARTAAAGAGTAATTCAGAATTATTTCTAAACCTTGGAAGTAATATGGAAGTTTGGTATGGGTAGCTCTCGAGTTGTGAAAGGGTAAGCGGTCTCTAGCAATCAATAGTTTCTGGTCTTCTTCAAAACCAGTATAGATAAAGTGAACGGAACGGTTCGTGTTTTGGTTGCCGTCTTAACGTCATGGCCATGTTCCAAATTCATGCATCTCGAAATACTCAAAAACGGACGCCGTTCCATTCAACGTGTCAGGTCGAGATGGTCAATGCCATGATTCATTGACTAAGCTTCTCGAAGAACCCGTGACAGATAGGAAAACATGATTGGAAACGAATCATCTCTTTTCAATCTAATGGAAAATAATAAGAAAATCTTTTTCAAACAGTCATCGTCAAGATACTGACATTTCTTCGATGTGATATTAGGTTCATGTTTCTCCCGTTTGATCCGCTCGCGATCTACTTATTTATTATGCTTTCAACGTCAGATTATGGTAATCATGACTTTTTCTTCATTTTTTATTAATTGAGAAAATAATTTAGAAATAAACCTTTAAATCAAAGGCCTTTTCATTTGATGATTTATTTGTCTTTAATTTTTAAATTTAATTACTTGTTTTTCATAAAGGGGGAGAGACAGGGGGAAGAAGGGCGTGACATTCAAGGTACATGATGCATTACCTTGGATAATAAAAAAATGAGTAGATATGTGGCTGAATAGAGTGTTAACCGGCTCAAACTCTCAGTCGTTGGTGTATTCTTAGAAACATGATTTTTGTCAACGAATTAGTATCTCAGACAATTTGAAAAATAGCGAAGGTTCAAAATTAAGAGAGTAAAAAAGAGCCTTACATATTTATATATCGGTTGAAAAAGGGTTTTAGTTAACCGAGATAACTCCAATCTAGTCTCCTTTCAATAACATCAAAAGATGATGTTATGCGAATGGCACACAATGGTTAGCTTGAAGCCAATCTCGCCACAATAATACCGTATAGGCTGGTTTAATTGACTTCAAATAAAGCAGCGACGCTTGTTTGAGAACCAACAGTTATGTCCATGATTAGGAGCCCATTCGGGTGATCGGCTTCTCTTGTGGAATTAGTCATTTGTATATCTATATTCATGAGATCGACTTGAGTCTTACCAAGCTTTTTAAATGTAGCTACAAGCATGACATTGAGGACAACTCCATCATCTATGAACACTCAGCTAATCGTTTGTCCATCTAGATAAGCTTTGATGTATAAGGGCTTGCGTTGATTAAACATTTCCTTGATGGGCTTTGGAAATGTAATTAGGGACTCGATCGACGAATCTTCTGTTGAAGGAATTGATAGGCGGCTARCGAATTCAAGTGATTAGTACCTCTAAACTTCAAGGGGAATAAGCCAATAATATTGATACTCCTGCTCGCCTAGGATTTAGCTGATTCCTCATCTATGTATTTCTCAAGGAGATATCTTTGGTTAGCCCTCTTCCTTTGATCTCTCTTTTCTGGGTTTTAGTCAGCCATACAGGCAAGAGTGATGCTGACTCGACAGGAGACACTGTCAATGTTTCCTTCTCCAAGTGGAATTTGGTCGTACTCTTTTCTTCTGGATGTGTCGATCTTGGAAACATCAAAGCTTAGGCTCTGTTTTGTGGAATGTAGATCTAGGCTCTGCTACATTTTTCCGCCATTCTTTTTTTCCTAGCTTCTGTAACACTTGGTGGCTAAGAATCAGTTGGGCCGAAGTCTTTGGCTATTTAATCACCTTGGCATTAGAAGCTGCTTCACCAGGGTACCATTGAAATTTGGGTATAGTTGGTCCAGCAGTCGCTACCATGTTAGCCTCTACTGAMTGAAATGAATCTACTTCTRCTAAGGTCCTGGGTCTTGCTATCGGCCAACCGAAAACGGCCTTCTTGGATAGCCTTCTGAATAACATTTCGAAAGTGTTACAAGTACTGTGTCATTACAATACCTTTTGCCTTTGAGCACTTCAACTGTAATTTATTTTGAACGACTGAGAGTTTGATTTACTTATCTTTAAGAAATTGATTAAAGATTTGATCGGTTTTAGATATATCAAAGAATAGCTAGGTTAGTCTCCTAGTATAGCCTCCCCTTTCCCTTGAATCGGTGCTTAAGCATTAAAAAAGCATATGCTCTACCTTTAACAATTTCAAACGCCACGATGTCTTATGGCTGTTCATCATCTGAGTCGATTATATCATCAATAACCGAAAGCATGATTTGACCTCTTGTAAATTTTGAAGTTCTAAGCGACTTGCACTTAAGAGGTTTGTTCTTAAGTCTGATCGCCAAAGTGTAATAAACAAACTCCACTGCCCTGATGAGGACTGCTTGCCGATTGGGAATCTAGTCGAGGAGTTGAAGCTGATGGTGATCAACAGGGAGCGTACTGGTTTCCTTTTTGCGCCTAAGAGGACAAACACAGTTGCCGACTGAATGTAATGTTGGAGTAGGAATTGGTGGCGCAGCATGGTATTAGGGGGATAGACGTCTCCTTTTGATTTGTGACCGCTTTTATTACTTTTTTTAAACAACAATTTATTAAGGGGTCATAATTTTGCGTCAGATATGTAATTGCCTTTAATAAAATTTAGAGAAAATGCATGATGGGTTACGACACTTTCTGAATTATTGTAATTAATTTAAAATTTTCATTAAGCTTAAAAATTATGTATCTTTTTCTCTTTTGTAGTGATGGATTGGGACCATACTGCGTCCCAAACTTTGCTTTTTGATCGCAAGTTTATCAACAATTATATAAATTGTGACCGTCTCTTAACAATCGCAGATCGATTTTTTTGCGACCAAATTGAAAACGATTGGCCGATCACAGATCGATCATTTTTTCATAATTATTCTCTATGACATTCTTGAATATTAAAGTAGTTTATTCGCTCAAAGGTTATCTTCTTTCTTATATGAAATATGTTGCATATATTCTTGAGCGAGTTAGACTCATCGATAATAAGAATGTTGATAATTCCTGTTAAGGGTAACGCAAAGTGTTCTTCTTTTGATGGTATACGATCRTCAAATTCTATTTTATATCGTCTATTATTGGAAGTTTGGTATATCTTACTATTATTCGTCCAAACATTGCATATAATGTTCATGTTGTTAGTCAATTTTTCACTTCTTCAACTATGATTCACTGGATAACTGTTGTTCGTACTTTGCGGTATCTTCGAGGTACAAGAGTGCCTACTCTAATGTTGAGMATGGTAATGATACGACATACAGAGAGTGTAAGTCTAACTGTTACTGATTTCTAGATCTTTTTGGAATATCCTCTTATTTCTTAATGGGACAAGAAGCAATTTATTGTTTCTCGATCTTCCAATGAAGTGGAATATCATGCTATGTCATCTACTGCTGAAGAGCTTGTTTAGTCATGTTGGTTACATCCAAATAGTTTCTCGTCCAACCTTTTTGTATTGTATAACAAGAGTGTTGTTCATATTACTCACAACTCGATTTTTATGAAAGAACCAAGTTTATTAGTATTGATTGTCATCTTACACCTCATCATTTCACGCATGACATCATCACTCTACCTTTTATTCCTTCATAAATTGTAAATTTCTGAACCAAGTTATATTCTATTTTACGTTTTCGTTTTCTAGTTGACAAACTCTAGATGCTTGTGATTAGTGCATCATGCGTTTGAGAAAAAATGATAAGATACTAACTAAAATTAGGTTAAGATTTGATATTGATAGCCCACATATAGAATCTTTGTAATTAGATTATAATAAGTATTTGAATAAAATCCTAATATCCTTTTTCTCTATTGCCTTCACTTATCATTATCCTTCTTGTTTATTTAAGAATTATTCCATACATCTTCGACAAGATTCACCGTTCACGTATTGACATTAAAGCCAAACTAGTGTCATGATCAAAGTCCCACAGAAGAAGAAGAATTTCAACTACGAAGTAGATCAAAAGTGAAACGCGACCAAGGGAATAAAGTCTAAGAGAGGGATGCCCACGATTCCTTCTTGTGGTCTGCTAAGTCATTTGGCAACATCTATAACGGTATAATAATTTCTTTTCTAGAAATTTGAAAATTTAGAAGGTCAAATCGTTATAATTTATGAAAGAGTCAAGTACAAAAAAATGTATAAAGAATCTTTATTCTTTGTATATAAATATCGTGAAGAGGCTTRGAAAGGCAATTAWACAATTSAAATATRGTTGCATGATTGGACTWGTCCAAAATCAAGCAATACATTATAGTCCTTTTGCTAAAGTCMTWATTGCACGCACATTGTCTATCGTCTTTGCTTATTGATTTTCATTGAAATTTCAAGTGCATAATAGCAATCTTTTTCTGCGTTCGTCTTAAAGAAAATCGAGAATCATTGCAAATGCTTTCTTCAAAGAAAAAGTCACTCATGTTGACCAGAAAGGTCTTGAAAATTCCATGGTGTTRGCAGGTCTCTTCTTTCGAATTGATTGCACGGGTCCTACATCGAGCGTCGACATCGATTTATGAACATTTTGAATTATGGGCAAGAATATTATGGTAATAATAGAGAGGTACATGAATTATGATAGTATAATTTTCTTTTCCAGTGGTTTTTGACCATTTATAACAAAAATTTACTTAAGAATTATTTAATTAACTTTATTTTATTATATTCTTAATGTAGAACATGCGACAATGACTCTATTCAAATTCAATAATTATGTTTAATTAATTATGGAGATTCATCCTTACTTGAAGGACAATAATCATAAAAAGCTTATTATATCAAACCCTAAAGAGAAAGGAGGGAAGGGGAGGGGAGAGAGAGAGAGAGAGAGAGAGAGAGAGAGAGATTTGGCAACATTGATCCGTCAAGAGCACAATAATTCAAATTACTTGCTTCTTGATTCTAAGTTATTGAACCTTGAATCCCTTTTGACAAGAAGAAGGGAAAACAAAAATAAAAGTTAATTTATAATTCGTTCCACTCGAAGAAAATAGGACCGCAAAGGCCACAAAGCTGGAAATTTGCAATCTCAATAGATTCTACATTCTCTATATTCTCCAAGAACAAAAAGAGGAAAAAGAACCTTTGGCCTTTAATTTCCATTGAGTAAATGAAAAGAAGGAAAAGTAAACAAAAGAGTTGGCAACCGAAAGATAAGAATTAACATCAAGTTATGGAATTGGATTCGAAGTCACCGTTGAGCTATACCCCATCTTTGCTACATTTTGCTGCACTTGAAAGACAAGGATTCGAACACAAAAACTAGGCAATGATTGCACTCTTGATTCAGACACAATTACCATAATATTAGTACCATTTCTTTCTTTTTTCTTAAACTTTTTTAATGATAAGTTTAGTGACGACCCAAGTTTCTTTCTTGAGAATCAATTGATGAATGCAGGGGAACCAGTTCGTAGAATGTTAMTTTATTTTGAGCGGTGAGGAATTTAAATTCTTTATTACCAGTTTGTGAATCATTTTCTAAACATCACAAGAACTAGGCTAAGTAATATTCATTGATGGTGATAGCCTGCCTGACTTTCTTTCCTTCTCCTTCGTTGTTAAGCATAATATTTGACATGTAGCACAAAGATAGAGCCAAAATGTTGTGTCTGAAATTACATCACAAAGTTGACAAAACAAGTATTCTGGATGATGCGGACCTCAGAATTCAATGGGAACCCAACTGATTGTGATGGAATTTGTCCTCTCTCTTTTAGGAGGCCACTGAACCCAACTCATGTGTCAATATTATTATAGGTTTAGTGTGGTCATAGTCAGGCAGGCACCTTATCGGAAAATCCGGGGACCAACTGTCTTAGCTTTCGGTATTTCGCCCACACTCGTATTAATCCAAGATGGACTGCTCAAACTCCAAACCGGCATCTTCATGAAACAATAACAATCGTTTGATCCTGCAGATTGGTTACAATCGAGAGCGAATTATATAATCTATTGATCTTTTTCTTTTTTTCTTTTTTTTTGTTTCATACGTATATTAAGGGACAAGGAATCCACTGTTGACTTGGTTTATTTTTAATGTTATCACCTTAATAGAAAATCACAATTTAATTGCATTCGACATGCTATAGGCATTTCTAGAAGTCAGGAAAGGGTGATGAAATGAAATGAACATATATAATGCAAAGATTCTGATCAGAACATCTCTTTTTTGCACTCAATATATCTGTCTTTGTCAGTTAAAACTTGAGGAGCAATTCAAAGAGAAGGCCATTCTTTGGACACCAGCATGCGTGCATTCACACTAACTTGGAAGGATTAGAATAGAGCATTTTTAAAAGCACAGTAAGATATATAACGTTCAAATGAATGTGAAAGGGATTAAGGAGGAAAGAATATGAGCATTTGCAGAAGACCATGGAGGTTGAATATATTGTACACAACGTCAGGTGCCCTTCGTTTGGTTGCGTATAATTTTCTCATCCTTCGAAGCAATCACAATTAGTGGATTAACTTCTTCGAGCGTTTCTCACAGATGAATGCAATGCAACCCTAAAATAATCTTAGACCAATTGTTTTGTGTAATTTTGTCGAATGTAATAATCTTACACCAATTGTAGATGGTGAAAAAGACTTGGAATTATCATTTTGTCTTGAGGTATTATTGACTTTCACTGTCAATCACCTTTCGGTTTAATTGAAAAGACAAAACATTTGTCCTCAGAAGTTAGTATCACAAATCACTTTCGACATACCCCAATGCATTAGAACAAGTTGCAAAACTTAGATTCAAAGTAAAAACCAAAGTATTTTATTATCGGCGTCCAAAGAAGAACCAAACTGATTTTGATTGGAGCTATCATTTCCAACACAAAAGAATATGTTCTGTTAGAGGATGATTGATTAAGACCGAGATTATGTATGTCGTTTGGTGGCTAGTCCCATCAACTTTTGAATACTTTGTGTGTGGAGTTCTTATATGGACGAACCTATGGATTGTCCATTGTTATACTATAGTGTAGTACTTTATTAGAAATTATTTATTTAAGCCAGAATGTTAGTGAATTTATATTTTTATTTCTAAAATACAATTCATTTCGTATAAACCCCTAGCCATTTGACTTTAATAGAGTTGACCGATGATGGGATCAAAGGAGGATGACATAATGACAATTTTAGGTACTCAATTGATATAATTGAAAAATAAAGCTCTTAATTGGGTTTCTGTTACAATTTTTATGGATCATTTTGAGATTAATACGACATATTATGTAGTTTGTAATGACTTATTGATACAAAAAAATATGATTGATAAAAATTATCAATTAGCATATTAATTATCGACCTTCCGAAATTAGCATGTAAATAGAGAATAGCAATTAATGTTGATAATTTACCAATTGATCTTGACGATCATTAATAAAAATCTTTTTGTAAGATAAGAGATGGTTAAGTTRGTAACAAAAGTATTGATTACTGAAATTAAAAAAAATAATCTTTAAAAAATATTTATTTGTGTATAAATATTTTGAATTCAGCCTAATCAGATTTAAGAATATCCTACCTCGAGCTAAATTATAATTGAATTTGAGCTAAAAATTCGAGTCCAATTCAACCGAGGTTCAGCCTGAATGAGTAATGGCTTGCGAGCCAGCTCGAACCCATTAACAATCAAAATTGCTAGGTGGTAACTAGTGGAATAAAGATCGGCTTGTAGCAAATGTCTTATCCTGTTGTCAAACACTTCATTATCCTCTATTTTTTTTTTTGCTATAAAATTTAGTCATAAGTGACAATATTATTTAACAACTCGATGTTCACAATGCAATTTTGCATTGGTAGTTCATAGAGGAAGTGTACATAAAATAACTGCTCGATTTTATTGATCAAAGGTTTCCTACATATATATGTGCAAATTGAAACGTTCCTTGTATGGTTCAAGCAAGCTCATCGAGCTTGATTTCCATGTTTGGCTAATTACATTGAAGATTTAGGGTTTAAGGAGACGAGCAAACTAATCTATGTTCATAGTTTGTAATAATGGTTTTTTTTTTTTTTTCTCATTCTCTCGAGATCTACGTCGGTGATACTTGCCTCAGTTRTAATAATCCATCTTATATTGCCAACTCATTACTCAATTTCGAGTGCTATTTTCTATGAAAGATCTGGACTTAATTTATTATTGTTAATCCAATAGGGCTTAAGGTCCCTAATATGTATTTTGATGCTGATATGAGGTCACATTGTTTATCTAACTTACATTGTTGTTCCTATTGAATTTGACAATACTATGGAACAAAATAGTCTATAATGTTCATTGCTCAATTACCTTGAGGCTTCAAAGATATTCAATATTGAAGAAGTTGATAATGGAAGAAGAAGAGGAAGATATGCATAAGTATATTCAAGCGAAAGAATCTACTCGCATTTAGATTTCATGTTTTGATGTTTGGGGCTTAAAACGTTTTTCAAATCTTTTAATACATGGTTTTCCTACTGGGTCATTTTAAATAAGTGAGAAAAAATTTAATTTCATAGAAATATTTTTGAAAACGCAAAGATAAGATTTCATGATATTGTTTCTCTACATCTATGAGAAAGCTCTTCATGATATAACTTTGAAATATCTGACGAGCTTCATTCTATTCAAAAGAGAATATCTTGCTATTGAAATTCACATCTCCATTTGAATTTAGATTTTTTAGAATTCCGACAATATAGAGTGGAATATTATCTATAAAAATCTCTGAGTGCGATATAAGGTTGTTGAGGATATAAATCTCTTTCAAGGGTGAACTTCTATCGGGATTTGATCCAAGGTTGTGTAGAACTATTTTGAGGGTAAGCCTTATAGCAGCAGTGTGTCAATAATGAGATTGTTAGTAAATAAAATCATTTTGAACGTKAGACTTGGTTGGAGGATCAAAGAGTTGTAAAACCTATGTATGGATGAACCTTTCGTATATTCATGTACTATTGAGAAAGTCTGTGCGACTTAGTAGAGCTTGAAATTCTAGATCTTAGGTAGTGGATGTAGATTGGCAAAGGGATCAAACCACTATAAATCACTTATTCTTGTGTGTGCATATTTTACTTGTTATTTTATTCATATTGTTTGTATCTATTATACACAATATTTATTATCTCTCTGATTGTTTAGCATTGATTACATTTAAGATGGTTGAAAAATATATTTGGTGTCCATCATCATCCAAAAAAGTTCAATTACCCAATTTACCACTCTCTTGGCTTCTTTTAATGGCATTAGAGCATGGACTTCTGGTTAGAGGATTAGCATTCTAGATGTAGAAATAGGCTAYCGCTGTTCAATGGCACAAATTATGATAACTGAAWATCTTGCATGATTATATATATGTAGGTATTGTCACTAATAGACTTATTTGCGTAGTAAACTTGAAAATGGTTTGCATCCATGATAGAAGAGAAGTTTGACGGTGAAGATATTGAAAGGATGACTCCGGGCTTTCAAGCCATGAACATTCTTTATTGCACTCTAGATGCATATGAGTGCAATAGAATAAGTGGTTATGAAAATGCCTACTCGATATGAAGAATGCTTGAACTCACCCATGAAGGAATCAACCAAGTTAAAGAATCAAAACTAGCTATGTTGGTTYGAGATTATGAGCTCTTTACCATGAAGTAGAGTGAATGCATCAATGATTTGTTCACATGATTCACCGACATGGTAAATATTTTGAAATCTGATGACAAAATATACTAAATGTTGAACAAAATAGAAAAAACTTTGATGCTTCACCTAAGTCATGGAAATCAAAATCTCTAGTTATTCAGGAGGCAAATAGTTTGAAGTTGTTGCCTATGAAGGAACTCATAGGATCCTTGCTAACTCATGAAATGAAAATCAGGAGGAGAAACAACCAAGAAGATCTTGGAAGAGGCAAAAAGGTAAATCCATTAAAGGCGGTTGTGTAATGCCCAAGATTAATATTTTCATTTTTTACGAAATTCATATAATTATATAATTTATGTTCTAATTCACTATTTAATTTATTTTTATGATTATTAGTATTTTAGTTATTTTGCAACGGAAGGACTTGAAAATCATAAGGTTCGATGTGCCAATTAGAAATTCAACAATTCATTTTTCTTATTTATTATTTATTTATTACATTAATGTGTGGGCTTGTTTATTTAGTTATGAAATTCTATTGGTTTAATTTAATTCATAGTTATATTTACTTGATGAATTAATTTGGGGTATAYTCCATTAGAGCCCATTCTTTTTTTATCCAAATCCTAAGGCTTTACTTTATCTTTGGTTGTGGCCCAAAGGAAACCCATGGGCTTAGATGGCTAAGTTATTATAGATGGCCCAAAAGTTTTAATAGGGCCTAAGTCTAAGTCTACGAATCGGTCTAAAACAGATTCATCTGGATGTATAGAATCGTGTAACTCTTGTGTGTATTGATGTGCACGTTATGTATCTTTTATTATWCTCATGATAGATATGTTAACTTGCTTTAATGAATTCCGATGACTTTCTAGAATATTGATCTAAGGTTGACTTCTGTTTTTAGTTACCTTCCCAAAAGAAAGATCCTACAGTGATAAAGAGGAAGAACTATTCTATGTATTACAATATGCTAGCTAATTGCAGTTCTCATCCATGTGATTAATTTATACTTTTAATAGTTCTGTCATTTTCGACATAAAATTTAAATACTGAATTTATTATYGATGAATGTTACTCATAGGGATAAATTATAAACGTACTATTGGTGAACACTACGTTTTAGATAAATGCATATTAATTGTAATTGGAGTTATCAGGATTGACATGGATTTTTTCTTTTCGTAATAAAAATTAGGATATTATCTTGGCACATTGACATTGTGTGCTGTCTCTGCTAGCAATTAAAAGTAAACTAYATCCATTAAGGATTCTAGATAAGTAAACTTCATTCTTTTTATTTGAATGATGAACTTCTACTGAAATGTAATACGAGTTTATGTGTTCTTTAAAATATGCAAAATACTATTTGTTCACATGTTAGAACTTTAAAATTCGGTGTTTAGATACTAGRTCTATATTCATGAACACATAACTTGTCATTATATTGCACTGTTTTCTAACAAGTGGCATGTTCACGCATCCTATAAAGCGAATGTTTTAAAGAATGACGTTAGGAATATGTAATTTTTAATGTTGAACGATTTCCAAACATTAGGGAAAAGAAAGGGTTGTAAGCCTAAGCCATGAAAGGTGTAAGTGGAAATAGGGCGGTGGGACCAATACACCTAACTTAACCCTTTTTGTCGGATGGGTATGAAAGTAAAGTTAACCTCTTGGAGGTGAATGTGAAAGTGAGTGTAATTGAAATGTTAACCGCTTGGCGGTACTACTGATAGAAAACTTATTTGATTCCAAATAATAATTGTTTACCGTAGAGCTTAATAGCTAGGCGATACATCAAGTGAGCTCATACTAGAAATGAAAAACTTTAGAAAAGTTAGACGGAATGAATTTCRAACTTCATAAAAGATTATGCACGTCATAAGTATTCCTGATGGGGTTTATTTACTGAGCTTGTAGCTCACCCCTTTCCCCTCATTCTACATTTCAGGTGATGAGATTAGTCAGATGGTATACGAAGATCGCTTGGAAGCAGGCTTTGATATCCAAGTGTTATTTTTGTTGATCAAAATTTTATTGATTAATGGAGTTTGTTGCATAGTGTAACTTTTATTTGTTTATTGATTTTTTCTTTCAAAGGTTTTCTCTGGATTATAAATAAATGAGTACTTCTTGTTAGCAAATGGTTTTGTTGGGAGTTGAAAATATTTTATTTTATGATGTAGAGTATTTGTGGAAGTTGAGTATTGAGTTTTCTTGTTGCATATAGGTTAGATTTAYAGATATTATAGAGGAGACTCTGTAAAAATGTCTATAAACCTTTCTATTTAAGGTTCAAAATTTGTTTTTCCTAATTTCTGCATCTATATAAGGGGCAATTGGTAATGTTATTATGTTAGGATAATTCGTAATCTGAAGGTGTTACAGGTTGAGTCCACTTTAAAAAATCACGAGTTAACAAGATAACAAGAAGAAATTGATGGTGAGGAGCTTGCCACAATTGTGAGGAGATTCAAGAAGGAATTTTAAAAGGAAATCTCAAAAAGTCTACTCCCTCAAATAGTATCATCAAAAGATCCATGGGTGCAAAAGTATAGAACATGTTGCTGCTGAGCGTCTAAATCTCAGGAACAAGAGAAAAGATGTGAAACCCTTGAGAAAGAAAAGTATCATCTCTTGGGATAATAATGATGATGATGAAGAGGAGGAGCGTGGAACATATGCTTCACTGCATTAATGAGGTAACATCTGTTTCTATTTCTATTGATAGTAAGGAAGACACAGAATCTTTGCTCATTGATATTTTACAATGAAATGAAAAAGATAAATAAGAAAAATAAGGGTATAAAATTAAAAGTTGAAAACTTGTTGGGTGAAAATAACAATTTAAATTAAGAAAATGTTCTTGTAGATTCCATAAATGTGCAAAGCTTGGAAAAACAAGATTGTTTATCACTGTAGATATGATCACTAAGAAGAACATTAATCTATGCAAGAGAGCTACTTCACATGACAAGCGGAGAAAAGGAAAACTGAAGGAACATTATTCTTTAAGTTGATCTCCAAGACTCTCGAGTTACCACCGAAATGCTGGAGGATGTCTTCAAATTAGAACCATAATCAAGCTTGCTCAGTTGTTCAATCAAGATAAATCTCAACCTCTTTTGGCTGAACAATGAAAAGGAAAAGATTTTTGCTYTTTAAACAGGCAGCCGTGAAACTATATTTTGAGAAGAATGAAAAAAGAAGAGGGAAAAAAAAGGCAAAAAAGGTCCAGGGAAATCGACTTGGGCCTAATGTTTCATTCATCGGGCAATCTATATGAAAACGAGATCCAACAAATTGACAAGACCTGAAATTGGCTCAGACAAGAGATAAAGCAATTCAAAACTTACCCACCAAGAAGTACCTTTGTGCTGTGGCCTATAAAAAAGGGACAATTTATAAATATGAAAATTTCATAAAATTAGAATTTTTAGATTTTATTTAAAATAAATAAATATCAAATTAAAAAAACGCAACCAACCTCGACAAATTTGGATGTCCTAACCAATGATGTAACGAGTGACCGACTTCAGCAAATTAAAGTCGCAGAAGTGACTTGACAAATCGAACGATGTCATCTCACCAATGGATGGGGTCTTGGCTAACTAGAATATTCAAATTCACTTATCCTCATTTTGCTACGTCTATAAATAGGGGGACAAAGCTATAAAGGAGGAGGTAAAAAGGCAAATAGCTTTGAAGAAAATATCGACTCTGTTTCTCCACAAAGCTCCCAAGCTCTTAATTATCAAATTCGTCATCAAATTCGAGATAAAACTCTGAATTTCTCGGAATCAAATTCAAAGAAAAGATTCATCATATCTCTTTCTCAAATTGAGAACATTTCACATATTATAACTACTTTTATCAAATTTATAAATTATAATTTCTTACCTGTTAGAATTTTGTGCGTATAATAATTTCTCTTGTTTGATTTGTAAATTTCGGGATCAAMATGTACAAGGAAAATAAAAAAATGAACAAAAAGATATTACCAAAAATATTTTATTGAATTATTTGTAGAGATATTTAAACTCAAATTTAAACTTTTGTCAAATAAAATTAATTAAGTTATCTTTGTTGCTTAAGATATTTCTTCTGTTAATATATAAAAGTTATTAGGTCAAAGTTGGTGAAATTGGCTCACCTATGTTTATCAAGAATAATAAATATTTGAGACAAATATAGTAAAAAAAATACAAATATCTATTTTTAAATAACAAAAAATAGCTTTAGTCATAATTTTTTTATTATAGAAATTAACTTCATGTTTGTTAAGTGGTGTTCTAAGCCAATGAGGCCTTACTTTAGGGTTGAGTGGTGAGACCTCCAACCAAGCGAGTTGGAGGTTCAATTCATGCTATATGCAAATTTCTTTCTCTCTTTAAGGCGTGTATTAATGATTTAATATTCTAATTCTTATCAAGTGTGGCTTTGATATGATTGATGAGTAATAATTTAAAAAAAAAACAATGCTCAAATATTTTTGACTGAGCGTAAAATAGAGAGTTACCAGTGCCAACTAAACTTGGCTTACATAATGTATATTTAAAATAATAAGATCATATAAAATAATTAAATGATATATAAATATCGTAAAATTTATATAATTAATAGTAAATAAATTAATAGTTTCTATTAAGATAATAATTTTTTTGGATCTTAACTTGGGCTAATTAACTATATTAATAATTTAGATAAAATAATAAGATTCTTTTGAAAATCTTACCTTATCCTCTTGATCAAATTCATATCATAAATTAACAATTTACTAATATTACATATTATAATTTTTTAAAATATGAATTTTCTTATTTGTATTTTATACATAATATTGTTAATCTAATTCACTTGATGTATTTAATAAAACAAAAACGCACATATATCATTTAGTATTTTTGCATCTTTTTTAACCTCTTAATACTAGCAAAATGATATGAATTATGTACATACATCAAAAACATTATTAGAATTAATTTGTTATATCATATTCCTTACACTTTTATCCTCATTTTATAAATAGAATACTTCATATTTTTTATAAAATAAAATAAAATTTTAATTGGTTAAATGAATACTTATTCAACTCAAAATTACTAATTCATCAATTAATCCATACGTATTTCAACTAATAGAATTTTTATAGTCAGTTATTAATTTATAAAAATTTTATAGCATAATATTACTAAATATTAACATCCCTTTAAAVTAAAAGACAATAGCTTCATTTCACCACTTCTCTTATAAAATTAGTTGTGTATATTTTGTGTGGAACTTAGAGAAATAAAAATAAAATAAATAAATAAGTAAAACATTAAAATAAATCATAAAGTTTATGTCCGTCCAAAGCTCTCACTTTAATTCGAGTCAAATAGATTTTTGAATATTTTATATTATATTTTTTATCATAGTATATATTAAATTTCTAATATCATGATGAGTCAAATAGGCCCATATTTAATGGAATGGATGAATGATTATCTTGAAGCAAAATAAAAATAAAACATGCCATTTCAAGCTTAAGAAAAATTATTTAAAAGTTAAATTCAGCTAACCACAAGAAAGAAATATCATACTATTGATTATGACAATTAACAGATAAATATAGTACCTTACTGGTAATGATGAAGGCCTCGTGAGGCCCTCATTCTTCTCCTTTTCTTTTCAATTTCCCTTCAAAAGCGTAATAAAAACTATTTCTTCATTTTCCATTTAATTTTTTTTTAGCAATATCCCATTTTCATTTTCCTTTGAGTTTCTGTTTGGAACCAAACAAAGCAAAATAATTTTTAAGAAATCTAACTTTCCTTTTCACATTGAAATCCTTGAAACAAATAGAGTCTTTAAGTTATACTTGATCTCGAGTTAAAATWAAATTAACTCTTTACAACGTAATAYTTATTTGTTTTATACTTATATTCAAAATAGAGGTCAACTTTTGGATGTAAAAATCATTTGTTTTAAATGGACACCCAAACAAGTTCTTTTATACTCAAATAACTTTTTCTCGATTTCCACTAACATCCAAAAGTAAACATTGAAGAAATCTTCACTATTTACTTTCAAATTACACCATCCCACAACACTCAAAATCAATTTTTTTATTATTTTAACCTGTCTTTTCCAACTTTTAATCCAAACAATATCTTAATCAAAATTTTCTACACTCAAATAATAAATTCAAATTTCAAATATCTTAATTTGCAGCCTTCTTCAATTAATCAATCTTTCTACAACTAAACAATTTTTTCCCCCCAACCCTAATCCAAGTATAGCCTTAAGGTATTTTAATGAACAGAATTACAGCTTACTATTCCAATCAATTTTAATTCCTTAGATTATTATTCTGAATAATCTTCACTATTTACTTTCAAATCACTCTATCCCACAATCTTTAAAATCAATTTTTTCATTATTTTAACTCGCATTTTCCAACTTTTAATCAAAACAACATCTCCACCAAAATTTTTTTACACTCAAACAATAAATTTAAATTTCAAGTATTTTAATTTTCACCCGTCTTCAATTAAACAATTTTTTTCCCAAACCCTAATCCAAATATGACCTTAAGGTATTTTAATGAAAAAACTTACAGCATACTATTCCAATCAATTTTAATTCCTTTAGATTATTATTCCGAATAATCATARTTCAATTTGAGTACAATTTTACTTTTTTGTCAATCAAACAAGGCCTCAAGCTATTTTATTAAAAAAATTACAGCGTCCTATTCCAGTCAATTTAAACATGTTTTGCCCCTGAAACAGCTACTGGAGAAAAGAAAAAGTTCCATAAAGAAGAGAGAACAGAGGCTTCCATGAAAATTGTACACAAATCAAAAGCTAAATTATAATCCATCCACCCAAAGATCTTATCAAGATTGGAACTCTCATAAAAGGGAGAGACAGGAATCAAACTCACGTCATTTCGCAAGTCGAGCCTGGACTCTGATACCTTATCGGAGTTGAGCTCATAAATAGAAAACCTTACTATGTAAATACATACTTCTCGTTGCCTTTTGATATTTTAAGAATAATTTTCATTTGTATTTGTCTTCTTTCTTTTCCCTGTCTTGTCAGAGAAAACTATTTATCATGCAGAGACCAGACCCTTACAGTAAGAATTCGAGGGTCATAGGTCTTTAAGCACAGCAGCTAATGTGGAGCACATAAAGAGGCGCCTATCTGCTAAAAGCAACAGAGGAGTCAGAGAGCGAGATACTCTACCACCTTTTGATTGCCGATTAGCTTCCGCAGACTGCAGAGGTCTTGGATATTCAATGTTCAAGTAACTCATTAAATATAATCTTCATAGTAATTATCACTTATGACTGAAACAAATCTTTCAAGCCATGGAAGCTGATGGAGGTCCTTCATAGCATCAGCATACGAATCTGTACACAGTGGTGGGGATTGATAAGGATGGTGGTCAGTTAAACTGAATCCCCCAGCAAGAAACCTCTGTATAAGTGCCAACTGTGATCTTTCTTGATCTGAATATGCATCCATAGTCAAAGGAAGTGAGTCAAATGAGTTCCAAGCCCATTGTTCATATCCCCGTGTAGAATGAGTTGCCATGTCTTCAGAATAATTTTCGTCCCAAAATGCACATTGACACATCTGTTGGCCATCCCTATAATCATCCCCACAAGAATAACAGAACTCATGCCCACACCTGTGGATGAGGTGAGAAATGTACTGATGAGATAAAACATTTACTTCCAACAGTTCTAAATAAAATATATCCATAATTTCAGGCCATGAAAAAGAAGATAGCACACACATTTCTACTGATGTTTTTTGATATTTAACAAGTAGAGATTTATATGCTCTTGGTTCAGTTAACAACTAATGAATCTCCTGTAATGCATTAAGGGTACTAACAGATCGCAAGCAATCATATTAATGAAACTTTCTAGGCAGCTCCAAACAGCTACAATTGTCACAAGGAGAAAACTAATTCTGCATTACAGGATGGAACTCTTGTATTATCAGAATCACATTACAATGTTGCATTCAGAACAGCTGTTGAGCATTTCCAGCATTCATTTACATKCTAAATCACAGAGTATTGTCATTAATATTACTACTACTATAAGCTTTCATGAGARTTGCAATAGAGCCCTGCAATCGAAAAGGCATTGGAGCCAACATCAACAAATAGAGAAATAGGTAAAATCTTTGAAAACAGTACCAAGATGAAAAAAAGCATCGAGCTAGAATCAATAATCCACAACTCCATGGGCACAAAAAAAATCAACCCACTCAAAGCAAACCCGATTCGGTAAAGACTCATCAAAAACATTTTASCTATCATTCAGTTAACAGATCTGTTCTAGCTTGGCTCTGTGAGCAATAAAATTTGACAAAAAACAAACAAAAAATTGCAAGCTGCTAAAACTCATCTTAGGTAAAGCATTTTTGTGTTTTAAATAAATATGTATAATGATAATAATAATAAATTAATAATAAAACTAATAAAACTATATTACAAATTTCTTTTCACTGAGAAATTCAATTAAACACGAAGWGATCAGGAATATTCTCAGTTTGCTCACTCATTTGCATCCTAAACCCATGTGCAAGAAAATGGCAAAGTATAGTCAGTTGTCAGTCACTCTATCCTACAAAAAAATTTAGGCTTATACAATTTTGAGAAAATTCTAAATCACGATATGCAGTAACTCTGTAAGAGGATTGCCACAATGAGATGAAATTTGTTTTCATCTGTATGCAGAAATTAATAATAACAAATGGCCAGACAGTAAATCAAGGAACCAACAAAACAATTCCTAAGGTTTTAGAAAACTTTCTGTAGGTAGTGAAGAGAACCAGTACTGATAACAAAGTAACCAGGTATCTATCCAATAAATATTATATTTACTTGTACAATGTAAAACAAAAATAAAACACTTAAATACATTTAGTATTATAACCAGTCACTATCTCATCATAATTCATAAACACAGGGATTCATAACTAACGGAATGTGGCAGCTATTTGCTCCCAGCATGCTTTTTGGATTTGACACGCTATAGGGATTGACACATTTGAGGAATGAGGAAACAAATGTAATTAACTATTAGAGTAAGAAGGGTCAACTCAAGTATTAGGCTGTGTTCTGTTTGCATTTCATTTTCAAGTTTTCATTTTCGAAACATTTTCAGTTTTCTGTTGAGTGGCTGTTAGCAGATTTGCAAAAAATGGTGTCCAGTTTGTCATTCTTGAAATTTATTTTTGAAAATAAAAAATCAGAAAACAAGTTTGGTTTAGATTTTGATAGAAAAATATTTTGACTATTTTTAATGAATCTATTTGTAAATTAAATTTCAAATACTATTAGTTAATGTTAGAATTTCTAAATTAAAATTAAAATAAAAATTAATTAAGTGTTAATTATTTATAAGTTTTTTCGATAATTACTATAGAGAAATCAACAGACAACATGTTTTCCGCATTTTGGTATGTTTTCTACGTTTTGGTTGTACGGGAGTATTTTGCTTGAAAAAACTTAAAACAACATTTTAGTTATTTTTAGTTTTCAGTATAAAACATATTTATGTTTTCCAAAATGCATTTTAAAAAGTACGAAAGAGAATGTATTTCCAGTGTTTTGAAAGATTGAAAACAAAAAACAGCCTGAAAACAACAAAGGAAACAAGGCCTTAGGATCTGATCTTTCTCATTACTACATCAGTATTTATGTAAAATATGAAGATAGCAAAAGAATTTGGAGTCAAATAAATGAAGCCTGGCTACAAACGTCGTAGGGCAAAAGAAATTTTTTCCTAAAGCATCAATTAAACAAATATTTATCATGTTTCTATCCCATCGAATCATAGTTTATATGTAATATATTCAAGAATTACACCAGAGATTGTCAGTAAGCAGAAAAGCCATATCTAGAAGAAAAATGATAGTTCAATAATCACATAAAGGCATTGAACCTGTAAGCAGATGAGGTATTTCTGATCCAAATTTCAACCCAACAAATCACTTCATTTGAGACTATTCAATCCTGGCAGCTTTAGAGGCAAGCTGGAGGGAAAAAKTTGGCTTTCTGTAATCTAATTAATTTTCTGAAAGGGTTACAACCTAAAAGAAACATACCTTTTCAATTAGGCATATGTAAACATGCAGGCCGTGTTCYTATCATTAWAGCTTGTAATGTATACAAAAAGCAGACAACTTGCTATAATCAACTAAGCACATGATGCTATCTTCTGCTATGGCTTTCAAGAAGGTGTCCAAGGATCATACATAATAAAATAAGAATCTCAAGAGCCAATAACTATAGTCTCAAAATGGAATATGTTTCATAGAGCAAAACTGAACTATAATATGTGTCGGTTGATGTATGTGTTGAAGCTCTTTTTTTTTTTTTTTTTTTGGGGTAGTTCTTTTGACGCATTCAGAAAAATAGCAGGTTTACAAGCAAAAAACCCATAAGAACAAAACCTGGAGTCCACAAAAAATTAGAAGAACAAATCTGAAATCCGCCAGAAATTACCAGAATTCACCAGTGAAATTTGAGAGAAAATCTCGAATTTGATTAATGAATGAAAACTACAAGCAGGGACCCTTAAACAGGGAAAACACAAACCTAATCGGATAAGAACTACTACTCAAACCTAATTAATATAATAGAAACAAAATCGAAAATTACTAGAAGTCTAAAAAGCATTAAAGGCTTAAGAGTCCAACTTGACCTATACTTGCTTTTCACCATATCTAACCATTAATTTCCATTATGTGATTTTAAAATTATACACATGCTCAAGTAAACCATCAAAGTATACCCATTATTTGYAAATGGAACTTAATTTTTCAATGCGGAAGAGACCTAGCACAATGCTTCAGTACGGTTGCCTGATTATAAATTCACTAGAATTACCAAAGCTGCCTGCAGCATTCCCTCCTTGTAAGTAAGGAATAACGTTCCTGATAGCGTATAATTTAGCTGCTATTCATTTCATTTAAAATCAGGATTCTTCTTTGGAAGCATGTATAACATTCCATTCYTGATACTTAGTTCAAAACAGTTGCAGCAAAGCTGATGTTTACAATCCTGACCACTAGAATGAAAACCATTCTCATAGAATGTGAGATAATTTAGTTCAGTTCCTTGGTTCAAGGGACAATTGGAATGGTTGATTGATCAAGTAACTTGCCTTCTGGAAGTAGCTRAGATGAATTGTTCCTTAAATGAGAGCGATTAGATAATCAGATGCCTCTGAGCTTCCAATTCCTTAAGGTGATGCAAACTTACTTATCCTTTACTCAACATTTTCTCCTTGCAAAATATTAGGTAGTTCCAACCAAGAGATGAACTATGACAAGCAATGATTTTAAGCAAGCAAATTAAACAGAATATGAGTAACAAAAGGGAGCAAATATAAGCAACAATCATGCACAATATTACTATACAAATAGTTCAAGGTGCAAAGATCAGTAAACTATGTCAATTTTATGGTTCCCTATTAGACACTTAAGGACCCTAACCTAAATAAAGCTGTCACCTATATTTAGCTGCCCCTGCTTAAGGAAAAGCATCAAAGACCTTTATAGTGCGACTGCAAAAGTGAGAAGAAAGAAAATAAACTTACCAGCATGTCATGTGATAGCAACCATGAGTCAACTCAATCATCCTATGGCACTGCTGGCAGCGTCTCCACCTTTTATTACGAGCCAGACGATGTAAAGTAATATCACTTGCATCCCTCTGCTCCAATGGCAGATTCTGGTACTCTTCACAAGTCATTGACGAGTGCCAGGGGACCTCACAATCKATACAAATAAACCTCTGACAAACTGGACACTCCACACAACTGTTGTCTGAGTGACTTGATGAACTTGTCCTAGATGATAGGCACTCACGAGGATCAAGCAGAACCGAACAGTTGAGATAAGGACAATAAATTTTATCTGACTTAAGGACATTTGCTTCCACAAGAGCTTTCTCCAAAGAATTATAGGAGATAACGGGAAGAAACAATTTACATTCAGAAGCTGAAAGGTAGTATTTGCACCTTAGTTCAGGGCATCTAATAGGAACTTGGGTGGATTGTACTTTGCCCTCAACATATGTCCTCATGCAGTGAGAACAGAATCTGTGGGAACATTTCATCGTGGTCATCATTGAAGCAAGCTTCTCATCGCAGCATATTGAGCAATTTTCAGTAGATTTATCTCCTTCAATAGGAAAAGAGATTAACCCAATGGCTACTCGGGCTAACTCTACCGCCCTTTGAAGATCCACTCCAGGGACAACGTTAAGAGCAAATGCTTCCAGACCATTGGCATGCTCAAGGATCCTCTCCTTTAGTGCCATTAGAAGTGGATCCTCAACTCTCTGTCCATGCATAATCTGATTGAAAATTCACAAATTAGAAGTATTAGAGATCAGATAGGTAACATCTTTGATCTATGAAGATAAAATATAGAACTTTTTATTCAAATGGGTCAGGAAATTAAAAAATTGATCCAGTGAATTCTGCATACCCCACCTCTCAGTGCAGCACTCACCATGACACACATATACAAGGTATCATCTTCTTGTATCTCTACCAACATAGAAGTCCTATTTTCTCAAAAGAATGTTGATTTCTCATCTCAATCTCTTGTGTTAAATTTGTTATTGTTCCAACATTACAACGTTTGTATGTGGTAGTATTTTTAAATTTGATCATTAATGAAATTAATTTTCTTAAACCAAATAAATTGATAAAAAGAATACAACTACAAGGTGTCCAATAGACTATGACTATTGCAATAGGACGTGGGATTACCTTTCTCAATTAGTAGACAATTCTCTACTCTTTCATACTTTCTCTTTCCATCTTTTGTTTCAGCTAATAAATTGTGCACCATCTAAGAAAAGTCAGTGCTCAACTGATACCAGAGCAGATACAGCACGCTTGCCCAAAATAACCAGAGAAATGTAGTTCAAACAAAAAGAGAGCGAGGACTACATTTGGCATGGGTTCAATCTCAGAAGATGTTACAGATACTTGGAATTCTCTCGCCATCTTATGTTTCAGCTAGTAAATTATGCAGTRCCTAAAAAAAGTGTGACGTCAACTGATATGGGAGCAGATGCAGTAGACTTGTGCAAAAGTAACTGGAGAAATGTAGTTCAAACAATGAGAACTACATTTGACATGGGTCCAATGTCAGAAGATCTAACTTATACTTGGAAATCTTGTATGGCATTAAATTGGTGAAGCCCTGATGAATTTCCAGGAAAAGCCTCAATTTTCTTAGGGGCAATGTCTTTAGTAGAAACTCTAGTGAGAAGCTATAATAGTTCATGCTAATGCTTTCACCAAACAAACAGAGTATTTGCCAAAAGAAAGAAGGGAGAAATGAACTACAATCAAGCCTTCCAATTTTGCTGCAAGAGAASAGTACAATCGATGCACAAGTAAATAAGATTGAAACAGAAATAATGCTGGAGTAATTTTATACTTTATATATGAATCTCATAGGGGCAAAAAAAATTTCTATAACAAATATATGAATGATTCTGAGGCAGAGTATACTTTTAGTTCCAAGTGTTCAAGTCAAAGTGCATAAAACAGAATCAACAGTCTAGTAACTTTGTCAGGATAAATCAAAAGAGACAGATGGGCAAAAGAAAAAACCAAGTAGCGAGAAAATTGTCAGAAAAACCTCTCACCTGATCAAATAAGATCTCAGAATCTGTGAAGGCAAACACCTTCTTAATCTTGCACTGCTTAGCTTCTGTCAAACCTTCCATCAAAGCTAAGTAATTTGCAACAGATTCTTCAACAGAAAATTCAAGCCTTTTCTGCACTTGAACAGGAACAGTATTGCCTGACATTTCCATAACCACCCCAATTCCAGATAGACTAGAATCAGACTCCCCAGGGCCGGTTACTGATACACCCTTGAAGTACATTTTCACGGAAAACTCATCAAGGTCGAGAGCCTTAGAACCCTCCTTCATTAATTCTTCCCTTTCTTTCAATTCATCCTCATCTTCACAACAGCTCCGAAACTCTTCTTCATCTTCTTCAACCTTCACAACCTTGGTTAACTTCGCAAATAACTCATTACCATAATTTGTTTCTCCCTCCATTTTAAGCTTTATAATTCCCAATATATCCACAAATCCTTTCTCCTTTAATGCTTCAAGTAATTAGTAAACTTAAAATTTGATCAAAGCAGAGCTATTGAACCAATCGAGAACTCTTCGCTCCAATCTTTACTTTATATGAAAATTTAGGTGAACAAAAAAGTACTACGAAATCCTAGGCGTCCAAAAGATTAACAATAACTCATCACCAAATCTACCTGAACCTCCAAAAGTCTGCAATTGTGATCTGAAACAGAACACCAATCTCCAAAAAAATTGGATCTTTCAACTCTTGTATCTGTATAGAAAAATAAAAAACAACCCATGAACAGAGAGACGAAGAAAAAGAAGTTTCACAAAACAAAAAACAGTAAAGAGCTTAGACTATAACTTACCCTTCAATTCATTCTTTAACAAAAAAATAAATAAAAGGATGATGATTCACTTCATTCTCTTTCAATCATCATAAAGTAAAGTCAAACGCAACAGTCAATTTACTCAGACCAGCCAATTTTTATACAAAATCAAATTGCACTGCACTCTTCCGAAATTAATGTTTTGGATGCATGTATAAAGAAAAGAAAAAAAAAAAAAAGGGAAAAAGAACAATATGCAATCCAAGAAGTGAATCTTCCATACCATCAGGTTCTGGTCTTTCAGTATTCCAATACAGAATTTTGATCTGGAGATTTACCCAGGCTTCTCAGAAGCTGTTTGCAAAATCTACACACACACACACATATATATATATGTCTGTGCGTGTGCATTTGCGAGTGTGTGGAACCCTAATCTGACAAATGCTGTTTTGTGTCTCCACAGAGCTTTACCATTCTCCATATGCAGAGGAAGGAGAGAGAGAGAGAGAGAATCGTCAGTTACTCGCTGTTGATTGTTGGTGTCTTTTTCTTTTTTTATTTGAATTACTGTAAATAATTAGTTAGTATTATCTTAAGTTTTCTTTAAGTTCTGAGCCCAAAAAAATGTAGTAAACTGTTTCTGTCGATGCCTAGCTGGCATTCATTTTTTATTTTATTATTTTTATTATTTTTTTGGCATTCTTCCACATGGGCGACAACCAGCAAGGGCAGAGATGGAAGAGCACAGACACGGAAGTCTAACGGAAAACACTTGTAATTTATCAAAACGGCAAATTTGGAGAGTGTTTGGTATAAGGGAATTTGAAATTATGATCCCTCTACCCTCTGTATTGTGATTGATCCTCATATTCAGGAACTGATTTTCCTGTTCTTTTACCAAAATTACCTTTATATTCTTTTTTTTCTTTTTTAGGGGCATTTTTTGTAAAAGAAAATTTGACATTAAAAAGCTTTGTTTTGGAATTAAAAAGAAAAACTTATGCAGGTTTATTTAAGATAAAATTGCTCAATTAGTCCTTCAACTATTTTTATTTTTAAATTAATAGGGATAAAATTAAAATTTTGACTGATTATACTTACTAATATTGAAGTGAAGAAAACAACATCAATCACATGGATGTAATCATAATTCCTTTTATAATTGATCCCTTAAACCTATTATGATTTCAACTTTTACAAATCGAACCAAATGAGACCTTCATTTCTATAGTTTTGTATAAGGTTAATTAAATATATGTCCACTTTGTCCAATTATTAAAAAAAGTTAAAAATAAAAGTAAATTTACAATTTTAATTTAAACACTTTACATCTAATTTACAAAAAAAAAAAAAAAAAAATCATTTCAACAACTAACACAAGTTAAGATGGACCCTTTAAGGAAAAAGATACGTTAATAGCTGCCCCTCAAACTCTCATCAAATTCCAACCCATTTGGAGGTGGCCAACCCAAGCGAATCGCGGTTGGAGAAATGTTAATTAAAATTTCTGAAAATTTGAAGAAAATTTAAGACTATGTAACTGTTTATCTAACCCTTAATTAACACTGCATGACTCTTAACCGTGGGCAAGTACGCCCACAGCMCATGCACTGGCACATGCCCATCATTCTTCATTGAGGCTTGAAGCTTGGATTTTCATTAATCTATTCATGATTTCTTCTTTGTTTTGTCCACTTTCACACTACTAATCCTATTCCCCGTATTATGGTGCATTGGTGCTAGGTTTACGATACCGAAAGCATCTTACTCCCAAATCTGGAAGCCTGCTTATCCCCTCAGCTGATAACTCACACTAGCGGGTTCTTGTTGGTTAAAAAATCTGCATCAGAGCTTATATATTTTCCTTTTGCTGTTATTTTCAGACAAGTGCATATCTAATGTTCACCATGTTGAATGCCAAAGGATGAATTTGGACCATGATTGCTGAGGAGGCACCAGTTTCATCTATGTAGATGCATTATGTTCCTCAACTTGAGAACTGCTCTTCTTAAATCTTAGAGTTGGTCTCCCTAATAACTGTTCAATATACTTTTAAACTGCATGTCTTGGTCATTCAACAATATATTAGGTTTACTTAACATTAATGCTTTACATTTTTGCACATCATGGTTGAAAGAATATATTGGATTGATTTTCTTCCTGCAACTTTGGCCACCAAATGTTACCTGCCACTGGTGTTAATATTCCCAATCTTATTGTTGCCTTTACCTTCTAATATGACAAGACTATTATTAAAAGAGCAGTTCTTTCATGCTTTGCTTAAAGTTCTTAATGTCTGAATCCGTCCACTTTGATGCTTACTTGCTTAGTTACTGTCTTAACTGTACACTTACTTCGGAAACTATCGACGAATGCTCAGCTATTGTCTGAAAAGTTGTCCACTTGCCATGGATTGAATTCCTGAATGCTTACTTGCTTATTTACCATTTGAATCCGTCCATTTGTTGTGGAAATTATTGTTAAATGCTTAGTTATTATCCAACCTGCCGTGGAAATTATTTCTGAACGCTTAGTTACTGTATGAAGCTGAAGCTATTCGATTTTCGTGGAAATAATTGTTGAATGTCTACAGTTTAAAACTTTCTTTTTTGGGAAATGAACTCTGCTACTCTAAATCAAATTATTAATTTATTTAGTGATGAATTGAAAATAACTAAAAAGCTTGATCACAGGTCAACTAAAACTAAATGGTCTAGAGAAGAGATATTTGGATTTATTTTGAAAAGATCAAAATGATTGGAAAACATAGTATAGATAAAGTTCGATGTAATAAATGTAAGAAATAATATAATTGTAGGAGTATTTAATATGTGACTTCTAAATTGGAATGTCACCTTAAAAGTTACAGACAATTTGAAAGTTCATTGATGCAGGACAAATGATCCTTGATTAAAAAGGAAAGATGAGGTCTAAAAGAATAGAGCAAATTTGTTAATTGTTGCAATCATTAGACATGATTTTTCATTTTTATTTGTTGAATGTGATGGTAATATTAGAACTTGAATATTGATATTGCTTCTATTTCTAAAAATACTTTTGTTTATGACGTTAAAGGAATCTACTTAAGAGATAAATAGAAACTCAAGCATTTGTTTGACTACTATTCAAAATAGATTTCGATTAATTTCAAATGTGTGTGCTGCATGCACTGGAGATGGTTTCATTTTCTTGACTGATCATCTTGTTGATAATAAGCAGAAATTGAATAATAAAATACTTAACTTGGCTTATATGCCTCCTTCACACTAGGGAATTGAATTGCTTGCAAAATTGTTTAATTTTTTGAAGGAATGGAGTTTATGACATTGAATAATGGATCTAGTAATGACAATATGCAAGTTCATTTGAAGAGTAGCTTTCTTTACATGATAGCTTATTGCGAGAAGGTGAATTTTTTGTCATATTCATTAATATATTGAATCTCATTTTTGAAAAAGATTTGAACAAACTTGGTGTGTTGTCAAACAACCAAAATTAAAAGATCTAGTTTTCAAGATTAATTGGTATAATCACAAGTGGGATCGTTTTCTTAGGAAATCGATGAGCTAATTTCTGTCAAAAAAAATATAAATGGGGAAGAGGATTGAAGTTATGTGAAACTTTCAATTTAGACAAAACAAAAATTTAATTAAGTACTAACTTCAAGAATAGCAAAATAATGACAAGTATAAAATTCGATCATCGACGAGCTCCAAATGAAGAGATTAAATCCACCTTCATTCAAGCAATTAATCCTTGATACAAAGATAGCTTAACAATTACAAACAGTTTTATTCTAGTTATTTGATATCCCTACAAACAATTAATCTCTCATTACCGTATTGATAATTAAGATATCGTCTCGTTAATCACTCTCTAACTAAAATGTACCCCTAAAAGCTCTTAGGATTTAGTGTCTCGATAGCTCCAGAGACTAGAGGGACCCAACTCATTAGGTTACTTAGTTCCATGATATAAATTGCCCTACTTAAGTGGCATAATCTTGCCCATTCGCCACTAAATTAAATCTAATAAATAACTATGAATTTACTGATTTAATTGGTTGATCAAGTATTGAACTTAATCAAATAATGCATCCTCTTGATCAAGGATTATATAGCTTTTTTTATTTTTATTTTTTAAGGTTGTAATTGGTTGTTTGATGTATTTCTTGATTTGGTAATAAAATTTGAAATTTGAAATTCAAATTTCTTAATATAATTTTTTTTAAATGACCAAAATGCCTCTAACATCTATATTCTTTTTTTCCTACAAATACCCTCTAAATAACTAAATTTTTCATACAAATTCTCTTAATCTCTCTCTTTGTGCAAATTTATATTTTGAAGAATAGATTACATGTTGTACTTGTTTTTTAGTCATATTACATTTTTTAGTTTATATAATCTTATTTTATAYTTTCTAGAAAGTTTATAGGTTTTTACATATGCCTAAATGTTAAATATTGAGAATTCTTTGATTTAGATATAGTTAGAGTTAGGGATGTCAATGGGTTCGGGCCGGTCCATACCCAGCCCACTCAACCCGAAATTTTCGAGCTAAGCCTTATATTAGTCTGAGCCGAGTCGAGTTCCGGCTCAAAATTTGGGCCCGAATCTTATTCGAGCTGAGCGCTGGCTTGGGAAGGTTCAGGCCCGCTCACCCTGAACTCGAAATAACATATATAATATATATTTTTTAATAAATATTTATTCATTAATTATGAAAATATGAGTTAAAATTAAAAATTTAAAAATTTGAAGTATAGAAAACCCATTTTGTTTTCTGTGTAAAACTAAAATCTAGCCCGTTTCCCTTCATTGACTTCACAAAGCTGCACCACCAGGTCCACCACACCACATCAGTCACCATCACCCTAGCACCACCACTCAAGCACTCATCACTTCTCTCAGTTGTCCTCGTTCATAGTCACCAGTTCCTTGTTCTTCTTTGACTCTCTGACCTTTGTTCTCTACTATTTATCTTCGACTCTTCCATCTTCATTCTCTGTCTCTAAGCTCTGCATGTGTTTGTGTCTGGCCTGTAAACGCACCGAACTCTGACAAGGCRATGACCACAGGCAACCTGCTACCACGTACGATTTCTTTTTCTGCCTCTGAGCTCTGCTTTCTTTTTCTTTTTTCTTTTTTCTTTTCAATCAGTTTTAATCCTGATTTTATCTTTGTGAAAGTTACTGGAGAGCCTTTGATTCAACGTAAGGAAGACACTGCTACAGTACTCAAATCTAGGTAGAAGCCTTCCATCGACAGACTGAACCTATAAATTTTGCTTTTAATCTTTTTTATTTCCTTTTCTTTTGAATAGTGATTTTTGTATTTTTATCTCCTTATTGCTTAAAAGTTAAAATTGTTAATCGACCAAATCGACCAAACTTCTCTCCTCTTTGAAACATAAAGGAAATAAATTCTGATATTCTTTATAATTGCATTTCAAGTTTGATTGATAAAGTTTGTTTTACAGTTCCTATATTTCATTGGTGCACATTTCTGTTTGAGATCCTGTATGTCCCAAAGCCCAAGGTAGAATTTACAAGGTAAGTAGATAGTAGCTTTGTAAAAGTATGGGAACTAATATGGCCAAGTAAACCAAATTTGATCTTATGAGGAGTGATTTGTGAAAAGAAGAATGTTTTATTAATGAAGCACTAAGAAAATGCACCTTCCTTAATCAGAAAAATCAGATTTCTTCAATCAAAGATACAAGTTTTAAGAAACTTTCATTATAATTGTTAAGCATGTTTTGTTTTGCAACATAATACTACCTCCGTTTTTAGAAGTATGTAGCACTAGCAACAGGATTTTTTTCTTAATTTCTTATTTTTTTTTGAGTATATCGCATTTTACATATGAAGACACCAATAAATTTTTACTTCCTATTTTGCGTGATTGCCTTTTGCCCATTTACTTCAGAGGGGTAAATACTAAGTACCTGTCTGGTTTTTGCTTCCCAATAGTATAGAGATCAGAAACTAGAATGAGAACATATTTGATGAGGTCTTTCTTCAGCATACTATATTTTGTATGTGTACTTCTACCTGCAATTATGCAAAGAGATTTGCTTTTGATTTGAACCAAACTGTAAAGGTATCCCTGTCACTTAGATTAAAGTAAGGGTTGTTTAACTATGGTTCACTTCCTCTAACTTGGATCCTTATTAAAGCAAGAAGTTGTCTCTGGATCTTTTGAAATCAAAATTTCCCCCCTCCTTTTTCCTCCTTTAGCTTTATCTATCTATTTGTTGTATAAAGAAGCTAGAGACGGCTATTCCAATAAAAGCACGCTTTGATGAATGTTAAAAATAACTATTCCTTGTCAAAGATTTTACAAAATAAATATAAAATTGATGAGCATGTTATAATGATACAGGATTATAACAACCCTTATCATTATGCTTATCATTTATGCAAAATTTGCATATGCAGATAATTTTTGAAATATTTGATCTTGTAATCTTGAAACTGGGAAGAAATGAAACATGTTGAGTTGTTTGTTCCCCGTGCTAAAATAAGTGACTTAGATGGTCCATAAGTATGAAGAAATTATAACATACCATGAACTTTGATTGTTCAAGATGGCTTCTAAYAGTTGTTTGCTAAAGATTGCTGTTCTTTTCTCCTTTTTTCTCCCACAAGAAAAGGGAGGGTATGGGAGGTTGTTCTTGTTGCTTTATGGTATTCATTAAGAGATATTTTTCTTGCAGAGATGCAATATCACCTAGATCAAGAAGAAGATAGGACTAGGTGTTGAAAATATAACAACAATAGAGGATGCAGAGCACATATTAACAAATTGTTTTGGGCTTCCTCAACTCTTTGGGGGTATTAACTAGCTCTAACCTGCTATATGACATGCTTGTGTCAGATTTTCTTACTCTATTTCTATTTTATTCTTATATGTCAAACAGTTGAAGCTTCTCATGTAAAATAGAAGTTATAATAGATTACAGAATTGATTGCAAGATTAAGGTTTGTATCTTTGTATTGTGATTGGATATATCACATATTCCTTTCTAATAAGTAGTCAGTAGTAGTTGATGCTTTAAATTTTTACCGAAAAAGAGAAACACTATGACCAAAAGAAAACTTGTATCCTTCCWGTTGGAAAAAGTGCATTTTCTTTATTTATTTATTTTTTTGAAAGGAAAAGAGTTCATTTTCTTGTGCCTTTTTTTCCTTTTTCCCTGTAGTCCGGTTAGTGATACATTTCTTGTGTTGGTTGTACCATCTTGAGGTACTGTTATATTCTATTCCTTTGCAACTAATCAGTTACTAATAAAATTCTTTTTCCATTTGATGCTTCAGTAATATGGCAAACTTTCCCAGTTGCATAATTGATAAGATTTTATAAAATAAATATAAAATTGATAAGCATAATGATAATGTTCTTTGAAGGCCAATGTCAATTGTGTTCTTAGTGAACTTGAGAAAAGGAGAAGCAAACAAGAAATGTGTTGTAGGAAAGTTTGCCATTGGATGTCAACCTCTTCCAAACAAACTTATTCTTCGGAACCTACATTATGCTTGTATCTAGTGCTATTAGCAAATATGTAGCTGCCAATTGTGCTTCTGCAGTGATAAGACCTTTATGCTGATCCTTTTGGTGATTCTGAAATTGTTYTGAAAGATATTTAACTATCACCTGATCAATCTGCAAAATCTAGCATCAAGTTTGGATAAGACAAACCTTAGCATTCTCACGTATTGTTGCGTCATTCTGGAATCATTCTCTTTTGACTCCAAATCTTAAGATAGATTTTTTACATGTGTATTGCTACATCATTCTCATGAGGGCCAAACCAGAAGATTACAGAAGTTTGGATAAGACACTGATTTGGAGTAGCTATTTGGTTGGTGAATGGTGAATRCATATTCAATTTTGACTTTTCTTGTTCTTAAAATAGAAACAACTTATGAAATTCTATTTCCCTTGAATTGAATTGAATTGAATTGTCATGCTAAAGTAGATGCAAATGCCAAGATCTGGTATTAACATTAACATTTACTATTCATTTTATTTTTTATTTTGACACTTTAGTATTCGAATTTTAGCTAGCTGTTTGTTTTGTGAGAAAGGTTACTTACATCCTAAAATCAAGAAACAGAAACATTCTTGGAATTAAAAAACGGGGGATTCAAAGGTACGTATATTTGAATCTTCTATGTTTCTTGAATTCACATGAGTAGTATTAATTACACTATTATTGTTTCATTTTGTACAATGATCTATTTATATACAATTTAATTTTTAATAAGTAGTCAAACTCAAACTCTTGTGATTCAACTATTTATATCTATTCTTTTGTTAGATGTCAGATGCAAATAATGACGATACTGTTGATTTGACAATCACGGATGCGGCAAATGGAGATGGAGATGGTTATAGACTAGAAGGAGGAGATGATGTTAGGAGAAAGAGGAAGAGAGAAGTGAAGAAAAGATTAGAGGCATGGAACCACTTCGCCATAAATCCAAAAAATGAAAATGAATGCACATGCAACTACTGCAAAAAGCCATTTAGATGCTCGACTAAAGGTGGAACTACACATTTGAATCGGCATATTGCTACAGGACTCTATCCCATGTACAAGAAAGATTTCTCTAACAAAGAAGCAACAGGTCAGACTCTTTTAAGCTTTTCAAGGTCAAATACGAATTTCACTTCTAGTTGTGGTACTGGTAATGTGTGAAAATTTGATCAAGAGCATAGTAGGAAAGATCTAGCGGAGTTTATTATTACTCAGGAACTGCCATTCAATTGGGTTGAAGATGATAGTTTTAGGAAGTTTGTTTGGAGTGTGAATTCAAAGGTTAAGTTTGTCACTAGAAATACAATGAGAAGTGATTGCATGAAAATTTATAATGTTGAGAAAAATAAATTGAAGGATTTTCTGTTGAATTCTAGTCCAAGAGTTTGTTTAACTATAGATACTTGGACTTCTAAGCAAGAACTTCCTTTTATGACTCTTATTGCTCATTTCATTGGTAATGATTGAAAATTGCATAAGAAAATTCTAAACTTTATTTTGGTTTCTGTTAAGGCAACGGGGGAAAATCTTAGTAATTTGATTATACATTGTTTGTTAGAGTGAAATATTGACGAATCTGTACAATTACAATGGATAATCATTCAGCTAATGATGTTGTTTCGAGATGTCTTCAAGAACATTATTCATCTCGAGGGTTGTTGTTACAAGATGGTAGAAATTTGCAAGTTCGTTGTTGGAGTAATGTGTTGAATTTAATTGTTTAGGAGGATTTGGATGAGATTAAGTATTGCATTCAAAAGGTTCTTCATGCAGTAAAATATGTGAAAGTTTCACCTAACAGAAAGCTTGAACTTCTTCAATATGCTGAGCAAGAACACATCTTTAAGGGTAGAATGGTGTTTCTAGATATATGTACTTGGTGGAATTCAACCTATTTAATGCTTGGATCTGCATTGTATTATAGAAAAGCATATGATAGAATGAAATCATGTGAATTGAATTTTAAAGATCCATCATTGCCTGAAGATTGGGAAAAAGCTGAAATTATTCATGGTTTTCTAGAGACGTTTTATGAGGTGACAAATACATCCTCTTGCAGAAAGTATTTTACAACAAATATATTTTTTCGGGATGTTTATAGTATTCTTGTATTGTTCAAGAAAATAGTAAGGATGAAAGCACGTTGCTTGGAAGAATGGCTAAGAATATGCTTGTCAAGTTTGAAAAATATTGGGTGCAAAAAGAGTTAAATATCTTACTCTCTATTGCTCTAGTTTTGGATCCTAGGTTTAAGGTTAAGTATTTGAAATTTTGTTGCAACAAGATATATGAATCTTATTTGTTGACACTTACAGTGAATCATGTGAAAAAAGGAACTTTGTGCTCTTTTCAATAAATATTCAGCAATATATGAATCTTCTCGTCATAAAGAAAAAGCTTTAGAGAATGAAAAACTTAAGAGCGATGAGGGGAGTAGTAGTTCTAGTATTTCATTCAAGAAGAAAATGGACCTAAGGGAAGAATTTTATAAGTTCAGTGAGGAAGAAATTTGATGCATAGTAAGAGTGAATTAGATATTTATTTGGAGGAAAAGTTGCTTCCATATAAGATGATTGGCAGTAATGATGATGAATTTGATATTTTGGACTATTGAGAATCAATGCAACTAAATTTCTTGTATTGGCATTGATGGCAAGGGATATCTTGGCTATTCCAATAAGTTCAGTAGCATYCGAGAGTGCTTTTAGTACTGGGGGATGGGTTTTGAACAACTTTCGTAGTTCATTGCTTCCGTCTATTGTTGAAGCATTACTATGTGCTCATAATTAGCTTAGAAGTTCCCAAGAGGAGGATGACCTTGAAGATAAATTTGATAATGCATTTTCTGGTTAGTATTTTACTATTTTTGCTCTAGTATCTACCATTTACTTCTAATAATAACTTTAGGATATGATAATATGATATCTTCGATTTTGTAGGTTTGAATTTGAACAAATGATGATGAAAAGTAAGAGCAAGATGTAAGTTTTTATGGCTTCAAAATTGTCTTAGTCCAATGGATCGATTTATTAAGTTCTGTTTTTAATATCCAATTATCCATGTAAAAGAGTAGGACTTTCTAAAACAGCAGTAGGTTCTTATGAAATATTTCATATGTATTTGCAGTTTTATTATAAACACATATGCATGCTATGAATATAGAAATGATTATGACCATGTCTAGGTTCATTAAATCAATTAATTCTGTTGTATTTATAGTTTGTCATAAACACATATTTACCTTAGCTCCTTCTTTAATTGATCTTTTATTACCTGATTTGTCTAGGTTCATTAAATCAATTAATTCTGTTGCAGTTGGAGACTTTGCTGCATAGAAGGCAACATCAAGATTTTGGCTGATTAGTCTTGTAGTTTTATTCTCAGTTTATTAACTAATGATTGAATTCTCGGGGGTAGAATGCATTTATGCATTTGTTTTGTTATATGCAATTGTTGGCAAGACTTATTTATCATTTTAGAAATGCTTATATTTTATATGTCTTTTAATGGTATTTTTACTTCCTGTTGATCTTTTGGTTAAGAATAGAAGGGCTCATCGTTTTGAATATTTAGGGTCTAGCAAACAAGAGAGATCCCAGATTTCACTGCAAAAATCCTGATGCTCTACTTGGTTATCACAATTCTCTTTGCCTTCCCAGCTTTTCTAGTACTATATTTTGCATATCCTACTTTGGATTGGCTGGCAAGAGAAATTGCCACATAATCCTCTTTCTTTKTTTCCCTCCTTTTTTTCATTTTGTTTTTGCAGTTGTTACCGTAGCGTCCATCGTCCCTTAAAATTTAAATAAGCTTCAATTCTAGTAGTTGTTAGAAATGGTATGTTATGATGTAAAATATAGTAAATATTTATTGTTCTCTAATGAAGTCAATAATCAGTAGTTTCTCCAAATTATTGTATATCGGATTCTCCGATTATGAGTTTATTGATGATACGTTCTATGTGTTCTTTTACTTTGCAGAATTGGCAGTTAAAATAAGTGATTTCATTTGATATGAATCTCATATTAAGGGRAAAAAAAATTGAGAATCAGGTTTGCATGGTTGGTTTTTAGTTTGTATTCTCTTTGTAACAAGATTTTGAGTAGACGTTGTCATTGGAGTATCTTACCCTTAGTTTAGGCCAAGATATTTTAAGAAAAAATTTGACAATCATTGCACAAGTAATTACAAAGAGAATGTAATTGGAAGCAGTAAGAGATCAGGTCATAAATTCTCAGATAAATTGCTACAATAGCTGCTGTACAAACAATTTCAGTATGAATTTATAAATCAACACAAACATATATACAGAAGACCAGTGTTGTGCTAACATATTTACCATGGAAAACACTATTGATATGCTTGAACTTGAATTTTCTGTGAAGAGCTTTTGGTTTAGTTAGAAAAAATAGAGAATTGTATATTGGAATATACTTCATGACTTGTCATCTAATGTGCTTTTGCTCTTCTCTTGTCCAGCTCAACCTAAATAAACAATATTTATCCTAATCAAAGTAAATAAACAATATTTCTAAATAATTAAATTATTTTTCTACTTATCCTAATTAATAATTCATATATAAAACTCCAGAAAGGCCAGACTTGTTACATAAAGGTGCTTAGGACAAATTATGAAATGATCCTTGAGTTTTCATAACAGGACCAACCCTATCGGTCCGTTTGCCAACACTACATCTCTCTGTACATACGCATTTGACTGTGCTAACTTCAACAGATTGCAATAATGATATCTTATTAATTAATTTATCTTTGTCTCTACAAACAATATTTTTTAGACTCCTTTTTGCCAGTGTGCAGTGTCTCAAGTCAGTGAAACAATCAGAGGGTTTTCCAATCTCTGGCAAGGATTTCATAAGAATATTTATCAAGGTCTTCCAAATTATGGGTTTCTCAATTGAGCCCTTCATTTGTCAACCTTTTTAATTCGACTCTTTTAATTTTTTACATCAATCCAGCCATGAGGATAAAACTATGAAGGGTCAGCTTTCCGGTCAGCTCCTCGACTGGACAATTTTGGTTTCATAATGGATCCCCATCTTCTTATACACCGATTTACTATGCATTGACCTTTTCAGCAACAATCTCACATTCAAAATCAATACCTCATTTATAATTTAAACGGGTTGAAYTTTTTTAATATTTTTTTAGAYCACTCGATATTCTCAYTTTGTGAAAGTAATTTTTTTGTATTTGTTTTGAGTTAAAGTCTATAAGGAGGACTTAGACTCATTTGATATTTTATGACATATTCTGAGTGTCTTGCTTAGACCTTGAAAGTTAAATCAAATATATGAGTAAGCAGAACGGTCGCCTAAGGAAAAAATTCGGCACCAGAACTAATGGAAAATAGAATTAGGCACGAGTCAATGAGTAAGCATCTAAAATCTCATTAAAAGTGTGATTCAACTATATTAACAAGATGAAATTGCATAATTTAAAATTAAAATTTCTGAAATAGCATGACATTCGTGCTTTTCCAGTATTATTTTGATTTTAGTTCAAAGTGTTTTAAACTTAAAAGCTAAGTAGATGAAAATAATTAATAACAAATTCAACGGATTAGAAGAACAGAGAAAATAAAATTAAAAAATATTGAATAATTTCAATAACTCGTCTAGGGGAGAAGAATATGAAAAAGAAATGAAAAAAATAAAAAAAAGTCACCCATGTTTGGGAAAAAAGTTAAATTCAATACATTTTTAGTGAAGAGTCTCTGGCAATAGCAATATTAATGCCTACATAATAGATGTATATCCTCGAATGCATTGGTAGTTGAATCCATGGATCTCATCCAAACYTAAAACCTCTTTTCTTAACCTAAGAATCATTATTATAATCTCTAAGGAATATTCTTTTTCATTTAATTGATTGCTTCATTAAGAATGATTAGCGCTAATTAGGACAGCAATTTTGTCCTCATTAAGAAAAGGTCAGAGGGTAGAGGGCCTTTGAATTTGGTCACCAAGAGTTGGTACTAAACTGTCGGTAGCGCCATGTGCAATTCCGGATCATATTATTGCTGACCAGAGGCAACAGCCAGAGTGGTTTTGGCAAATCAGAAGAGTACAACTGGAAATCCTATGCTACTGTGGCAATCCAGAAACAATAATTATATATATGTGAAAATATCATGGTAAGAGAAAGACGGAGTTGAATATATTAATACGAATTCACAATTCAAAATCGATTATAAAGCACAATTCTAGAAACCCAAAAGAAAATGGTAGAAATAATTACAAGTTGAATATTTGAGGTACCGAACCGAACCGCCAAGAAGATAGTGATCGATAAAACAGTTTCGAGGCCCTTCATCATCTTCGCCACAAATCTTTACACTCTACACAAGGGAAAAGTAGTCCAAGTTTCTTAATTTACCTATGTGGGATAGACTCATTTTTTATCCAAGCAGTCATCTCRACTCCATTTTTTAGTCTCAATTTCTTATTCATCCAAGTATCTGTTATAATGATAAGGGTACTAGCAAACTTAAAAGAGGCACAAATAATTWTTTTATTTTAAGAGATTTTGTAGAAAATTCCCCTCATGATATATTGAAGAATTGTCTAGTCAAATTGTGACAATCTAATTAAATCTAAGAATGTTCTTGAAGAAATTCGGATGATGACAGAATCTGATAGAGAAAAGAAGATTTATTTTGTTATTGTAGGCAATCAATAGAGGAGAAGATTATTTATTGAAGGCCTTATGTCTGTTTGGACTGGATGCATCCTCTACAAAAGTCACATCATTTTTCAGCAGACATGTTCCCACTTAAACTTCGAAAAGATGTGGCCATGATTGAAGAGTATCTTTGATTACATAGAACAAACATTTTATGAAAAATATCTAATATTCTCCACTATTTTTTTTTCAAATTTTTTGTTATGATAGTAAGACTGGCTGTGTCACTAAAGTGATTGCCTACGCATCCTTATGGGATCATTATGGGATCAAGCCACTGCAGTTCATGCAACTCATACAAGGCATCAACGTATGATATAGTAAATAAATGAAACTAGCTTTTGTTTTTGAACTTCCACTTAGTGTAAATAACTTAAGGTTTTGTCAAGGTGCTATGGAGAAAGAATCTTGAACCAATGACYTTTTTACAACTAACTGGAGTTACCATACATACTATTTTCAATAATTGAGTTTTTTTTTTTTTTTTTGGTTCAAAGCATTCATTGCCATTCGTAATATCTTGATTCCTTGAGTACTTTAGGGATTGTCTAAACGTCATAGAAAGCGGCCTGATTTTCTAACCCATATGTAAGTTCATTTAAAGTGATTGTGTGATTTATTTCTTCTTATAATTGAATTTATTAAGGAATAAAATCCATTCTCTATCATGCAGAGTTCTCACACTAGAGATTTAAGGTAATGAAATATTAAATAGTAATCTAGTGTCTAATCTAAGTCATTCTTTAACTTGTTTTTATCCTTTGATTTTTTTTTAAAATATTTCAAAACATAAGTAGGGCTCTCATTAAAGATAACTAAAGTTACATAGACCTTAATCCCATTGCTTTTGATGTTATCACAATCATCTCTCTTACTAGTCCTTTCATCAAATGATTAACGAGGTTATGCTTTGGCTCTACATAGTCAACTATGACCACTCTTTATTTAAGTAGTCCACGAATAGACTGATGTCTAAGGGTGACATGTCATTGCTTAGCATKGTAACTCTTGTTAGCTACTTTGTATAAAGTAGCTTAACTATCAAAATAAACTATTATAGTTGGGCATGGTTTCTTCCAAATAGGGATATCAGTGAGCAAATTTCTCAGCCGTTCAACTTGTTTACATGCATCAAYTAAMGTAATAAATTCTGTCAGCATTCTTGCATCTGAGATGTATGTTGGTTTCTTATAACACCAAGACATTTCTATAATCCCAAGGTGAAAATCCAATTTGTAGTGGATTTTGAATTATACTCTAGTAATATTGTTCCAACTAGCATCATTGTATCTTAGAGTATAGTAGGATACCCTTGGAAATATAATCCATAATTAATTATTCCTTTGAGGTATCGTGGAACTCTCAATATTGTATTTCAGTGTTCTTTRCTTGSATTACTAGTGAATTAACATAACATACTATTAGATACAAAGAATTTGATAACTCTGGTACTTGGTATTCAGCCCCTCTATTGGACCTTAGGACTTTAATTTTTCGATTTGGTTGATTCTTCACTTCTGCTTTATATATCATAAATTGCTGGATACTTSATCTTTATATTTTAGCAAATATACATAAACATATTTTGAAAATCATCTATAAAAAAGTTACAAAATACTTATTTCCTCCACGTGAAACTTTACTATGTAAATTAAAGACATATGAATGCACAAGCCCCAATTATTTTCRAGTTCTTATTACTAATTTGTGAGCTTTGCAAGTTATCTTGCCATGTACAAATATTCCACACATTTTCATATTATGAAATTCACATTTTGAAATAATACCAAGATTATGCATGTTTCTCATAGACTCATAATTCAAATGTCCTAATCTACCATATCATAAATATAATACCCGAGATTTTTACTTTTATGAATTTTGTTTGATCTTGTGAATTTGTGTGCCAACTAGGGTTGGAAATTTTCTTTGTGATTATTATTTAATTGCATGTCTAAATAAGTACAGAACTATCATGTTTGTCGGATTAGGGCCCTTGGTTGGTTAGAGGCTTGACTTGTTGGGCTTATTCATTTTCATTCGGAAAACTAGATTTTTATCCAGAGGAAAAGCCCGTAGAATTTAATTTAATGGACTGGATTGGTAATGGAATGCGAAGGCTCGAAAGATTTGGGTTAGGGCCCAAGTTAAAAAAAAAAAAAAGAAAAAAAAACCTAAGTCAGCCGTCTACGTTGTTTTCTCCCCCAAACCCTACCGCCGCTTATACCATCTCCATCTCCTGTTTGTCGCCGCCCTACACTGCTGCTGCCACCCCTCCCCGTTGTACGCACCATCTCTCTTTTTCCCTCTACTGACGCCGCAAATCTTCACTGTGTGCTACACCGCCTAGATCTGCAACAAGCCATCGGGTCCAGCGGCTTGGAGGATTCTGCCCTGCGACTCAGCCAGACCAAAAGACTGTCGCTGTGAAGTACTGGGTTTTCGCTGCGATCCCTRTTGCCTAGGCCATTGTTATTGATCGCTTGTGGTGTGCTATCTTAGTTCGCCGTGATCCCTGCTACCTAGGTCATCRCTGTTGATCGTCTCAGTGGATTTCCTTGCCGCGCAAATCTGGATCTTTCCTCAGGGTTTAGTTTGGACGTCGAACCTACGCGTCCCCTCTGTGCGCATAACCGACGGATCTGGCTAAGTTTGTCTGACTCTTCTTGCTGGTTGTCGATTTCTGCAACCCACACAAGGATGTGTTGCCCAGATCCAAAAACTTACTGTTCTTGCTGTTGCCTATCGAGCGTGTCACTGATTTTGCTACCAATCCTTGCTGCTCGTTGTCGTGCAATCACTACTCGATCGGATGAGCACCGTGTGGAGATCGCTGCTCGGCTGCACCAGTATTCCCCCTCCCGATGCTCTTGCAGTTGCCACGATCGGTGCTGTTCGAGCACCGGTGTCCGTCTTGGTCAGTTGAGTACGGCCAAGAGCAGGGGTCTTCGAAGGTCATCAACCACCTAGCAACAGGCGCCTAGATGCCCAGCAATAGGCGCCCAGGTGCCCAGGCAACTGAATGCCCAGACTCCGTGCGCAACTAGGGCTGTGGTACCTGCGCTGATTGAGCGCACACCCGAGGCGCAATGCCACTTCGTCGACACTTGGAGTTTGTGGATTTAAAGGTGAAAATATTGCTATTCGATAGTGAAAATTCATGACCTATGTAATCATGTCCTAAAGTGAAATTGTTTGAGAACATAGATTAAGTTTAATACCCGAGTTAAGGAGTTTAAGTTGTACCTTTTAAGAAGGTGATAATTGGTGATGTGGGAATTAAGTATGAATTAAAAATTGGCAAATGACATTCATGAATATAAGCATTAAATATTTAAGCTTGGACAATCGTATTAAATRGACTTTCTTTTGTAATCACAATTAGGTCGTTTTCGAGCGTATTGACGTTGAAAACGGTTGAGGAATTTCRCCTTGCAATTTAAATAARAACCGTTAACGTGAAAGACTTCAAGTAAGTAAATTCTCACATTCGCATTAATGCATATGTATTGATGTTTTTAAATTTCTTTTTGGTAAGTTGAATGTGTTGAAAYTGAATTTYATGTAAGTAAATCGCCATATCCGCATACCTTTTTCATTATGTGTTATGTGGTGATTGTATTGGAATGTGTTRTGATTGTATTGAATGATTTCACATAATATGTATGTTTTGTACTTTTATTAAGTTGAATGATATTTTTAATACAATGTTATGTAGTTCACATCATGAGCATGTAGTTGTAGTATTCTATATCATTCCTGGCATGAGCCATTCATACATTTAGAAAGCGAATGGTTTAGGAAATRAWATTTAAAAGGAAATGAAATGTTCTAAATGATTTATTTTCAGGAAAATGTTAAAATTTTTGGAAAGGAGTGTAAATCTAGCCATAAAAGATTTGAGTGGGAAATGGAGCATGGGGGACCGATGCACTCGACCCAACACTCTTGGAGGGTAGGGAGATACGTAAGTTCACCTCTTCAGAGGTGAAAAGATGAAAGGAAWAGTAAAGTAATCTTAACCGCTTTGCGGTTCTAGTGGTAGAAAATGTGATTAGGTTCTAATGAATAATGACCCACTACAAGCTTAATGGTTAGGTGTTACACTAAGTGAGCTCACGACTTTAAAGGAATGGAAATGTTTGAAAAGTTCTTACATTTGAAAGGAAAGTTTTTATGAGGAAGTTTATGAAAAGGAAATGTTTTAGAAAGCTTTTATTGAAGAAGTGAAATTTTATAACTTATGACATATAGGTATTATTCATGTATTCATGCATGAGATTTGTTTACTGAGATTTATAACTCATTCCATTTCCTTCATTTTGCATTTCAGGTGATGTGTAGCCAGATGATGCGTGGGGGTCGCTTGTAGGCAAGCCATGATACCCCGAAGCATTTTCTAAATAAATTTTTACTGAGTAAGATAGAATGGTTTTTGTGTATTATTAAGATATTTTTTTATTGGTTTAACTAATCRTACTTTAAATTCTTTTGGTTTTCGCAAATTTCAGTTTTGATAAATATTAGGTTGGTAAAGGATTTGTTGGAATACATTACTTAAAAGATGTTTGAGAATCTTTTGATTGTATACAGGAGGTAATTGTTAAAATCACAAAGGAAACTCTGTCGAATTTTTTTATAAAACTTTTAGACAAGGGTTCAGATTTCTTTTTRTTTCCTATAGTGGTTGATAGGACTATGAGTAAGGTCAGCAATACTCTCGGCTTAGGACAGTTCCTAATTTTGGGGTGTTACAATAAAGGTAAGGAACGATCAAAGATATAAGCAAAATACATTTTATTATACTTATCTTAAACATGCCATTACAAAAGATTAGCATTTTCTAACAAATATATTATTCTTGGATATAAAAGGATTATTCGTCTCACTAACTTAAACAAAAAATTATTAAGAAAATCTCCATAAATCAGGTTCTTGGTCATTTCAGGAACATRAAAAATCACCCAGAGTAAGAAGCACTCCAGAACTGAATATTAATTCAACTGTTCCAATTCCAACAAATTTGACACGTACTCTGTTATCCATTTTGCCCTCCATGTCATTGGTGCATTCTTTGTAAGTTTTGAACAAATCCTTTATTATTGAACATATGAATGGCAACTCTTGTATCCAACTAACATCGTTCTTCAACTCCAATTAAGTTGGCCTCTTCCACCATGGCAACAAAATTTGTATCAGTATTCTTTTTAACAATCACATTGACTTGATCTTTCTTTGCTTTCTCATCCTTTATCCTATGCCTGCAGTCTCGACCRAAATGAATAGATTTCTTGYAGTAACTAAAACTACCTTTGGGCTTTTTGTATTTTAGATTTTCTGAATGATTTCCCTTGGAATTAGACTCCTTCTTCTTCATGTTACCCTTCTATTTTCTTTGCAAATTCTCCATGAACCATATTTACCTTTTTTTACCTCTTGTTCCTTAATCGCTTTTTTCTGTGAGTCTTCCTCAATATGCAGATGACGCATGAGGAATTCTAAGGAATGCTTAGTCTCATTATATTTGAGTTTATATTTTTACCTATTCCAAGAGTAAGGAAATTTCGCAATTATAGCACCAACTTGGAATGATCCAGGTAAGATCATTTTAGCATTTTTAAGGCTGCTAATAGTAAGTTGCAAATCATGAACTTGAATTGAACTGACTTGCTATTAGACATCTTAAAATCAAAATAGTTACCAATTAAGAAATTTTGGTTACTTGCCTCTTCAATGTAATACTTGTTAGCCAATGGAAACCATAACTCCTTTGCTGATTTGATGCTCTTATGTGCACTATAGACTGTGTTTGACAATGCATTCAGAATGTGGCCTCGACATAAGAAATCCTCTTATTTGTATTTCTTTCTTTATTCCTTCAACTCTTGTTTGCGTCCTTTAGAATCTTCTGGTTTGTCTTTGGGGATTGTTGCAAGATCATTACTCAAAATCTAAGAAAATTTGATTGCACTTAAGGAGAATAGAACATTTAAGTATTGATTTATTCTTCTTAACTGCAATCAAATTTAAGGATTGTAGTCATGAAAGTTGATCCATCAAAACAATTAATATGAATCAAGTTTTTATTCGTGACTTCAATTGATTGTGCCATAGACCYATCCAACGATAAATCCTTGAACGAAGACATCTCTTAAAATAGTTGTAATGATAAGGGAGTGGTAAAGCTGAAAATGACTCCAAGGCACGAATAATCGTTTTGTTTCTCCCCTTTAAAGTCACAATAAGGTTTTGTGGAAAATCTCTCTCAAGATACAGTGAAGAATTGTCTAGTCAAATTGTGGCAATCTGACCAAACCTAAGAATGCTCTAGGAGAATTTCTGATGATGCCAAAATTCCAAAATTGTCTAGATGGTCAGGTCCTTTTAAGGTTATCAAGGTTCACCCTTACGGAGCAATAGAATTGAGAGATGACAAGACTGGGAGTATATATTAAGTGAACAAACAAAGATTGAAGCATTACCAAATTGAAGAACCAAAAGGGGGGAGATGTTGCATTGAGGGTTAGCTATGCTACAATAAAGTTAGGCTGACGACTGAAAACCAAGCGCTATAGGGAGGCAGCCCTAGGTAACATTTYCTTTATTTTCTTTTAGTTTTCATTATAAWTTTCTTTTTCTTAACCTTTATCTAATAGAAGAAAGCTAATAAAAAACCCTACACTTTCTTTCCCTCTTTTATGTTTTATTACAGCAAGGAAGTAGTCTTKAACTCATGCTGAAATAGGGCTAGAGGCCAAAGGCAAGGAACAGTGACAAAGATGGTACATCATTAGAGGATTCTTGGCARGAAATTAAGGAATGGAGAGGGTGAAGCCAYATCACGCCCATTTTTTCAACTTTTATCAAGTGGTGACAAGTAGCGTTTTCTCATTGCCCATGGCAGAGAAAACATACATTAGCAAGAAAAGGAGGTCTTCAATGTATAGGGAATCCCAACAGATTTGTAGTAGAAAAGAAAGAGTTTTTCAAACCCTTCCAAAAGAAACCCAACAGATCAAAACCCTTACCTCTATATAAAAACAAACTTTCGTGAAGGATTTCCTCTGCAACATAAAAATACTAACCCCTTTTTCTACTAGAGAATCCAAGTCTCCTCTACAACAAGAATAGCATACTCTCTTCGTCAAAGATTTTCCTTCCTCGTATTTGAAAAAGCAACCATGGTCAGAAAGATAGCCACAATCATAAAGAAACAAGTTCCCCCTCACTCTATTCACCTTTGGAGAAAGTATTTTTGATCAACAAGGTACCTCCATTTGAACTAGTGTTGGGTATCCATTCTTCCCCTCCAAAAAWTTTTTTTGGAAACTAGACGGTTGTCAGTGACAACACTAAAAACAAAGCTTTCTACTATAATACTGGTGCATTAAACAACAATGAAGTTTCAGATAAGCAAAAGTACGGTTTCTACTAATAGTGGTCAGGCTACTTTCAGCGACACTCTCTGGCCTATTTTTGCCTCTATGCTTGCTTCAGAGATTACTCTCGCTTATCTATAACAACAAACAACTGCCTATAGACCACAATAAGGATCTTGAGAATTGAATATTCAAATCAATACTCAAGAAGAAGAAAGAACAATAGAATGGAGACTAGAGAATTTCAAGAGACTCAGCATTTAGCAAAACATCTTTGTATTATAACTTCAAATTCAAGRCTATYTGAAATCGAGTTACCATTTTAGTTCTCCAATCCAGTATGTCTAGAATTTGATACAATTGAGGCCTTATATAGAGGGCAGACTTCAAACTTTTACCAACTCAAATGAAGTAAAAGATAAAATCACACTAAAGTAACTTTAATAAAGTTACCTTTATAAAAGTTGACATTGACTAAAGCAACTTTTAATAAAGTTACTTTTACAAAGGTGATGTCGACTAATGCTGATAAAGTCAAAAGATACTTTAATAAAGTTGACACTGACTTAAAACAGAACAACAATAGTGACTTTAATTAGTGACAACTGTGATACTTATAATATTAATCAGAAAATGGATCTTTCCAGTAGATRTTGTGTCCTTCCCAATTTATTTCATATTCTTTATCAGGAATATCATCTTCTTGAGGTGCTATGACTTTTGAAGGAGACTGTGGAGCTAGAAGGCTTGTATTAGGTTCCATTTCATATCCTAGAGGAATATATGGTTCATACTTTCCATTAAGCATAGATACATATGAACACAAATGTTTAAAAGCCTGTTTGTCTTTTCCCAGAACTTCATAGCATTTGTAAAGATGCTTGATTTCTGGATGAGGTCGAGCTCTGAAACCATAAGAGGTAGGAGAAAGTTTTTCACCCACCAATTGATAAGGTCGCTTCAAAATGAGATACAGGAATGGAGGCTGTGTAGAATCTACAATATTATCCAACCWTTCTGTAGGAGTAGCATATCATATCAAATAATTCCACAGATAATCTCCAGAGTTCTTTGACTCTRTCAAATATGATCTTAAATCATGGGTATTAATCTTTATAGCGTGATAGAATAAGACTGATACAYACCATAAATAATAATAACCATTTTGAGTTAGACCTGATAAGATATTAATTACATTCTCCCATGAATACTCAAAAACAAAACTGGGATTTAGGAAGGCTTCTTTTGGTTCAAGATAATAAGTATGGAGATAATAATTTAAATGTGTCTTTGCATGCTTAATTATCTGAGGGATAGAAGGGTATTCAAGTAATCCTGGAGGAAACAGAAAAWTTTGATGATTTGGAGGATTTACCATGAACATAACAAGTATTGAATAAGAACAATGACTTAATATTAGGTTAGGAAATAATGCATTTTTCTCTTGGGCTAGCCTATATAAAAGATTTTCTTTTTTGCATAACAGAGAGGCCTTAGGTCTGGATAATAGGTYTGCAAGGATATTGTGTTTTCCTTTTATGTGGTGGACTTTAAACTGAYATTAGGAAAACCAATCTTTTAATCTCAGAATTGGGCTYAAGGTATCATTTTGTTTTTGAAATCAAGGWTTTTTGCAAATAAYGAATTATCCATGCGGATAATGAATTCATGACCTATCAAATAAAACTCAAAGTGTTTAATACCATTTTTGATAGCCAAGATCTCCTTGATTATGGTGTAGTAATGTTTTTTTGGCATATTTGAACTGACCATTAGCATGTCCACAATAGTATCTTTCTCCATTGATTTCCTCAAGTAGGATGGGACCCCAACATYCATCACTCGTATATGTTTGTAAGATCCTAAGACTTGTGGTTGGAATCCTGAGAGGCATTGGTTGTTTGCACATTTGCTTTAAAGCTTCTGACGGCTTTGGTTTAGGCTGTGCCCCAAGTGGACGGATTTTTCTTTAAGAGTTTGGATAGCTGACATGTATAGTGAGAGACTTTTGGCAGCAAAGTTTTTATGTAGTTGATGATACCAAGGAATTGTTGAATCTCCTTTTCTGAAAGATTTGCGTCAAGAAACTRAGGAAGATTTTTGATAAGAAGAGGTCCAGGCTGAATAGCTCCATTGGCAATTTTCATGCCAAGGTATTCAACTTAAGAAAGACCTATGTGACTCTTTTTCTTCGAGAGCATGATACCATGAGAATTACAAAAATCAAAAAATTGGGTTAAAAGTTTCTCATGATCTAGCTCATCTTTTCTGAAGAGAAGGATATCATCAATGTATACCAAAGGTAGTAAATAAAAGTGGCTTCTATATTTTTGTCATCATTTTTTGAAAAATAGATGGAGAAGTCTTTAAACCAAATGGCATGTTAGTCCATTGGTATTGAGCATTAAGAATACAAAAGCTGTTTTGTATCGTTCTTCAGGAACAATTCCTAATTGCCAAAAACCTACTTTTAAATCAAATTTTGAAAAAACTTTTTCACTTGTAAATGTATAAAAAGTTTTTGTATACTGGGTAAAGGGAATTTATCATCTTACAAAAATTGATTTAAAGGCTTATAATCTATGACAAGTCTTTTATTTCCTCTGATTTGCTTACTTTTTTTGTTCACATAAGAAGCTTGACAGAACCAACTAGACTTAGTTGGTTCTATTAAGTTTTGTTTTAAAAGCTCTTCACACTCAGGTCTTGCTAGTTTAAGATCATCAGGTGTCATACCTGGGTGAATCGCTTTTGTTGTATTAACATCCTCGTTAAGCTTAAAGGGAAGCTTAACAAAGAATTCTTCATTCTTCCATAACGGCCTTGGATGCTTGAATTGATCATGTGAATCTACASACAAAGAAAGTAACTTTTGAGATATTAACTTAAATCTATCAGGAACTTCAATGAGTGCAAATGATAGATAAGGTTGAAATGAATGCTTAAAAYGAATTRCCTCAGGGAGAATTCTTAATTTCTGTTCTTTACTGATTGCATCCCATCCAAGCAAAATATTCCTTCCATGGAGTCCATTTCCATAGACTTTTAACCAAATAATACACTTAGGAAATAACTTAATCCTAATGAGTATCTTGAATATCAATCCTACTTCATAAGTTGCACCATTTGCTAGTACAAATTTTGTGTTGGATGGCTCCCGTATATCTCCTAATAGCAAATCAGGATCTATCATGGTCTTATATGCTCCTGTATCGAACATAGCWATAGCCTTAATAGGCTTTGCATACTTTGATATTAACAAAGAAACCTGCACATGTGGTTGACAATTTATACAGTTAACAGGTAATATAGCATAAACAGGAAAATTATCTGAACTAATATCAGAATTAGTATCAGAATCACTCCCTGTATAAGTAACTTCTATGCTAAATACTGTATCATCATCTGGTTGACTCTGTTCAGAGTAGTCCAATTCAAGATCTGAATCTGGATGATCTGCCATCATTTGTCAAATTATCTTCATTGCCCTGGGTTTATTCTGAGGACAATTTTTTGCAAAAATGTCCCTTTTGCTAACATATGTGGCATCAATCTGATTTAAAGCTCTTTCCAAATTTCTTCTTCCTAAAGTATTTCATGAATTTTCTACCCTTTCTGGATGAAGATTTCTTTTGGAATTTCTTCTTTTTGGAGGACTTCTTGCAAACACATTTTTCATGCTTCGAACACCAAATCTCATACTTCTTAGAACATGCTTTCTTGCTATGCTTTTCATTCTTGGAATAATCARTCAATGACTTGCTCACTATGACATAACCTTTCATGAGTAGTGAGAGTAATTTGATGAATTTCTCCCATACCAAGATGTTCTAGACTTCTATTGGAATCAAGCATGAGCTTTTCAATATTAGGATGCAATTCATGTGGAACAGATGTCAGAGACAACTTGCTTTAATCTGGCGTTCCCCACGGGAATCTACAATGTTTTCGGTCCTTCCTCTTACCTGTTTTTCCGCATCAGCACAATTTTGGTAAATCCACTTTCCTTTTAACCTCATCATGTATGATTGTCCTAGCATAGCCAAGTTACCTCCCCCCTTCTTTTATACAACACGTTCTAAGGTTTCCTCACTTAAGGACGTCAAACAATTTAGGTTGATTGTAAGACCCCCGGATTCAGCAGACCATCGCCGCTTGCACCGGTCTAAATCTCGAATCCGAAATTCAGCGCAATTATGTCCTGCAGCCATTCTCCCTTTTGACCTGACTTTCTCCTGGCCAAGAAGTCTTGCAGTCTTTTTTCTTCCTCTTATTGACTGGAACATCATCCATTGGAAACCAAGGTCCTTTTGTAGCTTCTTTCTTTGCTTTTGGAGGTCGAGATCTAGCTTGTGAACTTTCAGCTTCATCCTCCTTAACTACGTCTATAGAGACATATGGCTCTGATGGTTGTGGATCAGCCATAAAGATAGCCATCACGTCCATCTATTCATCTTCTGAAAAGCCTGAATTTCCAAAAATATCATTGTCATTTAGTGAATTTTYAGTTTTAGAAGAGTAATTTGAATCAGATCCCTTTGATTCATCTTCTTGAATTGCTTCTGGATCTGGACTTAGTTCAAGATTAATTATAATGCTGTTTGTATCTACCACCATGAACTGTTGATGATCAGATTCCTTTTTTAAGGTTTCTTCAGTTTCCATTTTCCTCTTTCCTTTTTCTCTAGCTGCTCTTGCAGCTTTGGCACGTTCTTCTTTCTCTTTCTGCATTTCTTCATTTCTTCTTATAAAGAAATTTGTAGAATTGGGAGGTTTAGAAGCTAAAGATTGTGAGTAATATCCCGCTATTGGCTAACCTATTACAAGAACACTTGGAAATATTAGAGAGACTAGGTTAGAAGTTCTCATGGAAGGAAATAGATAAGAAATATCTGACCTATATTCAGTGAATGTTGGTGAGGTAAGAGGTAATGAAGATGGAAGACTCTATGTTTGTCTGTGTCTGTCAGCATCTTCAATTTCTGGCTTGAGCTTYCTTATCTCCTGTTCTTTTTGATCGAAAATTGGACCAAAAAGCCTCATTATGATAATGTCTTTTAGATCCCTATCAAGTTRATTGAATCTATCAATCATTTGACTGATGAAGCTTCTCAAGAGGATCTAATTTCTTTTTGATAACATCTACATCAGAAATAACCCTGTCTACTTTCTTATCAATCCCGTTAAGAACTTGATTTTGGGCTAAACTATTCTGGGTTTGCCAATTTAGAACTTCATCTGATTCTTGGACAGGAACATATCTACCCATGTTGTCAATTCTTCTTGCTGTAACAAAAGGAGTTGTGGTGATCTTTTTCCTATCATCCCTTCTTCTTTCCGGGGGTGGAAAATCAGAAGTAGAGGAAAACATCATACTGGAATCGGCTAAGTATGAGTTGGCTTCTTGACATATGGTGATTTATATGTTGAACATCTTGCCAGTGTAGGTGGAGCTAGAACTTTTAAAAGATCATAGATGGATGACATTCTTCTTGCTCAAAAGGTTCATAGATATCCAAAGTAGATTTCTTTGTTCTAAAACCTTTTTGAGAATTGTCAGTTCATCATCAGGATAAGCAATGGCCATCTTGTAGGTTCCTTTTTTCTTCTTCTTGGATCTATCCTTTCTTGGAAGATCCTCATTTGAATCATACTCATCGCATGAGCAGTCTGGATCACACATTCCTGTGCCAGGAACATTCCATATAAAGTGATAGTATATGAGGGATTTCCTCGTGCATCAAAAAAATGGATTGGAACCTTCTCTTGCCATCTAGCTTTTTTGGTATCCACCGGTTTGATCATCATTTGTGAAAAARAAAGCCTTGGGGCTTCTTCTTTAGGAATTGTGAATTTCCAAACCACCTTTCTATCAGAAAGTTTGGAAAGTACATATGTAGTTACTTGTACTAGTTGTTGTTATTCATGGAGATTTTCATAATTAGTAGTTCACTGTGTAGGGATTAATTTATGAAGATCTGTCCTTTGGATTTGTCTGAGTATCTCTACAACTGTAGAGGCATCATTGTTTGCATTCGCCAGAACCATCAAGGCATTGGATGAGCCTTTCTTTTATAAATCAAGGGCATGGTTCTATAGCCTATACACCATTTGATGATGTAACGTGGCCAATAGCAGTTTCTACTTGCTTCACATCGGAGATCTGGATCTGAACCTTTAATGCTGTTGAAAAATTTGGAATGTTCCAAGAGACGCAAATCTGGAAAATAGTGATAAAATAACCTTCCACAGTTTTAGAGTCATTACTCGTACGAGCCTGTAAGCATTCATAAGCTAGTAAACCTAGATCAAGTCGAGGGCAATTTTGGCAGAGCACCGGAACGTAGAAGGAAAACTACCACGATATCTATATATATTTGATGGACTAATCGTAGGAGGAACAGACTCTGTAATTCTATTAGACTCAGGCATTCTAGAATATTCAAAGTAATATACTGCTCATGAGTAGACTAAGGTATATCACACTGACTCATATTCAAGGATTAACAGTGTTCTTTCATAGCAGGACTACTAGATTTAAGTAATTGATGAATAGATCTAATACTAGAAGGAAAACTACCACGATATCTATATATATTTGATGGACTAATCGTAGGAGGAACAGACTCTGTAATTCTATTAGACTCAGGCATTCTAGAAAATTCTATTAAAAAACCTTTGTTTTTGTCATTTAAGGATTTTCTTGATAAAGATAAATTACTAGAAATACGTATTAGATCTGAAATAGATGTATCATTATCAGATATTGAACTAGAAGTTGAAGGTGCGAAATCCATGATAATTGCTTTAATGCTCTTTACTCTTCAATAGCCTTCCAAACTACTATCCATTCTTCCCCTCCTCCAGAAAAATTTTCTGGAAACTAGATGGTTCTCCATTCTGACTCTGATACAACGAGTAGGTTAAGTAGTGACAACACTGAAAGCAAAGGTTTCTACTGTAATACTAATGTATTAAACAGTAATAAAGTTTCAGATAAGTAGGAAGTATGCTTCCTACTAACATCACAAGTGGCAAACTTCTATCAACACCCAGAGGATCCTATGGTAACGCTGGTTCGAGAGTTCTACGCCAACTACACGTACTACAAGGATGGCACATTACTAATCAGAGGAGTCCTATTTAAGGTCGGTGCCAAGGCTATTAAATGTGCTTATGGCTTATCAAAGGTGAAATTTGAGTACGAAAATTTTGTTCTCAATCTCACTGACGAAAAAGGAAAGTGAAATCTTGAAGACTCTCACAGTTGAAGGCATCGATTGGACTATCTCCTCAACTGAAACCAAAATGGTATTAAGGCCCTCTCTAATATCTTTCATGTACACCWGTGGTATCATTTCATGACGTCTAAGATTATGCATACCAGACATGGTCATATTGTTTCCCATGGGTGTGTGGTACTCCTTTATTGCATTTTAACCGGTATGAATAKTAATATTGTGCCTATAATTTTTAATGAGATTCGCAACTGTGCGAAGCAAAATGAGGGAAAGTGGTTCTTCCCATCATTCATAAATCTTTTGTGCTAAGAGGCAGGGGTCATCATTGACCCAGAAGAGGAAATTGTAAAGAACATTACGCCAATTAACTAGTATGCCTTAGCAAGGATGTGTAGGGAAGCAGGAGAACACAGTACACCAGTCAATAGGAAAAGGAAGGCACCATTTCAGAAGTTGTTACGGAGGAATCAGAGAAGGAAGATGTCATAGAAAAGCTGGCAGAGGAACTAAAGAAAGAGATGGAGGAAGAAGAGAATGAGGAGATGGCAGAAAAGGCAACTGACAAGGAGCAGGGCAATGCACTTTTTTTTGATAAACGAATTGCTGCAAATGCTATAGCAAAATTAAGCCTAGTTGCAGGAACAACTTGTCAAGTTCTAGATTTACCTAGAGAAGAGAGACTTAGCAGCATGGATCAACCTCAAATGAAGTATGATGGCCATGAATCTCTACTCCAATCCAAACTTTCCTTTAGAATTTCTCCCAAAGTCGGATGAGGAAGACACTCAGGATGAGCATGCCGCAGTTGAACAGCCTAGTGGGGCTAGCAACCGACCTCTGCCATGGTAAACCATCAAAGGCTTTTGAGCCTTTTTTAAGTTGTTTTGAGGAATATTCAAGTGAACACCCTCGTATTGTGGAAGATGATGAAACAGTTATTTTTTAGTTTTTATTTTGGAAGATGATAATAATTTGTTCTGGAAGATGATGATAATTTGTTCTTGGGTATTTCGTTTTGAAGAATACTTTTAAGTTTTTAAATAGTTTGCTTTAGTTAATTTAGATGTTTTGTTTTGGGCAGCCYAATTTTAAATCTTGTCCTGTCTTTATGAATACTATGATTGCCTCTTTGCTATATCTATAATAGAATAATGTAGAATATTCCTGAATGCTAGTTATGTCATAGTATGTGAACTTGCTTATCGATTTCTCGAAGATAGGGAATAAAGTTTAAGTGTTCTTTTCATACTATTTTCTCACATAAAAATAACGCTAAATTTTGAACTCCACTTTTTAATCTAGCTAGTAAAAGAGGTTTTGAGCATGTGGAATTAAACTTGGGAAGTTTTGAAAGGATCTTTTTACAATGACTTTTATTTGAGAAAAGAGAATAATACTTCAAATAAGTTTGGGGGAAAATCAATAAAAGGCTTAGAAGATGACAATTRCTCCACTATTTTTCGTACCTATAAGCAAGGGCACTCATGAAACTTATGTTTGCTTTTGCATAAAAAACACATGTGAGACAAGAGAATATCTTAATTAAAAGCCTAAGTTTTGAAAGCTCTTTTGCTGCAACAAAACCGCCGCTTGAGTTCTTACAACTGTTTTAGTCTCTTTATCAAATTCTCGTCAGTTGTGCTTAGTCCTTATTTTAAAAATTCCATAGATTGATCCCTAYGCTACCGCAACAATTCTGATGACTTGAATGATGACATGCTGTCATTTACCAAGAAACATCGAAGTTTAGCTTGTAGACATGCTGCCAAGGCGCTCGCTAGGGAAATCTGGTTGCCATGACTAGTGATTGCTTTGGCTAAGATTCAACAATGTCTATGAATTCCTCAATAGCCGTGTATATGTGCTGAATTCCTCAATAGCCGTGTATATGTGCTGCACAACCTTACCTGGATAAGTGTCTGTTGCACAAAAAATATGGGTGTTGTGCCCGAGACAAGTGAACTATACAACATAGCAGAAGAGGTTGCAATCATTCGGGTTCGCCTCTTCCATCACCAGTAAGAATAGACCCTTGAATGAAGATACCTATCTACTTGCTAGAGCTGTCAAAATAGGCCTAGACGGGGGGCAGGGGCGGAGGGGGTGGGGTAACCCTCAACCCAATCTAAACCAAGGTCTAGCGCAYCCCCTTAGTCCCTAGGCTCCACTGGGACTGGCGAGTCCTCGCCTATCTCGCTACAGTCATGACTCARCTAACAAGYRAAAATGTCACACATCGACCAAGAAAATAAAAATAAAAATAAATAAAATAATGTGATATAGAATATAACCCTAAGTGTCACAAAACTCAGATAACAACCCATAAACTCAAGGTTACAATCTTGGGAAAAGTTCTACAATTTCAAAATAAAAGGGACTCCTTGCCATCATGTTGCCTCACCCATACTTTAACCGATAGAAAAGGGCTTCTACGTTTAAACCCCCTCCCACACTCTTAAACCTGTGGAAAACAGGTGAGAAAAGGGGTGAATGAAGCTTAGTGAGCACCATGCATGTGTGACGGTGTAGATTTTAGCAATYATTTACAATATTTTCTAAAACTGAACATGGAGAGAGAGGAAAACGAGAAACAGATATTACAGTCAATTAACTATATAACTAGAAACCATTAATCATTGTCCAAGAACTGATTAAGGTTTGGCAAAGCAATTCTTACACAACTAATGTAAACTCAAGAAACCAACCTCAGCTGTTAGCGATTGACTCTGCGGGGTTAACACACTGATCTTATCACCTCGGGTATGCATGTGATTTCTACCTCAATGCCACAATCAATCATTATATATTAGTTACTAGTGCAACCCCTTTGGAATTACCCATACTCGGTTAATCTCCTAACTTGAGTAATGAAAATCTACATGTTGGCTGTGGATACCTAAGACGCAGTCCTTCGCCCAATGCTTCCTCACTCATCATAGGTATAGTCCATCGGTTTTTGTCCATGTAGGCTAACCCAGTTGCTATGGCTCAACAGCTCAAGARGGGCTTATGTTGGTGACCAACCAAACAYAACACTTTGCYCGTTAAGCTAGCACTTGGATTCACCAACRGAGGACTCCATCACCACAATGCACAATCCAAGACAAGCAATATCAACAACAAGGATTCACCCATATCAAGATAATCTTGGAAATACTTGATCCATACAATGTCATTTATGAAAAAGGTTCATTGCAATACAAGATATCAAAGTTTAGCCCAGGCAAATGGAAATGAATCATGTAATAGACATGCATTTGAAAATCTGAAATGTATTAATCAATTTCAAAAGAKTATGCATATTTAATTCACCATGGTTTTCAAAAGAGTTTTCAGGAACTCACCTGATACATAGAAGYACGTGCTCRAAATGTTAATCTTCTCGATTCTCGTGTCCGATAATACGAAATAGGAGGATCTTAGTTTACGTCTTAACGTGTGGTCCAAGAATAATAAAAGTGCTATCAAGCATCGATACAGAGTGTCTAAACCTAGTAAACCTAAACTTAAGGCTTTGGGATGGATCAAGAAGTTCTCAATGTGATTGAATATGTAGGTCTACGAGTTTGTGTTTTAGAAARGTATGGTACGTTTAATCGAATACAAGCCCTTAAAGAATCTATTCCTATGTTCTGAAATTCAGGAGAAGAGATAAGATATGGTAGAATTCGTCCCGACCTCAAAATGGGAAAGATTGGACTGAAGCTTGTCAAAAAGGGGGCTAGGAGCAGTTTTGACTTTAGACTGTGAAGGCTCAGTAAATCAAGCATATCTCCATTTTCTGGTGACTGTAATCCATGAAATTGGTGCCTAACATTCCTAAGAGCCAGGGACTAACTAAGAATACAAGAATTCTTGCATTTTGATATCCCATAAACTCGTAGAAATTTGCGAAATATAGAGCTATAACTAGAATTGTACAAAAGTGGCAGGGTTTAGTAAAACAAGTATATCTTGGGTTCTAGAAGGAGTTTTCCCAATATAGAGCTATAATTAGAATCGTACAAAACTGGCAGGGTTTAGTAAAACAACTATATCTTGGGTTCTAGAAGGAGTTTTCCCACAAACACATATAGCTCAAATTTCCATCTTATAACACACCAAAACAAAATTCTGCAATTTCCCTACACAAACAATACCATCATCAATTACACAAGCCATAATCATCAACACTTCTCCTCTATCAAACCACAGCCACATACCCAACCATTAACTTAGACAAACAATMTTCAAAAATGGTGGTTCGACAGTCCATAATCATACCTTAAAATCCATTACCAACAACGCAATGAAGAAGAAAGACAAGCCACTAAAGAACTAGAAAAGGATTGGACTTAATTGSAAGCATGCATAAACCAAAGCCAAAACAATCCTTAAAGAATTTGATTCTATCAAGGTAATAAAGCTACTCAAAACTCAAGTYCAATGCAATTAAAACCAAAACCATCAGAAAATTGACATGKTCAATTACCTCAGGCAAAGCTCCAGTGTCTGATTTGCTACTAAACTCGAAATTCYTGTAAGAATTTCATTCCGGTTAGCCTTTTACACACCATTCAAACTACACTCGAACAATTTACATATTTTCCCAGCACMTGGACTTAATATTTKGAGATTTCTATAAACCAKTATAGAAARAAATCAACACAATCACATAATAAAACTTACAATCCATAAATCCTGTTGATGCCATTCCTTAAACAATGTCTATTATCTACTAAAACTTATATAAACTGGAAATGGAGGGAGACAAGGGCTAACCTGCTAGATCGAGTTGAGAAAAGAGTAGAGGGGTGAAATCACAACTCCATAGTGTTGCCAGGAGGTTTAGATTGTACGTGCAAGCATAAAGTTTGTGTTCTTTAGGAAAAATCGATAAAAACGGAATACTTCGGGTGCCAATGCATTTTAATTCTAAGAAGAAGACTCATTGCAAGTGCGAGATATACTTTCCATTCTAATGAAGAGGAATATAAGAATTTCTGCTATTGTCGTTCCGCAAAGATGTAAACGTACCGAAGGGGTTTTGTAGAATGAACAAGGGCTGAGCACCGTTGTTGGTCAGAGTTGGCACATTGAGCTGCTACTTGTGATGCTTCCTTCCGCCGGACAGAGTGGYAGGGAATTCTCAACAGAAAAGAAGGGTCAATCTTGTAYGCAAAATTTCTGATTGCAGAGAATAGAAGGAGAGGATGAAACTTCAGTTCAAATTAACAAGAGAAGGAAGAAATAGAAGAAAAAGAAAAGATGGGTGAAAGTCGGTTTGAAGAGTGGATGAACCTAACTTACCGATGGAAATAGCCGAGCAGCTCTTGGTAGGTTAACGGAGGAGGGGGCGTCAAATGCTGCTGGTCCTTCGCCATTGCTGCTACTGCTGTTTGGAAGTGGAGGGGAATTGGAATGGCGATGAGGACAAGGAGAAAAAAAATAAAAAATAAGAGAGAGAGAGAGAGAGAGAGAGAGAGACGATTGGTAAGGGTGTCTCTGTGCTGTGAGGATTCTAGTTTTGGTGAGGCAGGGTGGAGCTGAGTGTGGAATAGAAAAGCAGATGGAGGAGCTACTTCGTTTAACAAGATGAGAAAAAAGAGGAAAGAATTTGCCATGCATGGGTGCCTTGGCCGGTCACCCTCTGTATGGCTACAAAATGTCTCAACRAAGCTCCTCATTGGCCAGACTTACWCAGGGGTTGGAACAAAATTCAAGTAAGTCTTGGAGTAGGGAGGATAATTTGGCTTAAGTCCTGAGGTTCTAGATTTTCCTTGCTAGCACCCGATTCAGAATTTTGACATAAATAATAAAAGAGAATTTAAACGACTTCAAGAATAAAATGTGAACAATCCTCAAGCATTCGACGTGTAATTTTAAAAGTAAGGGTATATGAAATAGGACTAGATAAAGTAGATAGAATGAAAAAAAAAAAAAATGGAAGACGAAAAAAGAGCAAATAAAGAAAATACGATTGTCCCATGCTCTACGAATTAAGTGGAAGTGTCGCTAGTGACCCATGACTCTCTGACTAAAGGTTTTAAACAAGGTGGGTTGTGGATTAGGCGGGCCAGAACACCAAAAATATTTTAAAATTAAAAAATATCTAAAAACTCCTAAAAAGCATCTCTAACCGTTCCTAAACACCAAAAAGATTAAATAATAAGAATAATCTACCATATCATGGTACATTTAAATAACCATATTTAAAGTATTACCATACCATAGTCAATATATCATTTATTACATTTAATTAAATTGTTCAATAAAAATAATACAATGTTATTTAAAATCAATCAATAATTAACACACATTGATACTAAAATTATATAACAAATGGAATATCACATTATATATATGGTTTGCCTAAGATGTATATCCAAATTTTATAAGTTSCAATTATAAATAAAGTTCTGACATTATTATAAATAAAGTTATACATCAATGAATAACCTTGTTGATTGTAAAATTAGTTTATTTCAATAATATATATTTTTAATTGTTAATAAAAGAAGGAAAAGGGAAATGAAAATTAAACAATAAAAAGTTAAAATTAAAAACATAAATGCAAATCCAAAATTTACTTTTTAATATTATTTATGAAATATGGACAAACCATATGTAATTTAATTGTGTGTTATGAGTCTAACTTTAAATGTTATCAAAATATATATTTTAAACTTTTATTGATATACCTTATATGCTATAAACAGATCTAGACGGGCYAACCTACTAAAATCCAACCATTAGGCGCCTCTAGACAGGGGCAAGCTAGGAAACCCTCAACCCAACTCACTCATTTTGCACGGTGGGTTGACTCAAGGAACCTAACTCATTTTGACACCTCTAGTGATTGCTTTTGTGTCGAAAAGATGGCAACAACTCCGACATCTCACTAGAAGAGGGACACTCAAACAAAGTATATGCGACAAACGCTAGCGGATTGTGGGCCGGAGAGGGCGTCTCCTAAACACTGTCAATGGTCGCCATATTAGGGCTTCCATTAGGCACTGAGCCTCTTCAATAGGCATGAAGTCGTCCTTGTGTGAGCCAGAAGGATTTAAGGTCTTCTCCTTTCTATACATCGCTGGATCACTTTGGCTAACAACTAGGTAGTTGTTAATTCTGTCCACCTCTCCCATTCATGGCTTGAATGGAATATTGGATGTATAGGCTGATAAAGTTGCTGGGTAAAGGCAAAATCTATGGCCAATCAAGCCAGCAACACTGAGGCAACCTCTCATACTAGATGTGAGCCATGTAAACACCTAAATCCAGCCTCAGTATCTGCACGCGCCTATGCAAGGGCAAAGTCACATTTAGATGGACTTGCAGCATGAAAAAAATTAGATGGACTTGCAGCATGAAAAAAATTGCTCCTTCCTAGTCCTAACTTTCTCTGGTTTGGACCTCGGCACGACGAGAAAAAGCCCAGAAGCTTGGCTGCAACATCCAAAGTGTAGCAATGTCTCAGAAGCCCTGCAATGTGTATCCTGAATGCTTCCCACTAGAAATCCTGAAGACAGGCTCATTATTGATCTACCAGAAGCCAAGGTTGATCAGCTTGTTCTCAAAATTCCACGGAGCGTCGCTAAGAACATGCTGAACAACATTCTCAATTTCGAAGAAAAATTGGTAGAAGGGATTGATCAACGTCTTAGATTTGGAACTAACACACTGCCACACTTTGCGCTTAGCTATCTTTGTCGGGGATGTAAGAGACCTTTAGGTGCGCTGGGATGTAAGAGAAAACGCTTTGCTGGCACTCAACGTATCCTTGTGGAAGGTCCTCGGTAGGCAACGAGAAGCGCCTTAATTTTCTTGCTCAAGAGATCGAATTGCTTGGAGAACGGCCATCAAAAAGCTGCAGGCAGAAACCAACGTCGGTGGAGAGGGTGGAAACATCGGCCAAAAAAGAAACCAGAAACCTTAGCGCCGTTGCAGAAAAAACCCTAGCGTATCTCAGGGAGGAGAGAACTTTTTGCATGTAATTGTTATTTTTTTTTTCTGCTTAGACTTGTTCCCCTTCACTAGTGGGGCACTAAATCTAGATTCATATTGTCTAACTCCTACCAAAAAAAGGCTTAGAGCCTCAAACCTCTTTTAACTTAAGCTAGTCATTTTACCAATTGCCAAAAGGCTTCAGGGCCAAATCTCTTTAACCTTAACTGCTTCGCGTACCAATTGCTCTCTTGTTTAAGGACTTGGTATCCTACACTAGTGGGGTCTAATCTACCACACTGAATGGGTTTAATCTAGAATTCGTACTCTAACTCCTTACTTAGAAAAGGCTTAGGGCCAGACTCTTTTAACTTAACGTCCGCCCGTACCATCGTCCCCCAAACTCATCTGAGCTTCTATGAGCCCTGCCTCGTCACACACTGCTCACACTCTCAGAAGTCTACCCATCTTTCACACTCACACCTACTCATTTCTCTTCCAACTCTCTTCAACAAAACATCCAAATCTGAAGGGTACTTCATCTCTGGCTTACGCGCTGGTTCCCAGTGCTAATCTCACAATCGAAAAGCAAAACAACTCGAACCACACGACAACACACCAACTCTCACCTCTTTCGACGCGCATGCCAAGTCTCTTGGCAACTGTAGGGCTCACTGCTACACAACAGCGCAACGCAATTCTTCTCTCATCGGTCTTGCCTTTTCGGACTCACTACATCAATCTCTGCAACTTGC
>MEJB01000087.1:0-122023 GCA_001752375.1 Rhazya stricta
GAAAATTCGGGGTGTTACAATTACACAAAGAATATTCATCTGAAACTTGTTTAACCAAACACATTCGTTTAACACAGGTATTTCCCATTAATACCTTCATCGTTTTCCYTATAGTGACCTTAACTAATAATTTCTCAAGATGAATTTCGATGTCAATAAAAATTGAACTACTAATAGTACAATTTAATTTCATGACTGCTAATTTGTTCTTAAAATAATAATAGTAATCATAATCACAATATATGTTATTTTATCATACAGACTCTAATTTCACCCTAAATTATATTTCAATATATTTTTAGAATTATATCCTTCTTTTTACTTTATCATACTAACTTAAATTTCAATTAAACATATTCCATATCCTTCCTTAATTGTTATTACTGTAACACCCCYAGATTAGGAACCGTCCTAAGCTGAAAGTATTACGTCATTTCACTCGAAAATAATCAACTATTATTTAAATTCAACATTTATTCAAAAATGAAGATAGCGGAAGCCTCAAGAATTTAAAATATTCAGAAATATTAATCTTATTACATAAGTTTGAAACGAGTTTCCCGGGTATCGTAGCTCACCTACAAGCAACCTCCTCGCCCTATCTGGTTACATATCATCTGCAATGAAACATAAGAAAAATAAATAAGCTAAAAAGCCCAGTAAGTAACTTCAATGCATGAATGCATCACCCTGTCCTACAAGTAATGAAATGTTAAGATTTTGCCTTTTAAATGAAAAACTTTCCAAAACATTCCCTTTTCAAAATCTCGTTACAAGACATTTCCTTCAAAATTCACTATAGTAAAACATTCCATTTCCTTTCATTCGTGAGCTCACAAGAGTGTAACGCCTAGCCACTAAGCTCTGCAGTGGGCCATAGTTATTTGAAACCTGATTTCATTCCTACAAGTAGTACCGCAAAGCAGTTAAAATTTCATTTCTTTTAACTTCCATACTTTCACCTCCAAGGAGATGAACATTCCATTCTTACCTGCTACCCTCCAAGAGGGTAGGGTCGGGTGCGCCGGTCCYGCATGCCCCATTTTCCACTCACATCTTTTGTGGCTAGGTTTACACTCCTTTTCGAAAACTTTAGCATTTTCAAAACTTAACATTTTCCTTTAAAATTCTATTTCCTAAACCCTTCACCTTCTAAGTGTGTGAAAGGCTCATGCCAAATGTGATGTAGAATTCTAACTACATACTCATGAAATGAATTGCATACATCCATATATAACATAACATTTGATAAATAGTACAAGATAAAAAACATGATAACATTTCATTTGGCAATACAGGATATRAACACATTAACATTCTACAAATTACACACACATCATCATACAATCCCATACACAACATATTCAAGCAACCAAAACAGTTCAATTACATTCATTCATAACATTAATGAGATGTGTAGATTACTTACCGGGAGTTCTGTACGTAAACGGGTTCTTACTTAAGTTGCAAAGTAAACTCCTTCGATCGATCTCAACGTAAGGCCTCAAAATGACCTAGTTAATTACAGAAGGAGGGTCTACTTAGTTCGATCGTCTCAATTTAGGTATTATGTGTTTAATCCAAAAATATCCTTTATAAATTTATAAATCCATATTCAGTTCTCATATTATCGAATATCACGTTTTAAGGGTACAATTCGACTCCTTAACTTGGGTATAAACCTAACTATGTTCTCCCATAAATTCACTTCAGGGCATAATTATTTACAAGTCATACAATTTCAATATTAAGTGTTAGCGTTTTCACCTTAAAATTCAYGATATCCAAATGTTGCGGGAATGGTAATAGGTCCTCGGGCGTGCGCTCAAGCAACGCGCGCAACAGCGTTTGGGCGCCTGGGAGTCGGTGCACCTGGGCGTCAGGTGCTGAGCGTCTGTGCTTGCTGGGCATTGGGATCCTACTGAGCACCTGGTGCTGCTGGCACGGCTGGGCTATTTTTCAAAAACCAATAACAAAAATCTTTGAGCCAATTTTATCTCCTGCTCTAGTATACATTGATGATATCCTTCTATTCACTATGGATGAGCTTAATCATGAGAAAATTCTAACCTAATCCTTTGATATTTGTAATTCTCATGGTATTATGCTCTCAGAAAAAAGAGCCATATAGGTCTTTTCTCTTGAATACCTTGGCATGAAAATTATCAATGGAGCAATTCAACCAGGAACTCATCTTGTTGAAAATCTTCCTCAGTTTCTAGATGAAAACCTTTCAAAGAAAGAGACTCAACAATTCCTTGGTATCATCAACTACATAAAACTTTCCTACCAAAAGTCTCTCACCATACAAGCCAACTATCCAAACTCTTAAAGAAAAATTTGCCCACTTGGGGCACAGCCCAAACCAAAGCCATCAAAAGCATTAAAAGAAATGTGCAAGAAGCCAATGCCTCTCARGATTCCAACSACATGTCTCAGGATCTTACAGACCGATGAAAGTGATGAACATTGGGGTGCCATTTTACTTGAGGAGATCAATGGAGAAAAACATTATTGTTGACATGCTAGTGGTCAGTTCAAAGATGCAGAGAAACATTACCACACCACAATCAAGGAGATCTTGGCCCTAAAAAATGGTATTAAATGCTTTGAGTTTCATATAACAGGTCATGAATTCATTATTGACATGGATAATTCTTCATTTGCTAAAATCCTTGATTTCAAAAACAAAATGATACCTCAAGCCCAATTACTGAGATTGAAAGATTGATTTTTCAAATATCAATTTAAAGTCCAACACATCAAAGGAAAAGATTGTAATACCCGAGATTTTTTTTAATGGATTTTTGTTTGATCGTGTGAATTTGTGAGCCARSTAGGGTTGGATAAATTTCTATGTGGCTATTATTTCAATAAGTATGGAACTATCGTGTTTGTTGGATTAGCATCCTTGGTTGGTTAGAGGCTCGACTTATGAGCCTATTTGTTTCTCAGTCGGAAGCTAGATTTTTATCGAAAGAAAGGCCYATTGAATTTAACTGAATGGATTAGGTTAGTTACGGATGGGAGGGCTCGAAAGATTTAGGTTAGGGCCCAAGTTTTAAAAAAAAAACTGTTTAATTAAACACTATTCTTCTTCCTCCCTGAAACCTTAATCCCATCCTAAACTGCCGCCGCCGCTGCTGCCATTTCTCCTCTGCCTGCTCGACGCCGCTCGTCATGGCCTTTCCTTGCCCTTTCTCCTCTCTCCCTCTTCTCTTCCCTTCTCCCACTATTGACACTTGAAGTGGCCACTGCTCGTCACTACTTGAGATCGACAGGCCGCTCATTGTACTAGAGTTCCCTACCATATTCGTCCCTTCCATGCCGGTGCTCGAAGGATGCCGGTCGCAGCAAGCATTGCCAGTGCTCGATTTCTCTGAGCCATGACCAGATCTGCTTGCATCAGATCTATAGTTGCTCAGAGAAATGCTGCAACGCGACCCCATAGCCAAGCCTCACTCCTCGCTGTTACACGTCCTCCATCCTCTGCTGCTGCTCGCCACCACTTCTAGTTACGCTGCGATGGGTTGCTGCATGCCAGAGGTGCGCGATCTGCATCTACTGGAATCCATAGCCTCTCGGGACGAAGCGTTTCRCCCAGATCTGCCTTCATCTTCTTCTTCTTCTTCTCTACTCGACCGGAGTTGTTATAGCCATGCTCAGAACCTTGCCTGCTCGGGGAAGCCTTGCCCCATACTACTCGCCACTTGGCTGTCACCACTGCTCTATGTCTTTGCTACTGCTGCTGCTCGCATGACTTGCTCTCCAGGTCAGCACGCTACTGCTCTCTAGATTCGTCAAGTCCGACTAGACCTTGTGCCATTGCGGTTCTACTCATCGCAAAAGTTCACAGGAAAAACTGAGTCCTTGTTGGCTGTTTGCCAGCTTCCAGAACAGCAAGGGCCAGGCACCCAGTGCGCCTAGCGCCCAGGAACCCAGCACCCGACACCCAGACACCCGATGCCCAAGCGACCAAAGCTGTTGCATGCTCGAGCCAAGGGTGCAATGCCTTTTTCCGCKACACTTGCATTTTGTGGACTTAAAGGTGAAAACATTATTATTTGACATTGAAATTTATGACTTATGAAATTATATCCTAAAGTAAAATTGTGGAAGAATATAGATTAGGTTTAATASCAGAGCTAAGGAGTTTGAATTGTACCCTTAAAGACGTGATAATTGGTAATGTGGGAACTAAGTATAGATTAATAATTGGCAAGTGACATTCTTGGAATAAACATTGGATATCTAAGTTGGGAAAATCGTACTAAATAGATTTTCTTTTTGTAATCACAATTAGGTCATTTTGAGTGCCTTAACGTTGAGAATAGTCGAAGGATTTCACTTCGCAATTTAAATAAGAACCTGATAACGTAAAGGACTCCGAGTAAGTAAATTCTCACACTCTCATTAACGCATATGTATTTTTGTTATAATTAAATTGCTCTTAGGTGAATTGAATGTGTATTGAATTTGAGTTCTATATAAGTAAATTCTCACATTTCATTAACACATCTGAATGGATGTATCTAAATTCCTTTAGGTGGATTAAAGTGTTGTATATGAGATTTCTATGCAAGTAAACCCCTATACCCGCCTATCCCTTTTATTGTGTGTTATGTGGTGGCGGTATGGGATTGTGTTATGAAATGTGTTGACTGGTGGAATGTTTCCACGTGTTTCATATCTGGTACCATTATTATGTCGAATGGCATGTTAATTACAGTTGCATGCATTTCACATCATGGGCATGTAGTTATAGTGTTCTAYATCATCCCTRGCATGAGCCATTCATACATTTAAAAAGTGAATGGTTTAGGAAATGAAACTTTGAAAGGGAATGCATTTTATAAATTGTAATATGTTTAGGAAAATGTTAAAGTTTTTGGAAATAAGTGTAAACCTAGCAATGAAATATGTGATTGGGAAATGGGGTGTGAGGGACTAGCGCACCTGAACTGACCCTCTGGGAGGGTAGGGAAATTTAATGATTCACCTCTTTGGAGGTGAAGAGTTGAAAGAAAAAGTAAAGGAATGTTAAYCGCTTTGCAGTTCTAGCAGTAGAAATGAAATCGGGTTCCAAAGAACAAATAGCCCGYTGCAGCTTAATGGCTAGGCGTTACACTCAGTGAGCTCACAAATGTAATCAAAGGAAATGTTTTACAAGTTATACATTTTGAAAAGAAAGATTTTGTAAAAAGGTTACGAAACGGAAATGTTTAGAAAGTTTTCATCAAAAATGTGAAATTTTATAATTCATGACATGTAGGGTATATTTATGCATTCGTGCATGAGATTTACTTATTGGGTTTTATAGCTCATCCCATTTCTCTCGTTTTGCATTTCAGCTGATGTGTAGCCAGATGGTGCGAGGAGGTCRCTTGTGGGCAAACSAAGATACCCTAAAGTATATTCTAAATAAATTTTATTGAATAAGATAGATAGTTAATTGTCTAGAATGATTTTTGCATATCATTAGGATATTTCTTATTTAGTTTAGCTGATTGTGTTTTAAATTCTTTTGGGTTCTTCAAATTTTAGTTTGAATAATTGTTGGTTTGTTAAAAGATTTGTTGGAGCACATTACTCTTTACGTTGGATGTTTATTTAGGTTGGAGAGTATGTTGTGAATGGGTTGAGAACTTTTTGAATGTATGCAGGGGGTAGTTGTAACACCCCGAATTTTCCTTTATTAAATTGTTAGATTTTGTGTGAAATTTGTATGCCAACTGGCTTGAGAGCGTACTTTTAGCTAAGAGGCTCGTTTTGGAGCCTAATTATTTATTAAAGACGGAAGATTGGACTTTTTATCGAAAGGAAGCCGTTGTGTGTAATTACGAGTTTCGATTAGATCGCTGATAAGAAAGCCCCAACGGATGAGTTATGCGCCAAAAAAGAAATGAAATAAATATATAGAATAAATAATAAAATAATAATCCATTAATTAATTAAAAAAAGAAAAAGAGGAGAAAAACGGGATGAGGAACCCTAGCCGCCCTCATCCTTCTTCTTCTTCTTCATCCTCTTCTTCTTCCTCTCCGCCCGCCGCCGTGAAGGAACGCCGTGATTTTCCCTCTTCACACGGGACGACCCTTCACAGTCCGCGCGGTCTCGCGATTTTTGCGCCTCCTCGCGCTGCGGTTTCATAATTTGGCTCCGAGACCCAAGCCGCGAACGAGCCGGCGTGTCGACACACCGCCTCTTGCCATCTGCGCGCAAGTGAACGCGCCGGTCTAGTCGATAGGCTGTCAATTGCTGTCCGCATCTACCATCCTCCTCCCCGACCCCCGACCCGACACTTACTCGTCGTGTCTTCCCTTTCCACTTCCAGCCAGTAGTTCGGTGTATTTCGGAGCAAGAGATCGGATCTGCAAACGATCCGACTCTCTCGCGTCGCCTCTGCGACCGATTCGTTATTTCCGCCGAGAGCCTCACCGCTCGGCGCTCCCTTGTGTGCTCGCGTCGGCGCTCGACGTTAGCCGAGTTGCACCACCATCATCTCTTCTCCTCTGCTCGTCGCGCCTCCAGATTTGTTGGATCCCACCGGGCTCGGCTCCAGATCTCATTCGGCCCTTTGTCTCTGCTGCCGTGTGTGCCGTTAGGCTCCCTAACCGTCAACCAGGTCGCCGGGAGAGACTGACAGAACCAATGGGTTGAACCAGTTGAGACTGTTCTTGGCCAAGAGTGAGGCGGCACGGCAGCGTGCCTAACCCAACAATTGATCAGGCGCCCAGCGCGACGCCAGGCGCCAGTGAGTGACGCCCAGGCGCCCAGTGCGCGACGCGCGGAACGTTCGTCCGCCTGGACGCAGCAGGTGGCACCGAGCGCCTAATATACGTCAGAGCCCATTGTGCGCGCACTTGAACGCACGCCTCGTGTAAGATTCCGCGACTTCGTGAATGTTGTATAAGGTTAAGGTTAAGAGCGAAGTGTTCGCATGTCAATAGTAAATTGTAACAATCTTACAAATAAAAGTGAATACGCGCAGGAAAAACGTAATTAGGTAGGTTTACACCGAATTAAGAAAGTCGAAACTGTACCGTAAAAACGAAAATGCGCAAACAGTGTATGACAAGAAACATTGTGGAACTTAATTCGCATACACTTAAAGTTTTGAAATAAATCGAAACTGAGTAGATCTTCCTTTTGGGCTGATCTATTAGGTTACCTCGAGGATCTACGTAGAGATCGTGGAGGATTTCACTTCCACTTGAATAGGAAGCCCTGTCCACGTAAAGATTCGCGTAGAGTAATCTCTCGTTCATTAATATTATATATGCATGAGAATTGAATGTCCCTTAATTTGATGTAAGTGTTTTTATGTTGATATGTGGAATTGGTAATGAAGTTGAATTTTGTATTTAGTAACATATTTTGTAACTGCAGAATGCCATTGTGAATTTATATCATGTATTAATTATTGAATGCTTAATGTAAGATTATGTGTATGCCGGTTCATATCATGAGCATATAGTTTTAGAAATGTATAAGCATCACAATTTGGCAATCAGCCGTTCACGCATTTAGGAAGTGAAACGGTTAGAAATAATGAATTTTAAAGAAAAGGTGGTAAAGTTTGGAAATGTAAAGTTTTCGAGAAAAGAGTGGTAATACTAGCCACAAAAGGTGTGATTGGGAAATGGGCGTGGGTGGAGCCGACGCACCCGACCCTACCCTCTTTGAGGGATAGGTATGAAGTTTAAAGAATAAAGTTAAAAGAATGAAATTTAACGCGCGCCTTGCGGTTTCTTACCGGTAGCTTAAAATGAAATCGGGTTCCAAATAAGATGCCCAACTGCATAGCTATGTGCTGCTAGTCTTTACGACGTCTAGGTGAGCTCACGAAATCGAAACGAAAAGAATGTAAAGTTTTCAATGTAAGTGAATGTTGAAGGGAAATGATGTAAGAAAATTTTGAAAAGAGAAAGTTATGAAATTTTTACTTTAAACACTGAAAAGAGAAGAGAGAAACTTTTTGAACAGTGTCACATGTAGCGACATATTCCACGCGATTCAGCATGAGAGTTAACTTATGGCTTTTCTGCTCTTTACTGTTGCTTACATGTTATGCAGGATGGTATGTGACTAGCAGTTGGAGAGAGGTCGTCGTTGTGGGCGCAACTTTATATACCCAGAAACTGTGTTTCTACTTATGTATATAATGAAATTTACTTTTTGAAGTTGTTTTTTTTTTTAAATTATGAGGTTCTTGAAAATGTTTTTGAATAGTGTAAAAGCCTTCCGCTGTATTTACTTTTAAACGAATGGTGGCTTATAAATAGATAAATTTTTATTTTCAAACGGAACGACATAATATTCCCGGGTTAGGACTGTTCCTAAACTGGGGGTGTTACAATAGTAATTGAAATTATAAAGGAAATTCTATCGAATTTTTATAAAACCTTTGACAAGGATTAAGACTTCTTTTATTTAGTAGTTGATTGTTCTATGAGTAAGGTAATGTAATATTCTCAACTTAGGACAGTTCCTAATCTGGGGTTGGTACAATATTCTTGCAGATCTTTTATCCAGATCAAAGGCCTCCCTATTATGCAAAAAAGCATAATTTTTATATAGGCTAGCCCGAGAGAAAAATGTTATACTCCCTAACCTGTACTGATCCATTGTTCTCATCCAATACATGTTATATTCATGGTTAATCCTTCAAATCACCATAATTTCATGTTTCCTCCAGGATTACCTGAATATCCTTCTGTTCTTCATATAATTAAGCATRCAAAGATATATTCAAATTATTTTTTACATGCTTATTATCTTGAACAAAAAGAAGCCTTTCAAAATTCCAATTTTGATTTTGAATATTCATGGGAAAATGTAATTAATGTCTTATCAAGTTTAACTCAAAATGGTTATTATTATTTATGGTGTGTTTCAGCATTATTCTATCACATTATAAAGATTAGTGCCCATGATTTGAGATCATATTTGACAGACCAAAGAACGCTAGAGATTATTTGTTGAATTATTTCATATGGTATGCTACTCCTACAGAATGATTGGATAACATTGCAGATCTTACACAACCTCCATTTCTGTATCTCATCTTGAAGCATCCTTATCAATTGGTAGGTGAAAAGATTTCTCTCGCTTCTTATGGTTTCAGAGCTCGTCCTCATCCGGAGATCAAGTATCTTTACAGATATTATGAAGCTTTCAAAAAAGATAAACAAGCCTTCAAGCATTTGTCAACGGGAAGCATTTGTCAACGGGAAATATGAACCATATATTCTCCCAGGATGCGAGATAGAACCCAAGACTAGCCGGCTAGCTCCACAATTTCCTTTAAAAGTCACTAATCTACAACACCTTAAGAAGATATCTAATAAAGAATTTGAAATAAATTGGGAAACACACTATGTTAACATGTTTGGACTTTTCGGTTTTGGTTCCTATATTTGATAAAGATATAGTTGTTCTTATAGAAGAGCTGACTCCTATTTTTTTCTTCTTGAGAAGGAACATCTTTGAACATGGGATTACAATTTTCGAAGATCTGACTATTTGAAAAGTACTCCTCCATTTCTTTTCTTGCATTAGATGGCGTCTTACTCTGCGCCATAAGTCCTGCATATGTAGCGGGCATGGTTGACTTGGCRACGCGACCAATTGTTGAAGATCTAGAAGGGGTAGCCTTTGAGATGTTGTTTTTGGGTGGTTATTGATGAATTTCGTTTGAATTGATTTAAAAGAAGAGATGAACGATAGAGATTGTCCTTGTAACACCCCCAGATTAGGAACTGTCTTAGGCCGAGAGTATTATATTACCTTACTCGTAAAATAGTCAACTACTGTAGTAAATAGAAGAAATCTTAACCCTTGTYAAAAATTTATAAAAATCCAACAGAGTCTCCTTTGTAACTTTGATAACTACCCATTTAAACTCAACAATATCCAAAACAATAAATAATGTGTTCTAACAAATCTTTCACCAACCCAACATTTATTCAAACTAAAATTTGAGGAAACCCAAAAGAACTTAAAGCACAGGTAGCTAAACCAAATAAGAAATAACTTAATGACAAGCAAAAACCATTCKAGTCAACAGCTATCTTAATCCATCAAATTTATTTAAAATAAGCTTCAGGGTATCATGATTTGCCCATAAGCGACCTCCTTGTACCATCTGGCTACACATCACTTGAAATGCAAAATGAGAGAAGTGGAATGAGATATGAAGCCCAGTAAGCAAATCTCATTGCATGAATGCATAAATATGCCTTACATGCCATGAATTATAAAATTTCACCTTTTCAATGAAAACTTCTAAACATTTCCACTTCATAATCTTTTTATAAAATATTTTCTTTCAAAATGTATAACTTGTAAACATTTCATTTCATTACATTCGTGAGCTCACTGAGTGTGACGCCTAGCCATTAAGCTCTGTAGTGGGCCATTATTCTTTGGAACCCAATTACACTCCTACTGGTAGAACCATAAAGCGGTTAACATTACATTACTTTTCCTTTCCTCTTTTCACCTCGAAGGAGGTGAAGATTACATTTCCTTACCCTCCAAGAGGGTCGGGTCGGGTGCGCGGGTCCCCACACCCCATTTCCCACTCACATCTTTCACGACTAGGTTTACGCTCCTTTCCAAAAATCTTAACATTTTCCTAAACATGTTACATTTATAAAATTCTTTCACTTTTTAAATGTATGAATGGCTCATGCTARGAATCATGTAGAAACTATGTTCGATTAATATCATTATCCACCCAAAAGGAACCGATTCTATCCATAGTCGGATAAATATTAATGGGTCATCATTGCCTAAGTCTTAATCATTTAGTTCACCTCTCAGTCCTTCTAAATTGATTATGAAATCGATTTGTGGGTAGCTAATGCACAAAAAGTATTAAGAAAGCCACARTGACAATAAACAACTCAACTAGATTTAGAATCAACAATAAAAAGTACAATAGAATTTAACCCATACAAATAAATCATCTTCTCGTAATCAAAAGAAAAAGTTTAGCCTATGAAACTTATGAAATCCACCGTAGAAAGTGTAAATATTTTACAGTCAAAGATTAGAATAGAAAGAATCGATTTGAAGAATAAATCCTTAAGCAATCTTGGTTCAATAGAAGTCTTCAAGCTTTGCTATGATTTCGTCCAAGTTCTTCTTTTTAAAACTACTCCAAAACTATGAAAAGAGAGTGTTTTAAGCCACCAAAGTTCTTAAAATCGATCATAAGACACATTATTTATGAAAGAGTACAAAAAGCTGTAAAATTTGTTTTGACCGACTGTTGATTTGGCTAAAATCGGCGTCGGTTTAGTGCTGAAAAGACCAATCTGACGTCGGTTTGATTTCGACAAAAACAAAGCAAGAAATTGTAGTACCCCAATTTTTTTCTTTATTAATATTTGTTTGATTGTGTGAAATTGTGTGCCAACTAGGATTGAAAATTTTATATGTGATGAATAATTTGAATTTGCATGTACAATAAGGATGAAATTATCGTATTAATAGAATGAGGGTCCTTGGTAGGTTAGAGGCTCAACTTGTTGGGCCTATTCGCTTTTCTGTCGGAAACTACATTTTTATCAAAAGAAAAGCCCGTGAAATTTAATTTAATGAATTGGATTAGTTACGGATGGGAAGGCCCGAAAAATTTGGGTTAGGGCCCAAGTTATTAAAAGAAGAAAAAAGAGAGAAAAACCTAAAAACCCTAGAATCTCCTTCTTCTTCTTCCTCATCATGCTACTGCCGTCCAAACCAAACCCTAACTGCCACCCCATTCTTGAAAACTCTTCCCTGCCGCACACACGCCGCCTCTTTCTTCTTCTCTTCTCAGCCACCGCCATCCTCTATTCTCATTGCTGTTAACCTTCGTGACCACCAGTCGAGGCCGGAGCTCACATGTCGCGGGTTGCTGTGACTTGTTACTCACCCTCGTTGCTCAACCTCTGCACGCCGTACTCGATCAGAGATTGACAGATCGGCCTTTGTTTTCTCCTCCTTCTTCCTTCTTCCTCCTACCCGACGCAGCTTCACCGTCGGAGTTCTAGAGCAGCCTGATGAAAGCTCCGCGATGCCATCTTTGTGCATCGCTCAGCGGCTCACGAACGTCCGACCTGGAGGATCCGTGCATCAGATCGGAGATCGTCTAGATCTGGAGTCTCCCGAATCAACTGTTGAGTCCTCTGCCTATCGCACTGTTGTTGCCTACTGCTSGAGCTCGTTGGATCAGCGAATCACGGCCGCACCGCTTCTAGCGTCACTCACTGGATCTGCCTTCATCTTCTTCTTCTCCATCTCTGCTTGACCGACATTGCCATAGCTGTGCCAAGTTCTGATCTGTGCATCAGAATCGCGACTGCTCGACAAAGCCTCGTCGCGCACCGCTTGGCCTTTGCCCCTGCTCTCGATCGTTGCTACTGAGCGGTTGTTGTCGGTGACCGACTATTTGGCCGGTTAACTGAGTTTCGGCCAGAGACGAGAGCAACATCAGTTGCTAGTTCAAGAACAGAGGCGCCCAGTGAGCAACCAGGCGCTCCGACGCCCAGGTGCCTAGATGCCTAGACGCCGAGATGCCCAGACGCCCAGAAGCCCGAGAATCCAAAACCATTTTCCGATACACTTGGACTTTGTGAACTTAAAAGGTGAAAATATTATTAATTAATATTGAAATTTATGACTTATGAAATTATATTCTAAAGTAAAATTATGGGAGAACATAAATTAAGTTTAAAACCCGAAAGAAGGAATTTAAATTGTACCCTTAAAAGACATGATAATTGGTAATGTGGGAACTAAGTATGGGTTAATAATTGATAATTGGCATGATTGGAATGAACCCTGAATATCTAAGTTGGGACAATCATACTAAATAAACTATCTTTTTGTAATCAAAATTCGGTCGTTTCGAGTGCCTTGACGTTGAGAACAATCGAGGGATTTCATTTCGTGACTTAAATAAGAACCTTTAACGTAAAGGACTCYGGGTAAGTAATTCTCCCATCTCATTAATGTTTTGAATGAATAAAATTGAACTCTTTTAGTTGCTCTAATATGTTATGTATGGGATTGTATGTTGATGTGTGTAATTGTGTGGAATGTTACACGTGTTCATATCCTGCRTTACTTTTATGTCGTATGATATGTTATCATGTTTCATATTTTCTACTGTTTGTTGAATGATGTATTATATACGGTTGTATGCATTTCATGTCATGAGCATGTAGTTAGAATCCTACATCACATTTGGCATGAGCCATTCACACATTTAGAAGGTGAATGGCTTAGGAAATGGAATTTTAAAGGAAAATGTTAAAGYTTTCAAAAAGGAGTGTAAACCTATCCATGAAGGATGCGAGTAGGAAATGAGGCGTGGGGGACCGGCGCACCCGACCCTACTATTGGGGAGGATAGGTAATGATTCACCTCGGGAAGGTGAAGAGATAAAATAATGTTAACCACTCTGTGGTACTACTAGTAGGAATGAAATCGGGTTCCAAATAAAATGGCCCACTGTAGAGCATAATGGCTAGGCATTACACTCTAGTGAGCTCATGAATGAAAGGAAATGGAATGTTTTACTATAAGGGAATTTTGAAGGAAATGTTTTATAACAAGATTTCGACAAAGGGGATGTTTGGAAAGTTTTCCATTTAAAAGGCAAAATCTTAAATTTTCATGACATGTAGGACATGCTTATGCATTCATGCAATAGGTTACTTAGTGGGCTTTTTAGCTCATTTCATTTTCTTATGTTTCATTTCAGATAATATGTAACCAGATGGGGCGAGGAGGTGGCTTGTGGGCGAGCTGTGATACCCGAGAACACCTTTCAAACTTATTTTATGTAATAAGATGATTATATTTTTTTTGAATGGTTTAAATTCTTGAAGCTTCTGCTATTGTTGTTTTGAATATATGTTGGGATAGTGAGGATTTTTTAAAATACATTTTTGACTCTTTTGGGTATTGTGGAGTTTTAAATAGATAGTTGATTATTTGCTAGTAGATTGATGTAACATTCTCARCTTAAGACAGTTCCAAATCTGGGGGTGTTACAGAAATTGCTCTTGAACTAGCATCGATTTTCCATTGAACTCGCGCCTGATGTAGTTTAATTCCACACTTAGTCATTTTTTGATGATTTTTCAGCTTATGGAAGTTGCATTTTGACCTCAAACTCTTATGAATTCGTTGTTTGACCTCTTTAAGCTCTTTTACAATAGCTCTTTTACAACCGATTTTTACCTTTTTCTTTTTTAAAGATGAAAAACCTAAAATTGATCATTTTAAACCAAAACTAGTGTTATACAAGGTAAAGCATATAAGAAACTCGATGAAAAATGACTTAAGTAAGGATAAACTTATATAAATATGACTATATCAACCATCCCTTACACTTGTTTGTCCTCGAACAAAATATGGTGATAAGGCAAACAATAATCCAGATAATCCGATCAAAGAACAAGAAGATTGAGTTTTTTACACGTTCAACTCAATAACAAATACAAAATTTCATTAGATAATAAGAGAATTATAGTGTTAATAAGATCCATCCATCTGAAAAAATGAGTAAGTGAGAATAGCTAAAATTAAGTGCCTAGCAAAGACTTGTCAAACATTTAGAGAATTATGAATACTTCACCAATATTAAAAGCATAAAGACATGAAAGTTCACCTCATAGGTAGATGATCTTATGTATAATTAAGACAATCTATATGTTTTGGTGTGGTCCTCTTGGCACTAAATCGGCGCCGGTTCAAGCTAAATCAGGCGCCGATCAGACCACTTTTAGGACTTTTTGTGTTCTTCTATAAATAGTACGTCATATGACTGATTTTGGAGACTTTTTGTGGCTTAGATCACTCTCTCATAGTTTCAGAGGAGTTATAATAACAGGAACCTGAAGGAAATCATGGGAAAGTTTGAAGACTTGAATCCAACCAAGATTGCATAAGGATTTGTTGTTCAAATCGGTTCTTTCTACTCTAATTTTTTTGTTGTAACATGTTTATTATACTTGTCTATGGTGGATTTTATGAGTTTCTTAGGTTAAAGATTTTTTTTTTTGTTGCAGTTATTTGAGAAGATTATTTTTTTGTAATGGGTTAAACTCTATTGTGCTTTTATTTTTTATTCCTAATCTATTTGAATTGTTATTATCATTGTGGCTTTCTTAATGCTTTTTATGGATTAGCCACGTACAAATCGATATCATAATCAATTCARAAGGAGTGGAAGGTGAACTAATTGATCAGGACTTAAGCGATGACGAACCATTAATATTAATCCGACTAGAGATATAATCGGTTACTTTTGGGTGCTTTYGGSTAGTAATTAATCGTGATTAATGAAATTGGGGAATTGATTAGATATTTAATGCAATTCGGTTAATTTAATTCGCATCGGGATATGACTTTAATTAATTGAAATTAGGATTTTATGCCAAGGGATTGAGTAAAATTTAAATTCAGAAACCTTACCATTAACAATTAGATTTGATTTGAGAATTATGGCAATTAATGTGTGATTAACTTAGATCATTATAGGAATGATTTGGATCAATACCCTAACCAACCTCTTTTATTACATTAGATCTTTTTGAATTTAGGTAATTGAACCTTTTAGATTTTCTCTTCATTTCTAGTTATTAGCTTAATTCCATCACTTACGATAGGTTTAAATTACGAAAATTTGGTAATTTTTTAGTACTTGATTAGAAGTCCTTGTGGGATCGATCTTGAATCACTTGCTATCCACCTTTTAACACTAGTGTACTTGCTAGGATAAGAATGGAATCGAGTTTGTGAGCATCAAGTTTTTGGCACCGTTGTCCGGGATTTTCTAGGATACTATATTATTGTTGATTTACCATAAGATTAGATCATTTTTTTTTTTGGTTGAGTTTTTTTTTTTTGGATCATTAATGTTGGGTGTTTTGATTTGAAATATGCATTTTCCTTATCTTGATGCCTACTAGATCTTCAAACATTCCTTTAGAGAGACAAATGCTTCTTGATACTATTCTTAGGGACGATGGGAAACACATTACAGGGGGAAAAATCAAGGTAGGAGAAAGTGAAATTGTTGATTCGGGGAAAATAGTTAAACTAAGGAGAAAGACTTGGAGTTTGTTAATTCTAAGAATATGAATGATTAAGGGAATGAGGAGAGGGTTAAAATCCATAGGGATTATGCCATTCCAAAGGTTGAAGGGGCTCATCCCGCCATCACTACCCCTAGAGTAGCTGTGAATAACTTTGAGATTAAACCCGCGGTTATTCAAATAATCCAACAAAGTGTGCAATTTTTATGATTTATTCCTAATGCTCACAGCTTAACTTATTAGAGATTTGTGATACTTTTAAGCAAAATGGTGTTAGTGATRATGCCATTAGGTTGAGATTCTTCCCCTTCAAACTTAAGGATAAATCCAAAGCTTGGCTAAACTCTCTTCTATCCGGTTCCATCACTATATGGGAACAATTAGCCTCCACTTTTCTTAATAAGTACTTCCCACCTTAAAAAATTATGAAGTTCCGGAATGATATCACCAATTTTGTTCAAGATAGCGAGAAGTCTTTGAGTGAGGTTTGGGAGAGATTTAAAGAGTATTTGAGAAGGTGTAACACCCCCAGATTAGAAATTTCATCACAACCTGGGAATGTTACCAATTTACCCTTCCATAGATTTCAAAAATTCGGGAACATAAAATCTTAAATTTTTAAAAAGGTTTACAAAATTTTTTACAGAGTTTCTCTGTAATATCAAYATATTCCCCCTTATGCAATCAGAAAATCTCACACCAAACATTTCTAATACTCCTCATATAATGAAATTACTTCAAATCTCAATAATATAATTTACCAACAAAATACTCATAGATTTAAAATCCAGCCAAAGTTTTCGAAATAAAACGAATAAATTTAAACATTTAACAAGTTTGTAAATCAATAGAAAAATTAATTAACACAAATGACTCTTGGGTATCAAAGCCTGCTTCCAAAAGATCTCCTCACATCATCTAGCTAGTCATCACTTGAAATGTAAAATAAGGAATATGGGGTGAGCTACTAACCTCAATAATTAAATTCCATGTATGAATGCATGTATCATGCACTATATATCATGAATGTCAAAAATTTACTTTGTCAAAACTTTCATAAATTTTCATTTTAAATCATGAGCTCACTTGGTGTAACGCCTAGCCATTAAGCTCTACAGTGGACAATTATTATTTGGAACCCAATCACATTCAATCGGTTGAATAGCAAAACAGTTAATATTATTTAATCTTCTGAGTTAGGTTGGATGCGTTGACCCCCCACGCCCCATTTCCCACTCGCACCTTTCCTGGTCTATACTTTATACCCATTTTCAAATCTTTAATGTTTGGAAATCATTCAACATAAAAATCACATTTTTTCTCCAAACTTCATTCCTCGAAAACATTTGCTTTTCTCAAAATTCATTCTTCAAAACATTTGCTTTCAGGGATGTATGATTATGCTCATGCTAGAGAAATGGTGCAAAATACTGCAAATTATATGCTCTTGATCATGGACCACATGAACTCTTAACTTTAAAATTTCAACATGTCAACCAATAGTAAATTCACACATTTGAAATAATACCATCGATCACATCACATAAGAAAATTTAATTATGATTCAATTCACATAAGAGAATTCAAATCATCACGACAATACACACTTAGTAAATTTGATTACTTTAAATCGCTAGCAAAGTATCTTGGCTGCACACAACGTCAATGAGCCAAAAGTATCCTAATATTGTTATACAAAGAATATTCATCTGAATTTGTTTAACAAAATACATTCATTTAACATTAGAAGGTGTCCTCACCATTCCTTGTCCTTTTGGATGCAAATTCTAATTTTCTACAATGGCATGAGTGGGGCATCTAGGTCTCTGATAGATGCTTCTATTAGGGAAGGTATAATGAGAAAGCCACCTTAATAGGTTTGGAATTTATTTGACGAGATGGCCTTGGCAGGTTGCTATTGGCATAATGTGAGGAACAACAACGCTCAGAGAGGTGATGTGATGGAATTAGATGCCACACACTATTGTCTTCCAATTAGTTCTCAGTTCAAAAATTTTAGGTATAGGAAGTAGAATCGCTTGTGAACATTGTGGGAGTACTCATAAGAGTAYTAATTGTCCACAAAACCACTATCCTAATCCCAATTTTCCTCCAAACTCCCAAGAAGGTGCCCACTAWATAGGCCCTAATGCTAGACCTAACAATGCCTACTCAAATACCTTCAATCCCGGGTGGAGGAATCACCCTAACTTCTCTTGGAACTCAAATTCAAACTCTAGTTCCAATTCAAATATTAGGTCACCTCAACCTTCGACTTTCCCTCCTCAAGATAAGATTTTCAATTCAGAAACCTTGGTTCACAAATTCATCACTAGTGCGGAACTAGGTTTCATACCAAGAGGCTTCTATTGAGAATCTAATCTTGAGAATCAAGTTGGCAATTGGCTAATTTGCACCAAAATCAATCCYAGAGAATGTAATGACATATCTTTAAGAAGTGAAAGAGTGATAGAGGACCCTAAGGGTGATTTTGGAAGTCCTTCATAAGAAATGAATCCTCCAAAGTCAATGATTTGGGTGAGATAGTTAGGAACCTATTGTTGTTACTAAGCTTGAAAAAGAAAGAGGGGTAAAGAAGTAGATTTCAAATCTTTACCTTTTTCCTTAGTTGTTGAGACTTCTACATTAATTTAGGAAGTTTTTGGAGAGATTGAAAAAACTAGAGATAAATCTTCCTTTAGTTGAGGCTATTTCTCAAATACCAAAAATATGCAAAATTTTTGAAGGACGTTTCTCTAATAAGAAAAAGTTGCTTGATTTGAAAATATTTACTTGAATGAGGAATACTTCGCCATTGATCAAAATAAACTCCCAACAAAGCTTAAACATCCAGGAAAATTCATTATTCCTTGTCATATTGGTGAGTTATTTTCTGATAACGTGCTTTGTGATCTTGAGGCTAGCATTTATTTGATGCCTTCATCTATTCTTCGAGGTAATGTTAAACCTAAAAAAAAATATGACCCTCCAATTAGCCGATAGATCTATTAGGTAACCTACGGGGACAGTGGAGGATTTTTTGGTCAAGGTTGACAAATTCATCTTCTCGATAGATTTTGTGGTATTGGATATGTCGGATGACCATGCGATGCCATTATTGTTAGGTAGACCTTTCTTGTCAAACTGGAAAAGCTTTAATTGATATGGAGAAGGGAAAGCTACCATGAAGAGTTGGGGATGCATTTGTCATTTTCAAAATGCCTAAACACCCCGACCAAGATCTAACTAAAGCTGTCCAATTCCTTGAAGAGCACACTAGGAGGTTTGCATTTGTAAAAGTTGAACATAATGGACATAAACCCGAATATAGTGTTGAAAGCCCTCTTTTAGATCTTAAGGGTAAGAAAAAAAGGATTAGGAAGTCTAGAAGAAAGTGAAAAGGTTTGATGAAAAAGTTTCAATTCCTTTTTCTTGTGTGCCCCCTTGCTTGATAAGATGAAATCACCTATTTTTGAGGAAAACTTCCAAATTATTTTGGGGAGTGAGAAATCTAGAATTTCTTTCTTTCTTCACTTTTTCTATCCTCTTCTTTTTCTTTTTCTTATTGCTATTGAATTTCTCTTTTATTTTGATTTTTTATTATTGCTTTGGTAGGTGCTTATCAAAATCTTGGTCAAATTCCAAAGAAAGCAACATTATTTACAACAAAGGAAGTCTTTTTCACCTCATTTTTGTGGTTCTTTGATTGACATTTAGGACAATGTTATATTCTAAGTTGGCAGTGGAAGAATGGATTCTTCTTTGTTTGCTTTTATTGCAATTATGTGCCTTTATTGCTTTTTCCCCATTTTTACAAACTTTTTGAGCTTTCTATGTGATTTATTTACATGTTTTGATGATAAAAACACAAAAGAGAGACCATTTCTTGACTCGAAAAGTTTTGTATTAATTTGATCTATCTTACTTTTTCTCTTTCTACCACGAGTACCCTCTATTTTGTGAATAGTTATTGTTTGACAAACTAGTGCGGAACTTATAATGATTCATTTAACACAACCACTCTAGAATTTGTTGTTGTCACTCCTTGAGGCAAAATAGAAACATGACCATTATTGACATAGGAATGAAAGTCTTATAGGTCTTCTTTGGATCGTTTGAGCCTTTCGCTCTTAGAATTTGTATATTATATCCTTAGTTTCCTTTCGAGCCTAGAATATTTATTGTTCTTTAATACACCATTTTATAGCTTTATCATCTTAGATTTGCATACTTTTTGCCTCTTCCTTTGTAAGAGAATTGATGCATATTTCTTGTTTTGGGATTGAATCGATATCATTGAATGCATGCTCAGAAAATGAAGTTGGGGGTTAATGAAAGAAGTTAAGGGGTAAGTTGTTRAGAAAATTGTGAAAGAAAATGCATTATTGAGAGGTGAAAACATGAACCTTATATTTTCTTGATGAGAATGTCTTATGTATCCTCAAAATGAAGATCAATGAAGAAAAAGAGAAAGAAATGAAAAGGAAGGTGTGAGAAAAGAAAAGACGTTGTGGCTTTTGGTAGTTGTTGATAAATAATTAAGGAAGGAAGGTATGGTGAAGAAATTTGAAAGAAGAAAAGGGACTGATAAGGTTTCATTGTTGATTATTGTAGCACTCTTTTACTTTTATCATTTTCCTTACCTTTTATTTGACTTACAAATACATTAGTCCAACATTACAAGCTTAAAAGTCCTACTTGACCTTTGTTGATTTTAGTTATCTTGATTAGTGGAGGGGTGGTGATGATTATAAACCTATGAAGTGGATTTCCATGTCTGTATGCTTTTAGTGTTGGTGAAGTATTCATAATTCCCTAAATGTTTGTCAAGTCTTTATTAGGCACTTGATTTTGACTGTTCTCACTCACTCATTTTTTCAAATGGATGGATCTTATTAACACTTTAATCTCTTGTTATCTACTGGAATTTTGTATTGTTATTCAGTTGAACGTGTGAAGAACTCTATTTTCTTGTTCTTTGATTGGACTATCTAGATGGTTGTTTGCCTTATCACCATATTTTGTTCAAGGATGAATAAAAGGCTAAGTAGGGGGTAGTTGATATAGTCATATTTTATATTATATGTCCTTATTTACGTCATTTCTTGTTGAGTTTCTTACATGATTTACCTTGTATTGTACTTATGTTGGTTTGAAATGATTAATTGCAAACTCGATGCATTCATATCCTATCAAATGTACCAGTGTCAAAAGGTGTAAAGTAAGGGAGTCAAGGTCGATCTCACAAGGATTTCTAGTCAAGTACCAAAATTACTGAAGTTTCCTAATTTAAACCTATCGAAAGTGATGGAATTAAGCTAATAAGTAGAAATGATGAAGTAATATAAAAGGTTAAATTATGAAAGTCAATTACCTAAATCCAAAAAGATCTAATATAATAAAAGAGGTTAGTTAGGATATTGATCTGAATCATTCCTRTACTGAGCTAAATTAATCGCACCTTAATTGCCTTAATTCCCAAATATAATCTAATTGTTTATGGTAGAATTTCCTAATTTAGATTTTATCCATTCTCTTGGCACAAAATCCCTAATTTCAATTAACTAAAATCATATTCCTCTATGAATTAAATTAATCAAAATTATGTTAATCTAAGAAAATTTTCAATTTCATTAACCACGGTCAATTATTATAGGGAACCATCCAAAATGAATCTATGCTATCCTTGGTTGGATCAAAACTAATAGGTCATCATTGCCTAGGTCCTATTCAATCTATTATCTTTCCAGTCTTTCCGAATTGATTATGAAACCGATTTGTAGGTAGCTAATCGACACAAAAGCATTAAGAAAGCTACAATGACAATAAACAACTCAATTTGATTGTGAGTCAACAATAAAAGCACAATAAAGTTTAATCATTACAAAGAAATCATCTTTTCAAATAACACTAATCAACACAAAACGTTTAGCCTAAGAAACCCATGAAATCCACCATCGAAAGTATAATAAACATGTTACAATCAAAGATTAGGTAGAAAGAACCGATTTGAAGAACAAATTCTTAAGTAATATTGGTTGAATACAAGTCTTTAAGCTCTCCAATGGCTTTCTCCAAGTTCCTGTTATTAAAACGATTTTAAAACTATAAAAAGAGAGTGTTTCAGCCATCAAAAGTCTCAAAAAATGGCCTAAGGTGCACTATTTATAGAAGAATACAAAAAATTCAAAAAATGGCTCGATTAGCGCTTGATTTTCCTTGAACCAAAGCCAGTTTAAGGCCGAAAAGATAAAAGTGTGCCTTATTTGGACCAAACYGGTGCCCCCTAGTTCTGAAAATATAGAGCAATAAATTGCTCTTGAACCAACGCTAGTTTTCCCTTGAACCAGCACCTCATGTAGTTCTCCTCCATACTGAGTCAATTTTTTATGATTTTCAGCTTCTGAAAATTACTTTTTGACCTCAAACTCTTTTGAATTCATCGTTTGACCTCTTTAAGTTCTTTTATAATCGATATTTGTCCTTTTCTTGCGTTACCAAAATTAGTATAATACAAGAAAATCATATAAGAAACTTGACAAGAAACGACTTAAGTAAAGGATAAACATAACATAAATGTGATTATATCATCCACCCCTTACTTAGCCTTTTGTTTGTTCTTGAACAAAATACGGCGACAAGGCAAACAACAATCTAAATAAACCATCCAATCAATCATAGAACAAGAAGATATAGTTATTTATATGTTCAAATCAGTATCACATTTAAAATTCCATTAGATAAAAGAGAATTAATGTAACACCCCCAAATAGAAACTGTCCTAAGCCGAGAATATTATTGACCTTACTCATAATCATATCAACTTCTGTAGGAAACAAAAGAGATGTGAATACTTGTCTAAAAAGTTTTATAAACATTTCAACAGAGTTTCCTCTGTAATGTCAGCAACTACTCCTTKTATACAACCAAAAAGTTCTCGACAATTTCAATACTCGTAAATAGCATGCATTCCAACCCAACAAACATCCAATATAAATAAATAGAGCATTCCCACAATCTTTTACTAACTTAATATTTACCGAAATTGAAATTCACGAAACTTGAAAGAATTTAATGCACGAATAGTTAAATCAATACAGAAATAATTTAAACAATACATAAAACCTCTTTAATCAATCATTTATCTTATTCACTAAAATTTATTTAAAATAACACTTCAGGGTATCAAAGCTTGCCCACAAATGACTTCCATGCACTATCTGGCTACGCATCACTTGAAATGCAGAACGAAGAAAATGGAATAAGCTATAAAGCTCAATAAGCAAATCCCATGCATGAATATATGTGAAATGCACTATATACTATGAATTTATATTTTACTTCCTTAATAAAACTTCCTAAGTACTTACATAAAACTTTCATTTCAAAATGTAAGAATTTTTTTAAAACCTTTCCATTTCATTAAAGTCGTGAGCTCACTTGGTGTAACGCCTAGCCATTAAGCTTGCAGTGGGCCATTATTCTTTGGAACCCGATCACATTTCCTATTGGTAGAACCGCCTAGCGGTTAACATCACTTTAACTTTTTCTTTCATCTTTTCACCTCCCAAGAGGTAAACGTTACTTATCTACCTACCTTACAAGAGGGTTAGGTCATGTGCGTTGGTCCCCCACATCCCATGTCCCACTCACATCTTTCATTGCTAGGTTTACGCTCCTTTCCAAAATCTTAACATTTCCTGATAATAATTCATTTACAAAATTTCATTTCCTTTCGAAATTTATTTCCTAAACCATTCGCTTTCTAAATGCTCGAATAACTCATGCTAGAAATGATGTAGAATACTATAACTACATGCCCATGACATGAATCACATAAATCTATATTTAACATATACATCGACAGTAGAAACACCTTACATGAAATAATCCAACACAATCATAGCACATCACATAACACAATCTAATATAATCACCACATAACACACAACGGAATAAGTAGATGGGTATGGGGATTTACTTACTTGGAGTCTTTAACTTTAAAATTCTATTTAAATCGCAACGTGGAGTCCCTCGACCGCTCTTAACGTCAATGTGCTTGAAAATGACCTAATTATGATTATAAAAAGAAAATTCATTTAATAAGATTGTCCAAGCTTAAAACATTTAACGCTTATCCTATGAATGTCATTTGGCAATTTTAACCCGTACTTAATTTTCACATCGCCAAAACTATCACATTCTTAAAGATATAACTTATTTCATAACTTTTTTCCCCTCTCAACAATTGATAATGGTAATACCAAAAACAATACATTTCTAAGTCAAAACACATTCTTCATACAAATTAAACTCATTCTTAGATAAGGTATTTGTAGATTATGGTAATATATCAAATTAGATATATGTATATACTACAATATATAGTTTTCATGTACTAGATATTCTGTCAAATATAGTTTCCTTGTAATAGTTATTCTTTCTTTGTATTACTTAGGGCAGTGCATAGTCTGTATCTATTTAACAACCTACTTTGGCTTATGAATGAACAATTCAATTCCTTAAAACTACATGGTATCAGAGCCTAAATTCTTAAACCCTAGACAAGATGGCTGACGATTCAAATTCCAGAACCACCACAAAAGTTGTTGAAGACATAACCAATAACACCTTTAACCTTAACCCTTCTATTCTACCTAGTCCTCCGAATCCACCCTATGATTCTGCCCATTCATCGATGCAATTACTACTTATCGATTAGATGGTCGGAACTATCTCGAATGGTCTCAGTCCATTAAGTTGGCCATTGATGGTAGAGGGAAATTAAGATATTTGACAGGAGAAACGAAGTAGCCAGGGGTAGAAGAAGTTGGATACCTAAAATCGTGTTCAGTGAACTCCCTTGTAACTTCATATCTACTCAATTCCATGGATACCTCAATTGCCAAGCCTCATATGTTTATGAAAACGGCTAAGGAGGTTTGGGACTTTGTTCGTGAAACTKACTCTGATCTGGAAAACTCTTCGCAGATTTTCGAGTTAAAAACTCGATTATGGCAATAGAAGCAAGAAGATAGGGATGTCACAAGCTACTACAATGAGATGGTGGCAGGAACTTGATCAGTGTCATGACGATGTATGGGAAAGCCATGTCATACTTAGACAGAAGAAACGTGAAGAAAATGATCGCGTGTTCATGTTTCTTGCTGGAATTCATCAAAATCTTGATGAAGTCAAGGGCAAAATCCTTGGCTGACGTCCTCTTCCATCCATTCGTGAGGTGTTCTCAGAGATTTGGATAGAGGAAAGCCGTCGTAAAATCATGTGCAACAACAAACTTTTCAATGGTGCCACCAATGAAACTATTGCAGATTCAAACTCTGACATATCTGCCTTATTTGTCAAAGGGGGCAAACTTGGTGGTGATAAGAAGAAAAAGCCTTGGTGTGACTTTTGTAAGAAATTTTGGCACACTCAAGAAACTTGTTTTATATGGGAAACCATCTGGTGGGAAGCCATTACGGTCTGAAAGAGCTCTTCAAATTGTGGCTGAGGTTTCTCAAGGTGCCTAAGTCAATTCTGTGCAGTCTCTATTCACGAAGGAACAAATAGAGCAACTCTTGAATCTGTTACAATCATCTCAAGATAAATCTTCATGTTCTCTTGTCGAAAATGGTAATCAACATCATTACCAATCCTTAACTTGTGTCAAGCCTAAGATCACATGGATTATTGATTCCGGGGTAACTGATCATATGACTAGTTGTTCTAGTTTTTTCTTTTCCTATAAACCATGTGTAGGTAATCATCGTGTTCGTGTTGTAGATGGTTCTTTCTCTGCAATTGCAGGCATAGGTGACATAAAGTTGTCACCCCTCATAACATTGTTTGATGTCCTTCATGTGCCAAAATTATCTTGCAATCTTATTTCTATCAGCAAGTTAACTTATACTCTTAATTACTCAGCCAACTTTTTCTCCTCTTACTATGATTTTCAGGATTCAACCTCGGGAGTGATGATTGGCAATGCTAAGGAGTTTGACGGTCTTTATCTTCTTGATGATGGACATACTCGAATAAGGAGGTCAGCTAGAAAACCTGTGTAATACCTAAGATTTAGTTTTTATTTTTCCTTTCGAACTTTATATACATATAAATAGACAATTTATGGTCTAGTCCACTAATTAGATTGTATTCATAATTGTTAGTAAATTGATTAATTTACGGCGAAAGGACTTGAAGGTCGTAATGTTTGATATGCCAATCAGAAATAAATAATTATTTTAKTAATTTATTATTTGTTATGTGTTAATATGTGAGCATGTTTATTTAATGGTGAAATTTTATTGCTTTACTTTAATTAGAAGTCTTAGTTAATTAATTTAGACTTGACCTGTTAGAGCCCGTCCTCTTCTTATTCAAATCTAAAATCAGATTTGGAGTTCGATTTTGGGCCAGAAGAAAAATAATAGATTTTAATTTAGTTGGGCTTAGTGGTTAAGTAATAAAATGGCCCACAAAGAAATTTTAGTTAGAGTTAAGTTAGCTTTAAATAAAATAACTATTTAAAGATGAAGATTACTATTCATCTCTTTTCCAAAGAAAACCCTAAACCAAAACCTCCTAACCATAGCCGCCACCAACTGGTGCCTCCTTCCTTTGCCCTCATCGATACCGGCCTTCTCTCTCTCTCTCTCTCCCTCCTCTACTGATGCCGAACGCCACTCCATCTCCTCAGTTCTCATCAGGCGCCCAGGTGCCCAGGCGACCAGGTGCCTCGATGCCGAGTGACCAGGCTCCCAGATGCTCGGCGACCAGACGCCTAGACGGCCAGGCGACCCGGTGACCTGCGCCCAGATGCCCAACGACCAAACGCTCAGGCGACCTGAGGACTAGGCTACCAGGCACCGTGCATTGTCCGCTCGAGCCAGTAGCGCATGCACAACTTTTCCCCGACCAAGCCCGCCATTCGCACGCACGAAGCATATTTCTTTCCCGAGCATGACCGATGCCATTATATCTTAGACTCAATATCACACCTAAGTTCAGGATTCGAGGTGAATCCTTAGTTATATCTTAGACTCAATATCACACCTAAGTTCAGGATTCGAGGTGAATCCTTAGTTTCTTTATTTAAATTACGCGAATGGACTAGGTTTTGTACTATGTAATAATAATTAAGGAAAAATATGAAATATGTTTAATTGAAATTTAAGTTAGTACGATTAAGTAAAAGGAGGATATAATTCTAGAAATATGTTGGAATATAATTTAGGGTAAAATTTAGGGTTGTATGATAAAATAATGTATATTGTGATTATGATTATTATTGTTATTTTAAGAACGAATTAGGAGTCTTGAAATTAAATTGTACTATTAGTAGTTCGATTTTTATGGACATGGAAATTCATCTTGAGAAATTGTTGGTTAAGGTCACCATAAGAAAAACGATGAAGGTACTAACGGTAAACACCTATATTAAATGAATATGTTTGGTTAAACAAGTCTCAGATGAATATTCTTTATATAATAATATGAGGATACTGTGACACATTAACGTTGTGGACAACCAAGGCATCCCCCTAGTAAAAGTAAACAAATTTACTAAGGACTATAAGTAAGTAAATTCTCACATTTTCATTAACGTATATGTGTTGTTGTTATAATTAAATTGCTCTTAGGTGAATTGAATGTGTATTGAATCTGAGTTCTATGTAAGTAAATTCTCACATTTCACTAATGCATATGAATGGATGTATCTGAATTCTTTTAGGTGGATTAATATGTTGTATATGAGATTCTATGTAAGTAGACCCCCATACCCGCCTCTCTCTTTTGTTGTGTGTTATGTGGTGGTGGTATGGGATTACGTTATGAAATGTGTTGATTGTGTGGAATGTTTTTACGTGTTTCATGTCTTGTACCATTATTATGTCGAATGGCATGTTAATTACGGTTGTATGCATTTCATGTCATGGGCACGTAATTAGTGTTCTACATCATTGCTRGAATGAGCCATTCAAACATTTAGAAAATGAATGGTTTCGGAAATGAAATTTTGAAAGGGAATGTATTTTGTAAATTGTAATGTCTTTAGGAAAATGTTAAAGTTTTTGGAAAGGAGTGTAAACCTAGCCATCAAAGATGTGAYGGGAAATGGGGCGTGGGGGACCGGCGCACCCGAACCGACCCTCTGGGAGGGAGGTAACGATTCACCTCTAGGAGGTGAAAAAATGAAAGGAAAAGTAAAGAAATGTTAACCGCTTTGCAGTTTTACCGATAGAAATGTAATCGGGTTCCAAAGAACAAATGGCCCATTGCARCTTAATGGCTAGGCGTTACACTCAATGAGCTCACGAATGTAAAGAAATGAAATGTTTTACAAAGTTCTTGCATTTTGAAAGGAAAGATTTTATGGAAAGGTTATACACGAAGATGATTTGGAAGTTTTCATTTAGAAAGTGAGATTTTATAATTCATGACATGTAGGGCATCATGCATGAGATTTGCTTACTAGGCTTTTTAGCTCATTCCATTTCTCTCATTTTGCATTTCAGATGATATGTAGCCAGATGGTGCGACAAACCATGATACCCTGAAGTTAATGTAAATGAATGTTATGGATTAAGATGGTTTGTTTGACTAGAATGGTTTTTGTTTATTATTTAGTATTTCTTATTTGCTTTAAATTCTTTTAGGTTTCCACCAATTCTGTCAATGAGTAAATGGTGACATTCCCAGTTAGGATAATGTTTCTTAATCTGGGAGTGTTACAACCTGCCTGCAGATTGCTTCTAATTTCAGTGTTGATGAGATTATTTGTGGCACTTTAGACTAGGACATGCAAATTTTCATTATTTAAAACAATTATTTCCAGTTACGTTTCGAAATAAAAATCTTTCCATGTTTCAATGTGAAATATTTGTTTTGTCAAAAAACTACAGCAACACATATCATCCAAGTATTTATACCCCTTCCAAACCATTTGCACTTGTTCACAGCGACCTTTGGGGGCCTTAACGGGTATCTACGTGTTTTGGGAAGCGTTGATTTGTTATTTTTATTGATGATCACACTAGAGTAAGTTGGATGTATTTGTTAAAAGAAAAATCTGAAGCGGAAACTATTTCCAAAAACTTTTATCAAATGCTCCAAAATCAGTTTAACACAAGCATACAAATTCTCAAAAGTGACAATGGTCATGAGTACTTTGCACAAATCCTAGGAAATTTTCTTAAAGATAAAGGGATTATTCAGCAGAGTTCATGTAATTACACCCCCAACAAAATGGCATAGCTGAAAGGAAGAATAGACATCTACTTGAGATAAGACATGCTTTACTCTTTTCCAGTAAGTTTTCGAAATATCTTTGGGGTGAGGCTGTTTTACATACTATATACTTGGTGAATAGATTACCATCCAGAGTTTTCAAGTATCAAACACCTATTAATGTTCTTCAATAGTCTGTTCCAAAATCTAGGTTGTTCAATGACATGTCACTTAAGATTTTTGGTTGTATTGTGTTCATCAAGAACCCAAACAAGAATACTAGTAAACTCAACCCTAAGGCGCAAAAATGTGTGTTTCTGGGCATTGCTCCAYATCAAAAAGGTTACAAGTGTTTTGATYCAAACCTAAAATGAATGTTTGTTTCCATGGACGCTACTTTTTTTGAAAATACTTCATTCTTTAATTCAAATATTCCAGGGGAGAATATGAGTAAAGATTTGAACTAATTAAATCCTCATTATAACCTCAAGTACATTGCAAACAAGAGAGATGATGGTTTATTAGACTTGGATTTAGGTTTTTTGAATTCTGATTTTTATAGAGAAAATCAAATAACAAAACAAATAGATGAGAGTAATATGAAGGAGAATCTAGAAATCCTTAGTCATCTTCCAAATCAGCCAGAAACAATTGAACCTATTGTCACTGATAAATCTCTACAACCATTGGAAAAAGAAATGGTTGATAGGTACGTGAGCAGGCAGATTTATGAAAGGAAAGCCCCATAATCAGATTCTAAAGACACTACGACCCTATCATGTCCTGAATTGCAACCAAGGTTGGAAATTGATTCTAGTAAGTCTTCTGAACCTATTCCTTCTTAGTTGAACTCCAATACCGAAATAGTAGATTTATGTCTTCCAATAGCCTTGCGAAAAGAGAGACGGTCTTGTGTGAAATATCCCATGTCACACTATACGTCATTCTCGAAACTCTCATCCTCCTTTGCTGCTTTCACATCTAATGTTTCAGTTGTTCAGATTCCTAACAATATACATGAAGCTCTAAGAGTTCTAGAGTGGAGAAAGGCTATTTTGGAAGAGATGAGTGCCCTTGAGCAAAATCATATATAGAGACTTGAAGGTGTTCCAAAGAACTTTCCCATGGTTGGTTGTAAATGGGTATTCACACCAAAGTTCAATGCCGATGGTTCTCTTGCTAGGCACARAGCTCGATTGGTGGCCAAGGGGTTTACACAAACCTATGGTATAGACTATACTGAAACGTTTGCTCCTGTGGATAAACTTAACACAATTTGAATTTTGTTGTCTATTGCAGCTAATTAGGATGGCCTCTGTGCTAATTCGATGTGAAAAATGCATTCTTCAATGGAAGGTTAGAGGAAGAAGTCTACATGTTACCCCTACCAGGTTTTGAACAACTGTTTGGGACAAAAATGTGTATATTAGAGAAGGCATTGTATGTCCTCAAACAATCACCATGAGCATGGTTTGAAAGGTTTGCTCAGGTGGTGAAAAATCAAGGCTACAGACAAGCTGAATCTRATCATACAATGTTCATTCACCATTCAACCAAGGGAAAAATTGTTGTCTTAATTGTCTACATTGAAGACATCCTCCTAATCGGAGATGATTATGAAGAACTAGACAACATGAGAGACAAACATTTCTCAAAATTTGAAGTAACGGACCTCGGAGAGATGAATTATTTTTTAGCCATGGTRTAATACCCAAAATTTTTYCTTTATTAATTTTGTTTGATTTTACGTGAAACTGTRTACCAACTAGGGTTGGACATTTTATATGTGATTAATATTTTGAAACCGCATGCTTAATAAGTACGAAAATATTGTCCGTGTCAAATAAGAATTATCGTTTGGTTAAAGGCTAGACTCGTGGGCCTATTTATTTGTTAGTTGGAAGTTGGGCTTTTTATTGAAAGAAAGCCCGTTATATTTAATTTACCGATTTTGGGTTAGATTTGGATGGGAAGACCCGAAGGGCTTGGGTTATGGCCCAAAATATAAATTTAAAAAAGAAAGAAAAGAAAAGAAAACATATAAGAAAATAAAAAGAAAGAAAAGAAAAGAAAAGAAAAAGAAAAACCTAAAGAAACCCTTCATCTTCTTCCTCCCATACGCCACCGCCGCCCTGCCGTCGTTTCCCCTCCACCTACCTGACACCGCTTGTCGTAGCCCTTCCTTACTTTTTCTTCTCTCTTCCCTTCCTACACTGCCGACGCTTGAAATGGCCGCTGCTTGTCACGGTTTGCGATCGGCCCGTCATATCAGACCACGCCACTGCTCGAATGCCGCTCGCAGTGAGCCATCGCTGAGGCTGATCACTTGCTCGAGTCACTGCGCAGGCGCACACCGAGAGACCGCCCGTTCTTGTTGAGCCAAGCAAATCGCTCCAGGTCTCTTCTCCGGCTTCCCTCTCTCGCTCTCGGACTCGAATCGACAATCTGTGGTCCGCGCCAGCGCCGTAAGGGCATGCGATCCGCGCCTCCAGATCTGTTAAGCTATCTTCCTCCTCTCCTGCTCTGCACGACCGGATTTACTTGACACCGTTCGCCAGATTCGTCGTCCTCATTCCTGCTCTGTGCAATCRGATCTGCGCGATCATTCTCCTTCTCGGTGAGATCGGATCTGCGCGATCATTCGCCAGATCTGCTGTAACACCCCTAGATTAGGTACCTTTATCCTAACCCGGGAATGTTACGTCATTCCTCTCATAGTTAATCAACTACATTTAATACTCAACATTCATTCAAAAATGAAGGCAGCGAAAGTCTCAAACAATTTTAAACCATTAAAAATGAAGACAGCGGAAGCTTCAAGAATTTAAACTATTCAAAAAAACAAAACTCACAAAAACTTCAAGAACTTAAAACATTCAGAAATATTAATCTTATTACATAGATCGATTCAAAAATCAGTTCCTGGGTATTATAGCTCACCCACAAACGACCTCTTTTCCCCATCTRGTTGCATATCATCTGCAATGAAACATGAGGGAAAGGAATGAGCTAAAAAGTCCAGTAAGTAACCTCATGCATGAATGCATGAACATGTCCTACATATGAAAATTCAAGTTCTTCCTTTTTAATGAAAAACTTCTCGAAAACATCCCCTTTTCAAAACTCATTACAAACATTCTCTTCAAAATTCACTTACAATAAAACTTTCCATTTCCTTTCATTCGCGAGCTCACTAGAGTGTAAAGCCTAGCCACATAGCTATGCAGTGGGCCATAGTTATTTGGAACCCGATTCCATTCCTACCGGTAGAACCGCAAAGTGGTTAACATTCAAAAAAAGTTTTCTTTCCATTCTTTCACCTCCAAGGAGGTAAACATTCCATTCTTACCTACCCTCCAAGAGGGTAGGGTCGGGTGCGCCGGTCCCCCACGCCCCATTTCCCACTCACATCTTTTGTGGCTAGTATTACACTGCTTTCTTAAAACTTTAACGTTTCCAAAACTTTAACCTTTTCCTTGAAAATCCCATTTTCTAACCGTTCACTTCCTAAATGCGTGAACGGCTTATGCCGAATGTGATGTAAACTTCTAACTACATGCTCATGACATGAAACGCATACAATCTTACATAAGATAACRTTCAATAAATAACACATGATATGAAATCACGATAGTATTCTTTAACATAAAGTACTACTAAATTTGAACAATTCAACTTTCGTCACAATTCCACACATCAACATAAGAATTCCACACAACACATATTCTAACAATTAAAAGCATTCAAATTCATTTATTTATAATGATATGAATGAGGGGATTACTTACATAAATCTCAGATTAAATAACAATCACACACATACGTTAATGAGATGAGAGATTACTTACATAAATCTCAGATTAATTAACAATCACACACATATGTTTATGAGATGAGAGGGTTACTTACCTGAAGTCCTGTATGTAAACGATTTCTTACTTAAGTTGGAAGTGTACTTCTCCAATCGATCTCAACGTAAGCCTTCGAAATAACCTAGTTGATTACAGAAGATGGTCTACTTAGTTTCGATCGTTTCTACTTAAGTATTATGCGGTTAATCCAACAGTGTCCGTTATAAGTTTATAAATCCCATTTAGTTCTCATAATATTGCATATTAAGTTTTAAGGGTACAATCCGACTCCTTAGCTCGGGTATAAACCTACCTACTATGTTCCCCATGAATTCACGTCAAGGTATATTTATTACAAGTCATACAATTTCAATATTAAATGTTAGTGTTTCACCTTAAATTCACGATATTCGGATGTTGCAAAAGCGGTAATGGATTCCCGAACGTGCATTCAAGAGACGTGCACGATGGCCCTGGGCATCTGGGCATCGGGCGCTAGGCGCTGGGCGCCGGGCACTGGGCGACTGGTGCTGCTGGTCTAGCGCTAGCACCTAGGCATCTCTGTTCTTGAAGCTGGCAAATCGCCAGTCAAGACCAGTTTTTCGACGAGTTTCGGCGACGGGTAGATCAGCAATGGCATGYGTTCGGACTTGGCGGATCTAGCGGCGCGCAAGGAAGATTAGGATCGGTCGCTCGGCGTTTCTGGCGAGCAGATCGGTCAAGCCTAGAAGAGGAAGCAGAAGGAGATGAAGGCAGAGTTGGGCRGACCACTTGGTCCAGAGTGGTTATGGCTGACTCCGAGAGGCGTAAAAATCGCGCCTCTGGCGTATAGCGACTCTCCGCGACGCGACCAAAAGCGGGCAAGGAGCAGTAGACAAGGATGGATGACACGCATCGGCGAGGACTGGTCRTGCGGGTCACTTTGCAGTGTTCCTCCGAGCCGCCACAGATCTGATGCGAGCAGATCTGTCGCAGCTCTGAGAAATCGACAATGCTGGTGGCAGGGACGAGGGTGGCGTGCAACAGCGAGCAGAGATGCGGAGAGGCAAGCGGTCGGTAGAGGGAGAAAGAGGCAGCGACAGTCCCAGACGGCAGCGGCGAGAAGAGAGGAAGAAGGAGGCGGGTAGGGCTTCCTGGAAGTGGGCGGCGGCGGCGGCTTAGGGTAGAAGATGAAGAGTTCTAGGGTTTTTCTTTTTTTTCTTTTCTTCTCTTTTTCTTTCTTTTTATTTTCTTATATATTTTCTTTTCTCTTTTTTTAATAATTTTATTTTGGGCCACAACTCAACCCGTCGGACCATCCCATCCAATTCTAACCAAAACTCATAAATTAAACGTAACGGGCTTTCTTTCGATAAAAAGCCCAACTTTCGACTAACTAATACCTAGACCCACAAGTTGAGCATTTAGCCAACGATAATTCTTATTTGACACGGATAACATTTTCGTACCTATTAAATGTACGGTTTAAAAATATTAATTATATAAAATGTCCAACCTTAGTTGGCACACCAATTTCACGTAAGATCAAATAAATTTAATAAAAATAAATTTCGGGGTGTTACATCTGCCGTCGTCACCCTCTCTCCTTCTTTGTGCCATCATTCGCCAATCTGCCGTTGTCACCCTCTCTCCTTCTTTATGCGACCGGATCTAAGCAACACCGTTCGCTAGATCTGCCGTCGCCATTTTTCTTCCTCTGCTCAATAGTTTTCCCTTCGAACTGAAGCTAAAATCTTTGCAGTTGACCGTCATTTTGGCTTTCTATCCTTACTGCTCACATCCCCGATTGTCCCTTGCCGTCAACCAGTCACCGGGAGCTTGATCAGAAACTGATTTTGCCGGGGCAATGTCGAAACAGAGCCCAGCAGTGCTCAACACCAGTARTTGCTCCGGTCGTGCATCAAGGATTAGCACCTGGTGGAATTATTCGGGTTYGTAACTAATTACTTTGAAGATTTTAAGTTGCATCAATTATATTATGAGGTTTTAGATGCTTTGACTATTTGATTGTTCGACTGTAGAGACTCAAGTGGCGCTCGCTTCTTCCAAGTCGAACCTAGGGAAGGGTGGATCGTCTACTTGGTATCAAAGCTTAATTTATGATCTATAGACAATAAGCGAGTATTTAAGTTTGAATTATGTTAGTATATTTAAGTTTGATCTTATTTGGATATTTAGGCTGATCTTATTCTTGTTGTAGGATGCCTAAGCACCTATGCTGTAACACCCCCAGATTAGGAACCATCCTAAGGCGAGAATGTTACATCATTCCACTCRCAAATAATCAACTATCATTTAAAACTCAACATTTATTCAAAAGAAAAATACAGCGGAAGCCTCAAAAGTTAAAACATTCAGAAATAATTAATCTTATTACATAAAATGAGCTGAAACCAGTTCCCGGTTGTCATAGCTCGCCACAAGCGACCTCCCTACCTCATCTGGTTACATATCATCTGAAATGACACATAAGAAAAGGAACGTGCTAAAAAACCTTATAAGTAACCTCAATGCATGAATGCATCAACCTGTCCTATATGTCATGAAATTATAAAATTTTGCCTTTAAATAAAACTACTTTCCAAACATTTCTTTTTCAAAATCTCGTTACAAAACTTTTCCTTCAAAATTCACTTATAGTACAACATTCCATTTCCCTTCATTCGTGAGCTCACTAGAGTGTAACGCCTAGCCATTAGGCTACAGCAGGCCATTTGTTCTTTGGAACCCGATTACATTCTCTTCCTTTACTTTTCCTTTTTCTTTTCACCTCTTAGAGATGAATCATTACCTCCATCCCAGATAGTCGGTTGGGTGCGCAGGTCCCCCACGTTCCATTTTCCACTCACATCCTTCATGGCTAGGTTTACACTCCTTTCCAAAAACTTTAGCATTTTCAAAACTTTACATTTTCCTTTAAAATTCCATTTCCTAAACCATTCACCTTCTAAGTGTGTGAATGGCTCATGTCAAATGTGATGTAGAATTCTAACTACATGCTCATGACATGAAGCATACAACCTTATATAATATCATTCAACAAATAGAATAAGATATGCAATGTAATAGCATATCATTTGACATAAAAGTGCTACAAGATATAAACACATTAACATTCCACGCAATTATACACACATTATCATACAATCCCATACACAACATATTCGAGTAACCAAATGAGTTCAATTATATCTATTCATAACATAAATGAGATGTGAGGATTACTTACCCGGAGTCCTTTACATTAACGGGTTCTTACTTAAATTGTAAAATGGACTCTTTCAACCGATCTCAATGTAAGGCCTCGAAATGACCTAGTTGATTACAAAAAGATGGTCTACTTAGTTCGATCGTCCCAAATTAGGTATTATGTGTTTAATCCAAAAATGTCCTTTATTGATTTATAAATTCATATTTACTTCTCATATTATCGAATATCACGTTTTTAAGGTTACAATTCAATTCCTTAGCTCAGGTATAAACCTAATCTATATTCTCCCTTCAATTCACTTTAGGGCATAATTGCTTATAAGTCATAAAATTTCAATATTTAATGTTAACATTTTCACCTTAAAATTCATGATATCCAAATGTCCCAGGAATGGCAATAGGTCCTCGGGYGTGCRCTCAAGTGGCGCGTGCAACAGCGTTTGGGCGTCAAGCGCCTGGGTCTTGGGTGCTAGGCGTCAGGCACTGGGCGCCTGTGCTTGCTGGGCACTAGGTGCCTGGTGCTGCTGGGCGCCTGGTGGCTTAGAAAATTCGTGCTCCTGGCCGAACTCAGCTGATTAGAACAAAAATCGACGATCTGTTTCCAGTCGAGCTTTCGGCTGCTGGTTGATCTGGCAAACAGTCCAACGGGCGTTGCRAGCTCCAACCGAGTAGCAGCGCATGCATAGGCCTGAAAGCTGAGTTGCAAACCAGTAAGCTCCGGATGAGGAGGGCTGGTTGAACTCGGATCGAGCATGGCGGACTAGCAGTGCGCAACGTTCTGGCTCGGGTGACGCTAATGGCTTGATGATTGCGAAGCGGGGTGGTTGATCTGGAAGGACTCCAGTAGCTTCGATCTAGTAGCAAGAGAATGGTGTCTCTGTCTAGGCTATGCAAAAGCCAATCTGGAAGGTAACGGGTCACACGACTCTAGGCGGACAGCTCCTGGTCGGCAACGGAAAAGGGCCGACGAGCAGCAACCGATCGACACCCAGATCTAAAAACTCTTTTCTCTGGTCAAATCGTCAGTTGGCGACTGATGATGGGAGCGGTGAATGATCAACTCGAGCAGTGAACAGCGATGTGTTCCAGGTAGAGTTCTGTCTACTAGAGCAGCGATTTTGGCTAGCAGACCTGGACTCCGGATGGTAGTGCGACGATGGCAATGACTCGGCGCGGTGTCGATGGAAGGAAGAAGGTAGTGAGTGTTATGGAAAAAAGGGTGGCAGCGGTAAGAGTGGGTTAGGGTTTGGGCGGCGGCGGCAATGGGAGGAGGAAGATGAATGGTTTCTTTAGAGTTTTTCTTTTTCTTTTCTTTTTATTTTCTTATATATATTTTTTTAAAATTTATATTTTGGACCGTAACCCAAACCCTTTATGCTTCCTATCCAAATCTAACCCAAAATTCTAAATTAAATATAACGGGCTTCCTTTCGATAAAAAGCCCAATTTTTGACTAACAAATAAATAGGCCCACGAGTCGAGCCTTTAACCAAATGATAACTCTTATTCGACACGAACGAAAATTTCGTACTTATTAAACATGCAATTTCAAAATATTAATCATATATAAAACGTCCAACCCTAGTTGGCACACAACTCCACGTAAAATCAAACAAGAAAATTCATAAAAGTAAAATCCCGGGTGTTATAGGACATGTTCATGCATTCATGCATGAGATTTACTTACTGGACTATTTAGCTCATTCATTTTCTTTAGTTTGCATTTCAGATGATGTGTAGCCAAATGGTGCGAGAAGGTCACTTATGGGCAAACCATGATACCCTGAAGTTAATGTAAATGAATGCTATGGATTAAGATGGTTGTTGACCATAATGGTTTTTGTTTATTACTAAGTATTTCTTAATTCATTTAAATTCTTTTGAGCTTCCGCATATTCGTGTCAGTGAGTAAATTGTGACATTCCTGGGTTAGGATAAAGTTCCTAATCTGGGGGKGTGACACTAAGCTTGGTTACCAAAACTGTCACACCCCCAAATTARGAACCTTTATCCTAACCCGGGAATGTCACCATTTACTTACTAACACGAATTTACGGAAGCTCAAAAGAATTCAAAAACACCTTGTTTCATCCAAGGATCGATGAAGCACTTAAATCGCCTAGAATTTAATCAAAGATTTCAAAACTCCAGTTTTCTTTTGAAACAAAACTTTGTTCTGATCTTCCAAATGCTTTTTGGGCCAGGAAATAACAAATAGTTGATCTTCCTTACTCCCCCGATTTTAATGAAAATATGATTCCTACCAAAGCTAGACCAGTTCAGATGAATACTGAACTCGAACAGCATTGTATGAAAGAAATTCTGGATCTCGAATCCAAAAATTTTATTAGAAAGTCTAGATCCCCTTGGAGTTATGCTGCATTTTATGTTAATAAAAATGCCGAAATAGAACATGACACTCCTAGATTTAGGTATAAATTATAAATCCCTTAATTCTGCTTTGAAATGGACTAGGTATCCTATCCCAAATCAGAAAGATCTTCTATCCAGTTTAAATTCTGCTTGTATATTCTCTAAATTTGATATGAAATCTTGTTTCTAGCAAATTCAAATTTTTTAAACTTTCAGATGGTTCTGTAAAACTGATTTTCCATCGAAAAAATCCAAGTAAAMGATTTTCAGATCATCGATCTGAAACTAGGACCATAGATCTAGGAAGGATTTCCCAGATCCCATCGGTCAGAGATCACCCTAAGAAAGCCGCTTCCTTAGTAGATCTTCCCAAGTATTCTACATCAGATATACCTACAACTTCTAGAAGTTCCTTTCACAAAGCTGATCATTCTTCTGAAATTCCTAAACCGATTTACTCTAAATCCCCTTCTGGTAGTGAACCTACTAGTCCTACATTTTTTGCTATAACTGAAAATGCCCAACATGAATTAAATATGATTTCAAAAGATTTTCAATTAGATAAAACTATGTTACATAATGAATTTTATTCAAATGAAAATTATGACAAAAGAAATTGGTTCTTTCAAAAATTCCTTTCTGAAAGAAAACGAATCCAAGAAAAATATTATGAATTTGTAATTTCAAATAAATTACACATCTTATTTTTTGATTGGTTTGAAATTTACTATATTATTCCCAATAAAATGAAATATCCTTTTTCATTCATTCAGCCTATTACAAATCTATCTAAGAAAATTCTAGAGTGGCAATCACTTTCTGCCTCTCATAAAATTCAAGCTAATCATCCACCTCTTCATGGTATAAAAATAGATCATTTAGGAAAATCTGTAGAAGCTTTTCCTTACAAAACTCCTGCAGATGATATTCTCCAAAATACCAAAAATACCATAAGTCAAAATAATTTTACAAATACACATTTGAATTGTAACACTCAAGATTTCTTTTATGGATTTTTGTTTGATCTAATGAAATTTTGTGCCAACTAGGGTTGAAAATTTTATATGTGGTTTATATTTTTAGAYCGCAAGTTTAATAAGTACGAAAATATTGTTTATGTCGTATAACAGTCATTGTTTGGTAAGGCTCGACTCGTGGGCCTATTTATTGGTTAGTCGAAGGTTGGGCTTTTTATCGAAAGGAAAGTCGTTATATTTAATTTATGAATTTTGGGTTAGGTATCGATGGAAAGGCCCGAAGGGTTTGGGTTGTGGCCCAAAATAGAAAATTATAAAAAAAAGAAAAGAAAAGAAAAGAAAAGAAAATATATAAGAAAATAAAAAGAAAAGAAAAGAAAAAGAAAAACATAAAGAAAACACACACACGAACAGCTCCGGCCATCTTCCTTGTTTTCCAACACCGTTCGTCATCCCTCGTCACCCCCAGTTGAGGTGGAAGGCTACTCGTTGCCAGTCGTTGCGGCTCACCATCTATCCGATTCTTCCATGTCACTTCTTCTCCTTTGTTATTCCGCTGTTCGTTGCCKCACACCAGAGTTTACCTTCACCGTCTGCTAGATCCGTTCATCACTAGTACTCTCTTCATCTCTTCTTGTTCGATTCGATCATCTCGACACCAGATCTGTGCGTCCTGTTCTTGTCCACTAACTCCTCTCCTCTGCAGCGTGGTCGATAGGGTCTGCTTGCTGAATCACAGCTCTTGTTCGCGGTTCCCCGATCTATGCACAGCGGTCATCTTGCTTCTCACTGTACCGCCGCCGTGTCACCTACTTGACTACTGCCGAATGCCTTCGAACAAGCAATCGCTAGTTTTCTCCATCTTACCATCAGATCTCAGGACACCGACCAGAGGAGGGCTTTCGAACCAATAGAAGCTTGGTTCCCATGCTTCCCGTCTAGATCTGTTCTTCCTTGACCAGATATATGCACGTCTCGCCGCCGCTTAGACGTTCTGTCGTGCAGCCAGACTGGCCATCATCGTCTTCTCTTTCTCCTCTGCTCAAATGATCTGCGCGACACCACCATCCACCCACGTTGCTGCTTCTCAACCAAGATCAGGGCAGGACTTCTTGTCTCACCGGAAGTTCGCCAGATCTGCACATCCCATTGCCACTTTAGTAAGCTCACGAATGAAAGGAAATGGAATGTTTCACTGTAAGTAAATTTTGAAGAAAATGTTTTATAATGAGATTTCGAAAAAGGGAATGTTTGGAAAGTTTTTCATTTAAAAGGCGAAATCTTAAAATTTCATGGCATGTAGGATATGTTTATGCATTCATGCATGAGGTTACTCACTGGGCTTTTTAGCTCATTTCTTTTTCTTATGTTTCATTTCAGATGATATGTAACTAGATGGGGCGAAGAGGTTGCTTGTGGCCGAGCTATGATACCCGAGAACTTGTCTCAAATCAATTTTATATAAAAAGATAAATATTTCTGAACGTTTTAAATTCTTGAAGTTCTGACGATTTTTGTTTTGAATAAATGTTGAGTTTTAAATAATAGTTGATTATTTGCGAATGAAGTGAGATAATATTCTCAGCTTAAAACAGTTCCTAATTTGGGGGTGTTACAGTTTTGGTATCAGAGCTTAGGATTTTAAAAACGATTCTGTAGACATCATAAGAAAGTGATTTATGAATTGTTGAAAAGTATATGGGTATCAAGCCATGCCACAAGCTTCCTCTCCTGAACCATCTGGTAAGTTTGTGTTTTGATTTAAATTCTCAAATGAGTTGAATGTTAAGTATTATAGTATGTCTTATCTATATTTTACTTTGAATTGGGAAGGATGTATAATGTTTAGAATTTTGAAGATTCATCTGGACAAGAGGCATTACGTTTTATTTGTAATACCTAAATGGGATTGTGAAGGTTGAGCAATTATAAGATGATTGTTAGGTTGGATGGACAATTTTTGATGAGTAAGATATTGAATTTCTTTTGACAATGCTCAAGGAGTTGTTGGTCGATTTGAATAGGTTTGACTTTGGCTATTTAAGCAACGTATTTTCATAAGGAGAGGTAAAGGGTTTTGATTCCAAGACGCTGAAGGGAATTAAGAACAAATTTGTGATTTGATTTCGGACTATAAGGTTTCGATTTTGACTTTTGATGGTTTTAGCTTTCGATGAGAAGGTCATTGTGTGGAATTTCTATTTTGTTTGGAGATTGTTAAAATTTCTTCTTTAAGAATTTGATCTAATTTTAGTTGTAATTGAGGAGATTAAGATGTTTTGAGGAAAGGAATTATAATTCATAGGAATAAATATGGTAGGTTGGATCTAGCGCAATTTAAGAAGTGATGATGCATGTAAGCTTATCAATATATAAAATAGGGTTTATGAACCTTCTAGAATTATAAAAGGTCAAAATGTGATTTATTGCGGGAAAGGTTAAAGTACCATTGGGTATCTAGTGTTCCTTTAATATTTCAAGAATATTTTTGAGGTTTAGTTGGAAAACTAGTCCTACTAATAGAATTAATGATCATGTACCTAGTTTTCACCGTGGAGTGCACATGTATTGTTTGTGAAGAAGAATGATGGATCTATGAGGTTATATATAGATTATATAGAATTGGACGAGGTGACGATAACGAATAAGCACCCATTGTCTAGGATTCATGATTCGTTGATCAACTTCAGGTGCTAGACATTTTTTCTAAGATTGATCTATGATCAGGCTACTATTGATATGGCTCCTTAGGAGGCAACATAGAAAAGAAACAAATGAGATGTGTACTAAGTACCCATAACTTTTTAGTGAACTCTAAATTTCGAGGACGAAATTTATTTTATGGGCAACACCCGAGATTTCTTTTTATGGATTTTTGTTTGATCTGGTCAAATTTTGTGCCAACTAGGGTTGAAAATTTTATATGTGGTTTATATTTTTAGATCGCACGTTTAATAAGTACGAAAATATTATTTGTGTCAAATAAAAGTCATTGTTCGGTAAGGCTCGACTCGTGGGCCTATTTATTGGTTAGTCAGAAGTTRGATTTTTTATCGAAAGGAAGCTCGTTAAATTTAATTTATGGATTTTGGGTTAAGTATGGATAGAAAGGCTCGAAGGGTTTGGGTTGCGGCCCAAAATAAAAAATTATAAAAAAGAAATGAAAAGAAATGAAAAAAGAAAAACCTAAAGAAAACACACACAAAAATAGCGTCGGCCATCTTCCCTATTTTCCAATGCCATTCGTCGTCGCTTGTCATAGCCGATTGAAGTCGAAGGCTACTCGTCACCAGTCGTTGCAGCTTACCATCTATCCGATTCCTCACACCAGAGTTCACCGTCACCGCTGCCAAATCCGTTCATTGCCAGCTCTCCCTTCCTCTCTTGTTGTTCAATTCGGTCATCTTAGCACCAGATCTGTGCATCCTATTGTTGTCCACTAACTCCTTTCCTCTATAGCGTGGCCGATCGGGTCTGCTCGTTGAATCGCAGCTCTTGTTCGCGATTCCCCGGTCTATGTGCAGCAGTCATCGTGCTTCTCACTGTACCGCCGCCGTGTCACCTACTTGACCAYTGCCCAATGCCTTCGAACAAGCAATCGCTAGTTTTCTCCATCTTACCATCAGATCTTAGCCTGACGCCGACTAGAGGAGGGTTTTCGAACCAACAGCAGCTGGGTTCGCATGTTGCCCGTCTAGATTTGTTCTTCCTTGACCAGATCTGTGCTCGTCTTGCCGTCGCTCGGAGCCAAACCGGCCTTTATCGTCTTCTCCTTCTCCTCTGCTCGAACAATCTGCACGATACTACCATCCACCCACGCTGCTGCTTCTCGACCAAGATCAGGGGCGAGACTTCTTGCCTCGCCGAAAGTTCCCCAGATCTGCTCATCTCGTTGACGGTCTCCACTGCAGACGGCGACGTTGTTCAAGTCGTGGCTCTCCAGAACGCTGGAAGCCTTGCCGGAATCAAGCCTGTTATAGGCTGTCTGCTGCTGGTTTCTTTTGGCTGGCTATTCCCCAATCTTGGAGTGCCCAGAGCCAGCAGGCGCCCAGGAGTGCAGACACCCAAAAGCCCAGGCTGTTGCGTGCGTCACTTGAGCGTACACCGGAGGACCCATTACCATTCCCRAGACATTTGGATATCGTAAACTCAAACGTCATCTTGAGGCCTTATGTTGAGAACGGTTGAAGGAGTTCACATCACGATTTTAGTAAGAACCCGTTAATATAAAGGACTCTGAGTAAGTAATCCTCTCATCTCATTAACGTTATGAATGAATAAAATTGAACTTTTTTTGTTGGTCTAATATGTTTTTTATGAGATTTATGTTGATGTGTCTAATTGTGTGGAATGTTACATATGTTCATATCCTGCATTACTTTTATGTCGTATGACATGTTATCATGTTTCATATTTTGTATGTTTGTCGAATGATGTATTATATACGATTGTATGCATTTCATGTCATGAGCATGTAGTTAGAATTCTACATCACATTTGGCATGAGCCATTCACACACTTAGAAGGTGAATGGATTAGGAAATGGAATTTTAAAGGAAAATGTTAAAGTTTTCGGAAAGGAGTATAAACCTAGCCACGAAAGATGTGAGTGGGAAATAGGGCGTGGGGAACCGGCGCACCCGATCCTACCCTATCCTCTTGGAGGGTAGGTAAGAATGGAATGCTCACCTCCTTGGAGGTGAAAGTATGGAAGTTAAAAGAAATGTAATTTTAACCGCTTTGCGATTCTACCGGTACGAATAGRATCGGGTTCCAAATAAGATGGCCCACTGCAGAGCTTAGTGGCTAGGCATTACACTTTAGTGAGCTCACGAATGAAAGGAAATAGAATGTTTTACTGTAAGTAAATTTTGAAGAAAATGTTTTATAACGAGATTTCGAAAAAGGGAATGTTTGGAAAGTTTTTCATTTAAAAGGCGAAATCTTAAAATTTCATGACATGTAGGACATGTTTATGCATTCATGCATGAGGTTACTCACTGGRCTTTTTAGCTCATTTCTTTTTCTTATGTTTCATTTCAGATGATATGTAACTAGATAGGGCGAAGAGGTTGCTTGTGGCCGAGCTATGATACCCGGGAACTTGTCTCAAATCAATTTTATATAAAAAGATAAATATTTCTGATTGTTTTAAATTCTTGAAGTTCTGGCGATTTTTGTTTTGAATAAATATTGAGTTTTAAATGATAGTTGATTATTTGCGAGTGAAGTGAGGTAATATTCTCAGCCTACGATAGTTCCTAATCTGAGGGTGTTACATGAATACCATAGGAAAATAACGCGATAGGATTGAAAAATCCCTACCGATGATTTATGAAAAATCTCTTATTTCTGAAAATATTTTTTTGAAAGAAGAAAAGTCTCTTAAAAATTCTATTTTTATGCCCTTTTCTATCTCTGATTCTAGTGTAAAAACAATTAGTGATAATAAATTAGAATTTTCTAGAGCCATCCAGGATCAATTAAGTCGTATAGACTTATCCTCTGCTTCTAGTAAAATCATTCCTGATTCTACTTCTGAATCCAATAAGATTAATGTCCTAGAAGGAAATTCTTCTTCTTCAGACACTGATCAAACATTAAAACAATTCCAACCTAAATCTACATTGATTCCCAGCATCAATTCTATGACTTGGTAGTCATCCATTATTTCTGTTCCAAATTCCCCTACTGCTCCGGATATTACTGTAGCAAAACCCATATCCCAATGCCGTTTCAATGCCTCTTCTATCTATGACTGGAACGTAGACAATTTATCTGATTATCAAATTATTACTGAGAATCAAAGTTCACAAAAGCAAATAAACAAATCACAATAAGGAATTTAAACAGATAAAGTGGTAGAACCAGCCAAGCAGGAATTTTAATTGAACAAATAAACAAGTATTTAAAGATGCATAAAGTAGGAGGCAGAGCCTTCCATATGCATGTAAGAAAACAGATTCAATATAACATAAAATATAAGTAAGAAAAACTTACTTATAAAAACTGGTGATACAAATCTATGATCTAATCTTTAGAAGAGATCTACAGAATGGAGGGAGAGGGGAATATGAGAGGGAAATTCTCTCTATGGTGTTTTCTTCCTCTATTTTCCTCCCCTAGCAATAGGTTTTATAGGCATTGGTTGCCATTGTCATTTGCTAGAGAAAACTAATAATTTGATAATCAGATAAAACTGATTTTCCATCAAAAAAATCCAAGAGTCGTATAGACTTATCCTCTGCTTTTTGAAAAATCAATTGATAATTGGACTATTCCAAAAATTTCTAAAGATCATGTTTATAAATCTGTTTTTAATATTTTTAAATCTGATTTTCAATTTGATACAAGGAGTATTCTTAAATTTTTAAGAATCCAAAATGCCAAAAATACCATAAGTCAAAATAATTTTACAAATACACATTTGAATACCATAGTAAACAGCTCGATAGGATTGAAAAATCTCTACCGATGCATTTTGAAAAATCTATAATCAGAAGAGAATTTCAAAGTAATACGAATGAGGTATTTCGGATATGTGATTTCCCTAGGGACAAATAAGAAATCAGGAGGAATTTTGTTAATATTTTCTATTTGGCTTGGAAGCTCTAATGGTTCATATTCAAAATCAGATAAAGAATTTTCATTTTGTTTTGAAAGAAGAATTTGAATGACAACAGAATCTTGCTTTTGTTTTTCTTTTAAATATTTTATTTCTTGTTTTATTGTTTTGATTTCTTGTTGGAGGCTGGAAATCGAAACAGAGGATTCTTTTTTGGATTTTTTAAGAAATTTGTTAAATCATAAGTATTTGTAAAAGGTTTTTGAAGAGATTTTTCATCAGAAATTGAACTCAAAATTTTTTCTAGATATTGTTTTTGTAAATTGGGATCAGAAATACATTTAACATTTTTTAAAAGAGTTTGTTGTTCTTTGGTAAGAACATTTAAAGAATAATCAGAAGATTCGGGATTTTCAGAAGATGATAAAGTGTGAATTTCATCAATTTGAAGGGCTTTTTCAGAAAATGAGGATTTAGAAGAAGAGGAATCTGAATCTGAATCAACAAGAATATTTGCAATTTTTTCATAAATTTTTGGATCTAAATGAAGTTCATTTAGTTTTTTAGAAAATTTACAGTATTTAGAATAATGTCATTTTCTATGACATTTATAACATGTTACATCTTTTAAATTTAAAGGAGATTTATTTTGGTTAGGTTTTTTATTATAAGAGGATTTTTTAGAATATTTTTAGAAGGTTTTTTATAAAATTCATTCACTGGTTTTGAATATTTTTTATATTTTTTATGATATGATTTCTTATGGGATGTAGACGAAGACGGTTTCCTGCAATTGCCATTGCAGTGAGAGGATTTTTCAGGAAGATTTTTAAACTGTCTACAGAAGTCACTTAACTCCTTTTTAGACTGTTTGAGGTCTCGTTTAAGGGTTTGCTGAAGCCTAATATCTTGACATAATTTTAGGCCTTCTTTATTAATTTGACTAATCAGTTCTCCAAAGGTGAACTGGTGATAAGGAATTTTGCAGAACCATCTCAAAACTGATTGATATTTCTAATTTCAGTGTTTGGAGGGGATAGGTTTTTTATTATAAGAGGATTTTTTTAGAATATTTTTTAGAAGGTTTTTYATAAAATTCATCAATTGATTTTGAATATTTTTTATATTTTTTATGATAGGGTTTTTTATGAGATCTAGACGAAGACAGTTTACTGCAAATGCCATTGCAATAAGAAGATTTTTTAGGAAGATTTTCAAACTGCTTACAAAAGTTAGCTAACTCCTTTTTAGACTGTTTGAGTTCTCGTTTAATGTTTGCTGAAGCCTAATATCGTGACATAATTTTAGACCTTTATTAATTTTACTAATCAGTTCTCCAAAGGTGAACTGGTAATAAGGAATGATTTTAATATTTGTTTTTTCACGGAGTTTGTTTCTAACTCGTTCTCCTAAGAGATGAGGTAGAACTGCAATGAATTTTTCTTTCCAAAATGGTTAATTACTATCTTCCCTATGCATGAGCCTAGTTAAGAATGTATTTTTGTAATACTGGAATTCACTAAGTTTTCGGCATCTAAGATTTGATAATAATTCGGCATTTTTATCTTTTAGATGTAATAGATCTCCAATGAAATGAAGGGAGATAGAAAGGATCAGGGTTGATACGGCATCAGAAATAGGTTGGCCATTGGCTTCCACGATGAAGTTACCAACCTCATTGGTCTTAATAGCATTAAGGATATCTTCCCATTGTTGAGAAGTGAGATAGGTTGGCGTGACATGGTGTACAGTTTTCTTGTTGAGACTATTCAGATCTTGATAGATCTGGATAGATCTAGTCAGTTCTGGTGAGTTTTTTTTTGCATAAGACCGCTATAGGGTAAGCCAAGGAAAGCACGAGACCCGCCAGCGCAGCAGCGAGTTGGTAGATTTGATTCCAATCTATCTAGAATACCTAGAAATGGAGAATCTATTTAAGAGATCTACTTCATCGAGTATGTAACTGTAACACCCCAAGATTAGGAACTGTCCTAAATTGAAATCATTACATTACATTACTCATAGAACAATTAACTACTATAGGAAATAAAAGAATTCATAACCCCTGTCAAAGATTTTATAAAAATTTCGGCAAAGTTTCCTCTGCAATCTCAATAACTACCCYTGCATATACTCAAAAAGTTCTCAGTATTCTCAACGCCCATTCACAACATGCTCTCCAATCCAGTTAAACATCCACCATAAAGAGAAATATGTCCCAACAAATTTCTTAACAACCCACCAATTATTTCGATAGGAATTTGAAGAAACCAAAAGAATTTAAAACACAATCAGCTAAACCAAATAAGAAATAGTTAACTACTATCTTAATTCTTAAAATATATTTATAACATGCTTCAGGGTATCTTGGTTTGCCCACAAGCGACCTCCTCGCACCATCTGGCTACACATTATCTGAAATGCAAACGAGAGAAATAGAATGAGCTGTAAAGCCCAATAAGTAAACCTCATGCATGAATATATAAACATGTCCTACATATCATGTGATTATAGAATTTCGCCTTTTAAATAAAAAACTTTCCAAACACTCCCTTTTTGAAAACTCTTTACAATACTTTTTCTTCAAAATTTACATCTTGTAAAACATTCCATTTCATTTCATTCGTGAGTTCACTACAGTGTAACGCCTAGCCATTAAGCTCTGYAGTGGGCCATAGTTATTTGGAACCCAATTATATTCCTACCGGTAGTATCGCAAAGCGGTTAACATTCCTTTACTTTTCCTTTCATCTTTTCACCTCCGAAGAGGTGAACATTACATTCTTCCGGGTGCGCTGGTCCCCCATGCCCCATTTCCCACTCACATCTTTCATGGCTAGGTTTTAACACCCTTTTTTCAAAAACTTTAACATTTTCCTRAACATGTTACAATTTATAAAATACATTCCCTTTCAAAATTTCATTTCCTAAACCATTCTCTTTCCAAATGTGTGAATGGCTCATGTCAGAAATGATGTAGAATCCCTAACTACATGCCCATGACATGAAATGCGTACAACTGGTTTTAACGTATCATTCGACATAAAAGTAATACAGGATATGAAACACATGTAATATTCCACACAATTAACACCTCATAATAAAATCCCATACACAACACATAGACTATCCAAAAGAGTTCAATTACATTCATTCATAAACATTAATGAGATGTGAGAATTTACTTACATAAAACTCACACTCAATGCACATTCAATTCACATAAGAGCAATTATAACCACAACACATATATGTTTATGAGAATGTGAGAATTCACTTACATAGAACTCAGATCCAATAACAACAACACATATACGTCAATGAGAATGTGAGAGTTTACTTACCCAGAGTCCTTTACGTTAAAGGTTTCTTATTTGAATTGCGAAGTAAAATCCCTCGACTGTTCTCAATGGTAAGGCACTTTAAACGACCTAATTGCGATTACAGAAGGAAAGTCCATTTAATACAACTGTCCAAACTTAGATATTCAGTGTTTATTACATTGCAAATTATTTAATCCATATTTAGTTCCCACATTACCAATTATCACGTCCTTTAAGGGTTCAATTTAAACTCYTTCGTTCGGGTATTAAACTTAATTTATGTTCTCTCACAATTTTACTTTAGGATATAATTTCATAGGTCATAAATTTCAATGTTAATTAATAATGTTTTCACCTTTTAAGTCACAAAGTCCAAGTGTCTCGGGAATGGTAATGGGTCCTTGGGCGTGCACTCAAGCAGGGCACGCAACAACCTAGGCGTCTGGGCATCGGGGTGCTTGGGCGTCTTGGCATCGGGCGCATGGGCGTCGGATGCCTGGATGCAGGGCGCTTGCTAGGCACTCCCAGCTCTGGAAACTGGCAAACAGCCAGCCCAAAGAAAAACCCAGCAACAAACAGCCTACAACAGGCCTAATTTAGGCAAGGCTTTTGGCGTTTCGGAGAGCGGCGACCAGAACGACGTCGCCTTCTACAGTGGAGATCAGCAATGGGATGCGCAAATCTGGCGAACTTCGGGTGAGGCAAGAAGTCCCGCCCTAATCTTGGTCGAGAACTAGCAGCGTGGGTGGATGGCGGGCAAGATGCGAGGATCTGGCGAGCAGCAGCCGCACGCGTGATTTCTAGCGAACAGTAGGGTGAGCGGCAACAGCAACGCGATAGGCGGAGGAATCGAYGGCCAATTCGGGAGACTCCAGATTTGGACGATTTTCGGCTAGGTGTGTGGATCCTCCTGGTCAGGCTTTCGCTAGCCGCTGAGTGACATACATAGACGGCGTCGCGGAGCTCTCGCCAGCAGCAGCTGGACCAACGAGCTTTGGTTTTGGGCAGCAGAACCTTACGCGGTTGACGCGCAGGTCTAATGTCCGAACCGTGCCACAATTCTGGAACTTCGATGGTGAAGCTGAGTCGACAGGAGGAAGAGGAGAGAAGAAGAAGCGCAGCGGCTATCGTTCGACCTAGCTGCGTCGCGAGCAGAGTTGTCCAAGCAGCTGGGTCCAATTGCTTGTTGCAGACGAGGCAATGATCGGCGGCGTCGATAGAGGGAAAAAAAGACGGCTTATGTGCGGCGGGGAGGAGTTTCAAGAATGGGGCGGCGGTTAGGGTTTTTCTGGGATTGAGGGYAGTGGTGACAATGGGGAGGAAGAAGAAGACTTAGGGTTTTTAGGTTTTTCTTTTCCTTTTTTTTTAAATTTAGGCCCTAACCCAAATCTTTTGGGCTTTCCCATCCGTAACTAATCCAAATCCTTAAATTAAATTCAATGGGACTTTCTTTTGATAAAATCTAGTTTTCCAAATGAAAAACGAATAAACCCAACAAGTCGAGCATCTAACCATCCAAGGTCCCTAATCCGATAAACACGATAATTTCGCACTTATTAACATACAATTAAAACATTAACCACATAGAAAATTATCCAACCTWGATGGCACACAAATTCACCAGATCAAACAAAAATCCATAAAAAAGAAATCTCAAGTATTACAGTAACACTCCCATATTAGGAATTGTCCTAAGCTGAGAGTATTACATTATATTACTCATAGGACAACCAACTACTGTAGGAAATAAAAGAAGTCTTAACCCTTGTCAAAGATTTTACAAAAATTCGACAGAGTTTACTCTGTAATTTCAATAATTACCCCTTGCATACATTCAAAAAGTTTTCAACATTTTCAAACACCCTTTCAACACATACACTCCCACCTAAACAAACATCCAATGTAAAGAGAAATGTGCTCCAACAAATCTTTTACCAACCCAACAATTATTGAAAGAGAAATTTGAAGAACCMAAAAGAATTTAAAACATARTCAGTTAAACCAAATAAGAAATATTCTAATGGTATGCAAAAATCATTCTAGACAATTAAATATCTTATTCCATAAAATTTGTTTAGTAATGCCTCCGGATATCTTGGTTTGCCCACAAGGGACCTTCTCACACCATCTGGCTACACTTCATCTAAAATACAAAATGAGAGAAATGGAATGAGCTAAAAAGCCCAGTAAGTAAATCTCATGCATGAATACATAAATATGCCTACATGTCATGAATTATAAAACTTCACATTTTTAATGAAAACTTTCTAAACATTTCCATTTCGTAAAATCTTTCCTTTCAAAATTTATAACTTATAAAACATTTCACTTCATTACATTCGTGAGCTCACTGAGTGTAACACCTAGCCATTAAGCTCTGCAGTGGACCATTATTATTTGGGACTTGATTACATTCCTACCGGTAGAACTGCAAAGCGGTTAACATCACATTTCTTTTCCTTCCATCTTTTCACCTCCAATGACGTGAACATTACATTCTTCCCTACCCTCCAAGAGGGTAGGGTCAGGTGCACCGGTCCCCCACGCCTTATTTCCCACTCACATCTTTGATGGCTAGGTTGATACTCATTTCCAAAAACTTTAACATTTTCCTGAGCATGTTATAATATATGAAATACATTCCTTCTCAAAATTGCATTTCTTAAACCATTCACTTTCTAAGTGTATGAATGGTTCATGCCAGGAATGATGTAGAACACTAACTACATGCCCATGACATGAAATGCATACAACTGTAATTAACATGACATTCGACATAATAATGGTACAAGCTATGAAACATGTAAAAACATTCCACACAATCAACACATTTCATAACATAATCCCTTATTGCCACCGCATAACATATAACAAAAGAGGGTATGGGGTCTATTTGCATAAAATCTCGTATACAACACATAAATCTATCTAAACGAATTCAGATACATCCATTCATAAGCGTTAATGAAATGTGAGAATTTACTTACTCGGAGTCCTTTACGTTACAAGGTTCTTATTTAAATCACGAAGTGAAATCCTTCGACCGTTCTCAATGTTAAAGCACTCGAAACGACCTAATTGTGATTACAGAAACAAAGTTTATTTAGTACAATTGTCCCAACTTAGATATTCAGTGTTTATTCCAAGAATGTCATTTGTTAATTATAAATCCTTACTTAGTTCTCATATTACCAATTATCATGTCTTTAAGGGTACAATTCAAACTCCTTAGCTCGGGTATTAAACCGAATCTATGTTCTCCCACCAATTCAAATTAGGACATAATTGTATACAGGTCATAAATTCCAATATCCAATACTAACGTTTTCACCTTTAAGTTCACAAGGCCCAAGTGTAGCCGGASTGGTATTGGATTCTCGGGCTTGCGCGCAACAGTCCTGGTCACCTAGGCGTCAGGGGGTCGGGTACCCAAGTGCTGGCACTGGTGCCTGTTGCTGGGCACTCCCAGAACTGGCGAACAGCCAGCCAAAAACCCAGCAACAGTCTACACTTGACTTGATTTTGGCAAGGCTTCCGGCAGATCGGAGAGCCGCGACCATAACGACGTCGCCGTCTACAGTGGAGATCTACAACAGGATGTGTAGATTTGGTGAACTTCTAGTGAGGCAAGGAGTCTGCCCTGATCTGGTCGAGCAGCAGCAGTATGGTGGAGGAAGCCTGATGGTGGTGTCGCGCAGATCCGGTTGAGCAGAAAAGAAAAAGATAAAGGCTGATCTGGGRAGTACGATAGCAGATGGCCAGGGAGTGACACTAGCAGTTGTGCGGCAGTGATTCACAACCCCAACGAGCTCGATCAGTGGGCAACAATAGCACGATAGGTAGAGGGAATCGACGGGACAATCTTTGGCYAGGTGCGAGGATCCTCCTAGTCGAACGTTCATGAGCCGCTGAGCGACACACACAGACGACGTCGTGGAGCTCTCGCTAGGCAGCAACAGGACCATCAAGCTTCGATTTTGGGCAGCAGACCCTTACGCGAGTGACGCACCAGTCCGATGTCCAAATCGTGCCGCGAGGGAAGATTAGATCCGTGTGATAGCTCTGGAATTCCGACGGCGAAGCTGTGTCGGGCAAGAGAAAGTAGAGAGAAGAAGAAACGCAGCGGTTGCCAGAGAGAAAAAAGGTAGCGGCGGCGGCATGGCTTATGGTGGGAATAGGGTTCTAGGAGGAAGAAGAATCATGTTTTAGGTTTTCTTTTCCTTTTTTAATATATTTTCTCTTTTTCTTAATTTTATATTTTGGRCCCTAACCCAAACCCTTTGGGCCTTCCCATCCATAATTAACCCGCAACAGGCTTCCTTTCGATAAAAGTCCAACTTTCGACTGAGAAATGAATAGGCCCACAGGTCGAGCCTGTAATCAACTGAGGACTCTAATTCGACAAACGCAATATTTCTATACTTATTAAACGTGCAGATTCAAAATATTAATCACATATAAAATTTTCAGCCCTAGTTCGCACACAATTTCACACGTTCAAATAAAAATTAATCAAGAAAAAATTCCGGGTATTACAATACCCCACGCCATAAAACAAATTTAGTCCTCGAAATTTAGGACTCATCGAACAAGTGTGGCTACTTATCGCACATTTCCTCTTCTCGTTCCCAATTAGCCTCCTCAACCGCATGATTCCTCTAGAGAACTTTCACTAACAGTATCGCCTTCCTCCTCAATACTTTTTCCTCCCTTTCCAATATTTTCACCGGCATCTCTTCATAAGATAGGTTCTTACGAAGATCCAACGCTTCATAACTGAGAATGTGAGAGGGATCCGAAACATATTTCCTTATCATGGAAACATGAAATACATTATGTACACCTGATAAGGTTGGTGGCAAGGCAACCCGATAGGCTAAGTCGCCCACTCTTGCGAGGATCTCAAAAGGTCCAATGAATCGAGGGCTCAACTTCCTCTTCTTCCCAAATCTCATAATTCCCTTCATAGGCGCTAACTTAAGAAAGACTTTATCCCTAACATCGAATTCCAACTGTTTCCTTCTCCTATCCGCATAACTMTTCTGTCTACTTTTAGCAGTTCTCATCCATTGATGAATCTTTTCAACTGCCTYTAAGRTGTGTTGCATTATCTCAGGACCCAACAACTTCCTCTCAGCAACTTCATCCCAATAAACTAGCGACCTGCACTTCCTTCTATAAAGAGCCTCATAAGGGGCTATACCAATAATAGCCTGATAGCTATTGTTGTATGAAAATTCCACCAAMGGAATGAATTCATCGTAAGTTCCTTGGAAGTCAATTACATAAGCTCTCAGCATATCCTCTAGGATTTGATTTATCCTTTTAGTCTGTCCGTCTATTTGTGGGTGAAAAGCGGTGCTAAAATTTAATCGTGTACCCATAGCATTATGCAAGCTCTTCCAAAATGCAAAAGTAAATCTTGGGTCATGATTAGACAYAATGGACAGTGGGATATCATGCAACCTGACAATCTTAGCCACATACAACTCCACATATTTCTCCATACTATAGGTAGTCTTAATCGGCAAAAAGTGTGCGGACTTCGTAAGACGATCCACAATTACCCAAATAGCATTATACCCCTTCCTTGTCCTCAGCAACCCAACAATGAAATCCATGCCAATGCACTCSCATTTCTATTCTGGAACCATAAGAGGTTGCAGAAGACTAGAGGGTCGTTGATGTTTAGCCTTCACCTGTTGGTAGGTAAGACAACGCTGAACAAACTTCGCTAAATCACAGCTCATATCAATGCACCARAAATGCTTCCTCAAATCTCGGTACATCTTCATACTTCCTGGGTGAATTGAGTAAGGCGYATTATATGCTTCTCTCAAGATCTCCTCCTTCGAACCCTTGTCATTTGGGACCACAAGTCTGTCGCCATACYGYAAGGCTCCATCAACTGTGATTACAAAGTCCAAACGCTTCCTATCCGCAACTTTTGCTTACTATTTCAACACTAGAGGATCATCTATCTACACATCCCTTATCCTCTCAAAGAGAGTAGTCTTGCGAAACCATTTCCAAGTCGAGCTTCTGGATCTCTGCCATCAACGGTTTCTAATAGACTCATAAAGCGACCACAGCTCCATGATTCCTCTGGCTAAGCGCATCGCCACCACACTAGCCTTATATGGGTGGTAGTTTATTACGCAATCATAATCCTTTAAGAGTTCCAATCATCGTCGTTGCCTCATATTCAACTCCTTTTGGGTGAAAAAGTATTTGAGACTATTATAGTCAGTGAAAATCTCGCACCTTGCTTCATAYAGATAATGCCTCCAGATCTTCAATGTAAAAACAACGGTAGCCAACTCCAAATCATGCRTCGGATAGTTTTTCTCACACTCCTTCAATTGCCTTGAGGCATAAGCAATCACCTTACTATGTTGTATTAAAACACAACCCCAATTCTTTATTGAAGCATCACTGTAAATCATAAACCCTTCACGACCTTGTGGAATTGTCAAAACTGGAGGGTAGTCAGTCGCCTCTTCAATTCCTCAAAACTGCGCTCACAATTCGCATTTCACAGAAACTTCAAGTTCTTTTTGGTCAATTGGGTCATAAGAGAGGCGATTTTGGAAAATAATTCCACAAACCTTCGGTAGTAACCAGCTAACCTAAAGAAGCTACAAACCTTACCAATGTTAGTAGGTGCTGGCCATCGTTGGACCGCCTCAATCTTACTCGAGTCCATTGCAATGCCTTCCTTAGACACAATATGCCCTAGAAATGGCACGCTATCAAGTCGGAACTCACAATTCTTAAACTTTGCAAAGAGTTTCTTGACTCTAAGTACCTGGAGTACATTTCTCAAATGCTCTTCATGCTCTTTCCTGGATCGAGAGTAAACTAATATGTCGTCAATGAAGACTATGACGAACTAACCCAAGTACTCTTTAAAGATTCGATTCATGAAATCCATAAATGCGGCAAGTGCATTGGTCAACCCAAACGGCATCAGCAAAAATTCATAATGCCTATATCGAGCTCGAAATGCAGTCTTAGGAATGTCCTCATTTCGAACCCTCAACTGATGGCAGCCAGATCTTTGGTCGATCTTGGAAAAATATTCTTTCCCCTGAAGTTGATCAAAAAGATCATTAATCCTTGGCAACGGGTATCTATTCCTTATTGCCACCTTGTTCAAATCTCTGTAATCTATGCATAACCTCATTGATCCATCCTTCTTCTTTACAAACAGCAYAGGAGCACCCCATGGCAAAAAACTAGGTCAGATGAAGCCCTTATCCATAAGATCCTGTAATTGCTCCTTCAACTCATTAAGTTCTGCGGGAGCCATTCGATAAGGTGCCCTAGAGATCGGTACCGTTCCAGGCACCAAATAAATGGCAAAATTGATCTCCCTTGTCGGTGGTAAACCTTGAAGGTCGTCCGAGAACACATCCAAATATTCTCGAACAATTGGAATTTGTTCGATTGAGAGCTCTATTTCATTCTCGCCTAATAAGCTAGGTAGCCAGTGCAACCCTTCTTCATCATCGAACAAGCCTTCATAGTGGATATTATTGGGATGGACGCTTTCACTCTTGACCCAACAAATCAGAATGGTAACTTGCCAGGCATACTAAACATAACCTTTTTCTTGCTGCAGTCAATTGTGGCATGATGCTTCGATAGCCAATGCATGCCTAAAATGACATCAAACTCCTGAATGTCCAACACCATGAGTTTCGCTATCAGCTCATTCCTATCTAGTGCAACTGGATAATTCTTCAACACGTACTCTGAATTCATGACTTTTCCAGAAGGTGTGGACACACCAAGCAGTGTATCCATACGTGTACAYGAGGTTCGAAGTTTCTCAGCGAAAGTAGGGTGAACAAAGGAGTGGGTAGCTCCCGAATTAAATAATATATTGGCAGGTGTATTACATACAAATAAAGTGCCTATATAACAGGTAATCTTAAACTCATACAATTATTCATAATAATTGAATTTAATGCAATTTTAAAGCTATAGGTACCTGACACTATAGTCGGTGCTTCATCGGCCTCCTTCCTCATCATGGTAAAGACGCGTGCCTGAGTAGGTGCCCTCGTCATTCTACAGTCCTTGGCTAGGTGTCTGGGCTTCCCACAGTTGAAACACACTCCACCCCCTCCATTAGGACATTCCCTAGCAAAATGCCCTTGCTTTCCACACTTGAAGCACACCCCCTTGCCAAAGAGGCACTCACCCAGATGTTCTTTGCCACATTTGGAGCAAACTTTCTTCTGGTGTTTGCCCTGCTGATTTCCCTGTCTACTCCCTTGGTCATACCTCCTCTTCTGACCACCCTTAGGATTTCCACTTATGAATCTCTGATTCGTGGGTTGACTCATAAACTCCTTCTTACTCAACATTTGAGCCCTCTCTACCAAGAGAGATTTCTTAACAACCTCTTGGTACGTCGATAGCTCAAAAGGAGTCACTGCTAATTTAATTTGAGACTTGAGCCCCTCTTCAAATCGCCTTGCTCTTCTTTCCTCCGTAGCAACCAAATCARGAGCAAACTTAGCTAATCGCAGGAAATCAACTTCATACTCACTGACAGATCGGCTCCCATGCTCCAGCCTTACGAGCTCGCATTCCTTCTATCATTGTATGGTCTTGGGAAAATATTTATCGTTGAAGGCCTCGATAAACATTTCCCAAGTGAAGGGACTAGTGTCCCTCTCATGCTAGTGCTGAACAATCAGCCACCAGTCATTYGCCTCCCAATGGAGCATGTATATGGCAAAATCGACCTTTTCTTTGCCTAAGCATCGCATGACAGAAAAGGTTTTCTGTATCTCTGTCAGCCAATTCTTCGCTTCCACAGGATCAGTGGTACCCGAGAATGGCGATGGGGTGAGCCTCTTAAACTCTGAGATCTTCCTGTATTCCCGTGTTTCACTCCTCCTTGACTGGCTAGCCTGTCCGAAGGCAGCCATTGCTTGCATAAAGGCCTCCATGGTCATTGGAGTTCCTTGTGTGCACGAGTACTACTTGCCCCTTTGTCCTAGGGTTGAATCGCCCTGTCTTGGGTTGGGAACGTGTAATGCGAACCATTACTAGACWAGAAAAGTTTATCGTATAAGAACTCTTTACACAGACAAAGCATAAGATTATAAAATCGAACATTATACATCATCCCCAAAATTAAACAAATATATGGACAACATGCTATAACACATAATGCTAACCTTATTTGAGAATTAAATCAAAACATAAACTTACCAGATAGTCCAGGAAGAGAAGCTAGTGGCATGGCTTGATACCCATATAACTTTCAAGAATTTCATAGATCATTTTCTTATGAAGTCTACATAATCTTTTTTAAAACTCTAAGCTCTGATACCAAAACTGTAACACCCCCAGATTAGGAATTGTCCTAAGCTGAGAGTATTTGTAATACTCGAGATTTCTTCTTATGGATTTTCATTTGATCGTGCAAATTGTGAGCCAACTAGGGTTCGATAAAATTTTCTATGTGGTTAATGCTTTATTTATACATTAATAAGTGTGGAATTATCGTATTTGTTAGATTAGGGTCCTTGGTTGGTTAGAAGCTCGACTCATTGGGCTTATTCGTTTTCATTCGGAAAACTAGATTTTATTGAAAGAAAGGCCCGTTAAATTTAATTTAATGGATTTGGGTTAATGGTTGGTTAGAAGCTCGACTCATTGGGCTTATTCATTTTCATTCGGAAAACTAGATTTTATTGAAAGAAAGGCCCGTTAAATTTAATTTAATGGATTTGGGTTAATTACGGATGGGAAAGCCAGAAGGATTTAGGTTACGGCTCAAGTTAAAAAAAAAAAAAAACCTAAGTCTTCTTCATCTTCCTCCCCTTTATACTGCCGCCACCCACTCCCAAACCCTACCCGCCGCCGCCCTCACTCCAAGAAATCCTACCGCTCGCTCCCCTTTTTTTCTCTCTCAGCCGCTGCCATCCTCTTGACCCTCGTGGCAACCGCAATGTTTCTTCTTCTCTCCTCTTCCTCCTGCCGACGCAACTTTGCCATCGAAAATTCCAGAGCCATCRCGCGGATCTGGATCTTCTGTCGCAGCTCGGTTCGGACAATGGACTTGCACTAGCCCGCATAAAGGTCTGCTGCCAAAATCAAAGATTGCTAATCCTTGTTGCTGCTGCCTCAGTCACTACCTTACTGCTCGTCGTTGCGTGACCTCTGCGCGACCGGACGAGTACTAGTGTTGGAGATCGCCGCTCGACGAGGTGCTTCCAACTCGTTGGGCTCGACCAAAATAGGGAGCGCTCATCGTTTGGGCCTTGACCTGCACGTCCGATCTCTTTCCCCCGCATCTGTTTGCTGTTATCTTGCTCGCAGATCGCCGTCGACATTGCTCTGCTACTTGACCGAGCATCTTCTAGGGTGGAGTTGCTACGGTTGGTAGCTGATCTCCTCGTGAAGCTACTCGCTGACCGGAGCTTCCCAGATCTGCCTTCATCTTCTTCTCCTTCTCCTCTGCTCGTCGCTCGGAAAGGGATGCCGAATCTTCGATTGTCACTAGCGAAACTGCGAGTCGTTGCCGTCCTCTTTGCACGTTATCTCGTGGTGTTCTAGCAGGCTGCCATGCTGATTGCACGCTGCCARATCCTCCAAGTCCGAACAAACGCCATTGCTAATCTACCGTCGCCGAAGCTCACCRGGAAAATGAATCCAAAAACAGCAAGCACCTAGGCGCTCTGCGCATTTGAGGACCCATTACCATTCCCGAGACACTTCGACTTTATGACTTAAAATGTGAAAACATTATTAATTAATATTGAAATTTATGATCTATGAAATTATATCCTAAAGTAAAATTGTGGGAGAACGTAAATTAAGCTTAATACATGAACGAAAGAGTTTAAGTTGTATCCTTAAAAGACATGATAATTGGTAATGTGATAACTAAGTATGGATTAATGATTGACAAATGACATTCTTGGAATAAACACTGAATATCTAAGTTGGGACAGTTGTACTAAATAGACTTTCTTCTGTAATCAAAATTAGGTCATTTCGAGTGCCTTAACGCTGAGAACGATCGAAGGATTTCACTTCGAGATTTAAATAAGAAACCTTTAACACAAAGGACTTCGAGTAAGTAAACTCTCGCATCTCATTAATGCTTATGAATTCATGTAATTGGACTCTTTTGGATCGTCGATGTGTCGTGTATGGGATTGTATTATAAGGCGTGTTAATTTTGTGAAATGTTTCATGTGTTTTATATCCTATACTGTTTTTGTGTCGAATGATATGTTATCTACAGCAGTATGCATTTCATATCATTGACATGTAGTTAGTGTTCTACATCACTTCTGACATGAGCYATTCACACATTTAGAAAGTGAATGGTTTAGGAAATGAAATTTTAAAGGAAAATGTTAAAGTTTTGAAAATGCTAAAGTTTTTGGAAAGGAGTGTAAACCTAGCCATGAAGGATGTGAGTGGGAAATGGGGCATAGGGGACCGGTGCACCCGACCCTACCCTCTTGGAGGGTAGGTAAGAATGGAATGTTCACCTCCTTGGAGGTGAAAGAATGGAAGGAAAAGAAATGTGATGTTAACCGCTCTGCGATACTACCGGTAGGAATGTAATCGGGTTTCAAATAAGAATGGCCCACTGCAAGCCTAATGGCTAGGTGTTACACTCTAGTCAGCTCACGAATGAAAGGAAATGGAATGTTTTACTGTAAGTAAATGTTGAAGGAAAGGTTTTATAAAGAGTTTTCGAAAAGGGAATGTTTGGAAAGTTTTTCATTTAAAAGGCAAAATTCTATAATCACATGACATGTAGGACATGTTTATGCATCCATGCATGAGGTTTACTTAGTGGGATTTTTTGGTTTATTCCTTTCTCTTGTTTGCATTTCAGATGAGTTTAGTCAGATGGTGCGAGGAGGTCGCTTGTGGGCAAACCAAGGTACCTTGAAGTCAATGTAAATGAATGTTATGGATTAAGATGGTTGTATTAAGTATTTATTATTTGGTTTAAATTCTTTTGAGCTTCTGCAAATTCATGTCAGTGAGTAAATRGTGACATTCCCGAGATAGGATRACGGTTCCTAATCTGGGGGTGTTACAATATTACATTACATTACTCATAGAACAACCAACTACTGTAGGAAATAAAAGAAGTCTTAACCCTTGTCAAAGATTTTACAAAAATTCGACAGATTTTCAGTAATTACCTCCTGTATACATTCAAAAAGTTCTCAACATTTTCAAACACCCTTTYGACATATACACTCCCACCCAAACAAACATCCAATGTAAAGAGAAATGTGCTCCAACAAATCTTTTACCAACCCAACAATTATTCAAACAGAAATATGAAGAACCCAAAAGAATTTAAAACACAATCAGTTAAAGMAAATAAGAAATATCTAACGGTACGTAAAAATCATTCTAGACAATTAGCTATCATTCCATTAAATTTGTTTAGTAATGCCTCAGGGTATCTTGGTTTGCCCACAAGCGACCTTCCCTCACCATCTGGCTATACATCATCTGAAATACAGAATGAGAGAAATGGAATGAGCTAAAAAGTGCAGTAAGTAAATCTCATGCATGAATGCATAAATATGCCCTACATGTCATGAATTATACACCTTTTCAATGAAAAGTTTCTAAACATTTCCATTTTGTAAAATCTTTCCTTTCAAAATGTATAACTTGTAAAACATTTCACTTCATTTCATTCGTGAGCTCATTGAGTATAACGCCTAGCCATTAAGATCTGCAGTGGGCCATTATTATTTGGAACCCGATTACATTCCTACCAGTAGAACCGCAAAGCAATTAACATCACATTTCTTTTCCTTCCATCTTTTCACCTCTAATAAGGTGAACATTACATTCTTCCCTATCCTCCAAGAGGGTAGGGTCGGGTGCGCCGGTCCCCGATGCCCCATTTCTCTCTCACATCTTTCATGGCTAGGTTTACGCTCCTTTCCAAAAACTTTGACATTTTCCTGAACATGTTACAATTTATAAAATGCATTCCTTTTTAAAATTTCATTTCTTAAACCATTCACTTTCTAAGTATGAATGGCTCATGCCAAGAATGATGTAGAACACTAACTAGATGCCTATGACATAAAATGCATACGACTGTAATTAACATGCCATTCGACATAATAATGGTATAAGATATGAAACACGTAAAAACATTCCACACAATCAACACATTTCATAATATAATCCTATACTGCTACCACATAACACACAACAAGAGAGATAGGCGTGTATGGGGTTTATTTGCATAAAATCTCGTATGCAACATATTAATCTATCTAAAAGAATTCAAATACATCCATTCATAAGCGTTAATGAAATGTGAGTATTTACTTGCTCGGAGTCCTTARAGTTACAGGGTTCTTTTTTAAATTGCGAATTGAAATCCTTCGACCGTTCTCAACGTTAAGGCACTCGGAACGACCTAATTATGATTACAAAAAGAAAGTCTATTTAGTACGATTGTCCCAACTTAGATATTTAGTGTTTTTTCTAGAGATGTCATTTGTCAATTATAAATCCATACTTAATTCTCATATTACCAATTATCACATCTTTAAGGGTACAATTCAAACTCCTTAGCTCGGGTATTAAACCTAATCTATATTCTCCCACCAATTTACTTTAGGACATATTGTATACAAGTCATAAATTCCAAAATCTAATAATAACGTTTTCACCTTTAAGTTCACAAGGTCCAAGTGTCGCGGGAATAGTGTTGGATTCTCGAGCGTGCGCGTGATAGCCCTGGTCACCAGGGCGTTTGGATGTCGGGCCTCCTGGGCGCTCGGGCGCTGACGGTGGAGCCTGTTTGCTGATCAACTCGTTGCTTAAACAGATCCACCAAGTCGCAAACAGATGCGCATTGCTGATCTACACCTGTTTGCCGGAGCGTTGCCTAAAAAAAAGAATCGCTCTGGCCTGGCTGTTGCCCACTTGTAGAAAAAAGCAACGGCACCCGGTGCTCAAGCGCTCGCGGTGCCAGCGCCGGTGCTACGGCGCACAATGCCCACGCGGCCCCAGGCGCACTCCATGCCGCAAACACCCTGATGCCCAGACCTAAACGCCGCAGGACTATTGCGCGGCGGCGACGCATTACAAGCGCACGGCCCGAGAATCCAAATACCATTATCTGGAGCACTTGAACTATTGTGGATTGAAAAGGTGAAAATATTATTAATTAATAATTGGAAAACTTATGACCTATGAACATTATAATCCTAAAAGTATAAATTGTGGAAGAACATGAGGTTACTAGTTTATTCTCGAACTAAGGAGTTTAAATTATACCCTTAAAAAGACGTAATAATTGGTAATGTGGGGACTAAGTATGGATTAATAATTGGCAAATAACATTGTTGGAAGAAACCCTAAATATCTAAGTTGGGACAGTCGTACTTTCTTTCTGTAATCACAAATATGTTATTTCGAGTGCCTTAAAGTTGAAAACGGTCGAAGGATTTCACTTTGCGATTTAAATAAGAAAACTTTAACGTAAAGGACTCCGAGTAAGTAAATTCTCTCATTCTCATTGACATATATGTGCTGTGTGCTATGTGGTAGCGGTATGTGATTGTGTTGTGAGTTATGTTAATTGTGTAGAATGATTTGTACGTGTTTCATATCTTGTACCCCTTTTCATGTCGGATGGTATGTTAAATATAGTTGTATGCATTTCATGTCATCGACATGTAGTTAGTGTTTTACATCATTCCTGACATGAGCCAGTCATACATTTAGAAAGTGAATGGTTTAGGAAAAGTGAATTTTGAAAGGGAATGTGTTTTATAAATTGTAACGTGTTAAGGAAAATGTTAAAGTTTTTGCAAAGGAATGTATACCTAACTATGAAGGATGTGAGTGGGAAATGGGGCGTGGGGGATCGGAGCACCCGACCCTACACTCGAGGAGGGTAGGTAATGATTCACCCGGGGAGCTGAAGAGATGAAAGAATGTCAACCACTCTGCGGTACTAGCGGTAGGAATGTAATCAGGTTCCAAATAAGAATGGCCCACTGCAAGCCTAATGGCTAGGCGTTACACTCAATGAGCTCACGAATGTAATGAAATGAAATGTTTTTGCAAAGGCCTTGCATTTTGAAAGGAAAGATTTTATGGAAAGGTTATACAAGAAAATGATTTGAAAGTTTTCATTGAGAAAGTGAGATTTTATAATTCATGACATGTAGGGCATGTTCATGCATTCATGCATGAGATTTACTTACTGGGCTTTATAGCTCATTCCATTTCTCTCATTTTGCATTTTAGGGATGGTGCGAGGAGGTCGCGTGTGGGCAAATCAAGATACCCTGAAGTTAATTTAAATGAATGTTATGGATCAAGATGGTTGTTGACTAGAATGTTTTTTGTTTATTATTAAGTATCTCTTATTTGGTTTAAATTCTTTTGAGCTTCCACAAATTCGTGTCAGTGAGTAAATGGGGACATTCTTGCATTAGAATAAGGTTCCTAATCTAARGGTGTTATAGTTTTGGTATCAGAGCGTAGAGTTTTAAAAACAATTCTATAGACTTCATAAGAAAATGATTTATGAATTTTTGAAAAGTRTATGGGTATTAAGCCATGCCACAAGCTTCCTTTCCTGGACCATCTGGTAAGTTTGTGTTTTGAATTTAAATTCTCGAATGAGGTGAATGTTAAGTGTTATAGTATGTCTTGTCTATATCTTGCTTTGAATTGGGCATGATGTATAATGTTTGGAATTTTGAAGATTCATTTAGACAAGAGGAATTAAGTTCCATTTGTAATACCTAGATGAGATCGTAATTGTCATTTCTTACCTATCCAAAGGATGAAATTAAAAGTGTCAAGAATATTAATTTGATGCCAAATTTAGGAAAAAGTGTTCGTAGAATAAAGTCTCTAAAGGAAATCTTTTGCTAGGAATTGGGATACTTAATCTATGTTAAAGTATTGTTTGAATGCTTAATATGTGAGACTGTCTTGTTATGCAAATGTTGAGCAATTATAAGATCATTATTAGGTTAGATGGACAATCCTTGATAAGTAAGATATTAAATTTCCTTTGACAACGCTCAAGGAGTTGTTGGTCAATTTGAGTAGGTTTAACATTGGTTGGGATAGTTCTTTAAATAAAGTATTTTTTCATAAGGAGAGGTAAATGGTATGTGATTTTGATTTCAAGATGCTGAAAGGAATTAAGAACAAATTTATGATTAGATTTTGGACTATAAGGTTTCCATTTTGACTTTTGATGATTTTGGCTTTTGGATGAGAAGATCATTGTGTTGAATTTCTATTTTGTTTGGAGACTGTTAAGATTTCTTCTTGAAGAAGTTGTTTTAATTTTAATTGTAATTGAGGAGATTAAGATGCTTTGAGGAAAGGAATTAGAAATCATAGGAATAAATATAGTAGGTTGGATCTAGTGCAATTTAAGAAGTGGTGATGTATGTAAGCTTATTAATATATAAAATAGGGTTTATTGACCTGCTAGAATTATAAAAGGCCAAAATGCGACTTATTGTAGGAAAAGTTAAAATACTATGAAATATCTAGAGTTCTTTTAATATTTCAAGAATATTTTTGAGCTTTAGTTGGAAAACTAGTCCTACTAATGGAATTAACGACCATGTACCTAGTTTTCACCATGGGTTGCATGTGTGTTGTTCGTGAGGAAGAATGATGGATCTATGAGATTATGTACAGATTATATAGAATTGGACGAGGTGACGATAACAAATAGGCACCCATTCTCTAGGATTGATGATTCATTGATCAAYTTCAGATGCTATTATTGATATGGCTCCTTAAGAGGCAACATAGGAAAGAAACAAATGACATGCGTACTAAGTACCCACAACTTTTTAGTGAATTCTAAATTTCGAGGACGAAATTTATTTTATAGGGTAGGGTACTATAATACCCGAGATTTTTTTTTATGGATTTTGTTTCATCATGTGAAATATGCRTGCCAACTAGGGTTGAATAATTTTCTATGTGGTTAATATTTTAATTGTAAGTTAATAAGTGCGAAATTATCGTGTTTGTCGGATTATGACCCTTTGTTGGTTAGAGGCTCCACTTGTTGGGCTTATTCGTTTTCATTCGGAAAACTAAATTTTTATCAAAAGAAAGGCCTGTTGAATTTAATTTAAGGAATTAGATTAGTTACGAATGGGAAGGCCCGAAAAATTTGGGTTAGGGCCCAAGTTAAAAAAAAAAAAGAAAAAAACCTAAAAACCCTAAGTCTTCTTCTTCCTCCCCATTATCGCCGCCGCCCAAACCCTAACCAACCCTACCCGTCGCTACCACTTCTCCCTTGCTTGCCCGACGCCGCTCGTGGTGGCCTTTTCTTTCTCCTTCTCCTCTTTCCCTCTTCTCTTCCCTTCTCACACAGCTGGCACTTGAAGTGGCCGCTGCCCGAGGGACACCACTTGCAGCACGCATCGCCAGTGCTCGATTCTCAGAGCTGCGACTAGATCTGCTATCACATCTATAGCTGATCGGAGAAGATCGGCAACACGACCCGCATAGCCACCCTCGCTATTGTGCATCGTCCATCCTCGGCTACTACTCATTGCTGCTTCTGATTACACCGTGGCGAGTTGCTGCACGCCAGAGGCGCGTGATCTCAACCAGGGAAATCCATAGCTACTCGGGATGAAGCGCTCTGCCCAGATCTGCCATCTTCGTCTTCTCTGTTCGCCGTTGTCATGATCGCCGATCGCCGTCCGCATTGCTCTGCTACTGGACCGAGTGTCTTCTRGGTTGGAGTTGCTACGGTTGGTAGCTGATCTTCTCGGGAAGCTACTCGTCGACCAGATCTTCCCAAATCCGCCTTCATCTTGTATTCTAGTCAAACAAACCATCTTAATCCGTAATATTCATTTACATTAACTTCARGTTATCATGGTTTGTTGCACCATCTGGCTACACATCATCTGAAATGCAAAATGAGAGAAATGGAATGAGCTAAAAAGCCCAGTAAGCAAATCTCATGYATGAATRCATGAACATGCCCTACATGTCATGAATTATAAAATCTCACTTTCTCAATGAAAACTTCCAAATCATTTTCTTGTATAAAYTTTCCATAAAATCTTTCCTTTCAAAATGCAAGAACTTTGTAAAACATTTTATTTCTTTACATTCGTGAGCTCACTGAGTGTAACGCCTAGCCATTAAGCTGCAATGGGTCACTAAAAATATTTGAGAAAAATCATGAGTTAGGCYAAGTGAGTCCTATGTGAGTGCATTTTGTGAGTTGTAAATAACATTTCAAATAATGCACGAATCTTTTGAAAATACTCAAAATATGCTGAAGCTTTTAATATAAGACATAACAATTAATAGATATGCTACTCAAAAATATTTTTCAACTAAAGCTTTACAATAGTGAGGCAAAATCATTTGAACCACCGTTTTTCCAAACTAAAAGTAGACATAGCATACAAAGATAGAATGTCACTCAATAACCAAAGCCAACTTGGTAGGGTTAGATTTTCCTGCCTTATAACCTTGTATGCGCATGCGACTTTCAATCTTATAAAATCATCAATCAAGCAGGATAACATAGATCCTTCACCCCGAGTCAAATTTCCCAATCGAGGGTGCGATCATCTGACATATATACCGTGGATACATRACGCGCAACCGTCTATAAGATGCATTCAGTCTGCCACAATATATTACCACCAGTTAGCCCATATTGCTATTTCGAGAATTAATGCCAAATGGTTTATAGGAGACTCACATTAAAACAATTAAGAAGGCTTGAAAATATATCTCTAGAAGAACAAACCACTTATTTTGGAATTTTAAATAAATTGGAGGAACTCACATGAACAAGTCACTTAAAGATGTGAATCTGCTAAGGCTCGAAGCTGAGGTATCCTAGACACACAAGTAAATACACCTCAGTTGTAACTTGCATGAGGTTAAGATAGTTGGATTGATGCCTATTCATCTAACAAGAAGTCTATAATCCTAATGAATCYGGCATCACCTATAATTTGTGACCAAGTAATCCTAAAATCATGAGAATATATTCAAATAATTATTTTTGCTTCTCAAAGTGGTCTCAAGTCATAGAATGTCAAGAAAGACTGATTACAGTCCACTCTTCCCAGAACTGMCAAGGTGGAGGGAAATGATCATAACTTGGGTTCTAGAACAAGTTTCTTAACAAAATATATTGAAAAATAATCCAAAACGAAATGGATTTCTCCATATATAAAACTCTCAATTTGGGTCACAATTAAAATGAAGAAAGATTAAAATAGTAGGAAATAAATGCATACCGACTAAAATTGACATCGTTAGGTTTTTGGCCTATATCTCRGATTTTACTATGATTGTCCCCATGATTTTAGTCACATTTTTCTCCTAAGTCATTAGGGAATTCACCTATACAAATCATAGTACCTAGAAGTGCATAGTTGAATACTAGATTCTGAGGGAATAGCAGGGTACAATAAATTCAAGCTTAATTGACAGTGTTTAGAAATTTAATCATAATAAGTTCTAGAAACTCATTTCTAGTGATACTAGGCTCAAATTGTTCCTAAGACAACCAGATTTTTAATCATATACCACACTAACCATTTTAATATACCATCAAGTCACAAATATCTTAGAACAGTAGGGTAATTAACATTCAGGTTAAGCTGTCAGTCTATATTATTTTGTCCATATCTCAAGTTCTAGGTAAGATTTTCAAATGAACTAAGTCTTATCTTAATCCTAAGAAAAGAGCTTTCTAGTCACCATGATAATGATACTTAATAAAAATATATTTCCTTCTATAAGCCTTAAAACCAAAACTATTAGACATCAAGATAAATTTCAATTACCAGCATGCATCTAGTCATTTTTCTCACATTTCAACTTATCTTTTCAAACCAAACCACCCATTCAATTCATAACAATGAACAATCATAATCTTTCAATAATATAGACATGATTTACACCAAGACCAGTTAACACATTGCAAGAAAAATCACCAAAACTGAGAGACTAAAATTTAATCCTATTGTTACAATCGGCTAGTTCAAATCAACACATATAGCATACTAAATTCATTTGCTAAACAAGTAGTTCTCTATAACAAAAAATAACTAGTGACATTGAACTCTTAGAACTAGGATTGAACCCTAAGAAAGGAAGGGAAGATAATAGACCTCTTGAGAATAGACTTTAAATCATTAGAACGCTTTGGGAACTTACCTATATATAGAAGAATTCAACTGTTAGTAGAGGGTTTGTGGACCTTATTCTTGAGTAAATGAAAATGCAAGARGAGGGGTTGGTTGCCCTTGAACCTTGTAGGAGAAAGAAAGACAGAAACAAGGTGACCAAGGGAAAATAAGGTATGTTTCAGTGAGAAGGGAAAGACACTTGCCAAATTCTCACTAACTTGAGAAAGAGAGAGAGAGAGAGAGAGAACTGCTTGGTTGGTGAGAAAATGAACCGTGGAGTAGGAAGCTTGCAAGAGAGGGAGAGGAGATTCGTATATCTTAGAGTGTAAGAGAGAGAGTTGGCTAGGAGAAAAGAAAGAAAGAAGGAAAAGAAAGCAATCTTATAGAGGAAATGTGAGGAGACTGTGAAGAGCACAAGGAAGGGCTCAAGATTCTTATTTAATAAGTCTTAAGTAGATTCCTCTAGGGGAAGAGAACCAAGTGGGAAGAAAGAGAGCTAGAGTGAGGGAAAGTAGGACAAAAATGCATGCAAAAGAGTTAAGATTTGGGGAAGAGGGAATCGGATAGCCARCTAAGAAGAAAARGAAAGAAAGACAAAAAGGAAATACCAATAAGACAAATAAGCATGCAAAAGAGTTAATATTTGGGGAAGAGGGAATTGGGTAGCTAGCTAAGAAGAAAAAGAAAGAAAAAGAAAGAAAAATGAAAAGGAAATAGTAATATGACAAAGAAGCATGCAAAAGAGTTAAGATTTGGGGAAGAGGGAATCGGCTAGCTAACTAAGAAGAAAAAGAAAGAAAAACAAAAAGGAAATAGCAATAAAACAAAGAAACATGCATAAGAAGCTTTTATTAGTTAATTTGAAAGGCACCCCTTGCATGCATGTAAGGTGTGTATATCTTCTTCTATGGGTCACATGGGAATGAGAAATAGAACAATTTGGATTAGGATCCTGGACAAGATTTTCGATTCTACTGAGGAAAACACTCAGATTCATTCTAATCAAAATGAACTAAACTATACTTCAAACTTAACCTAATTAACACACTACTAACTATGTGCAAAATAAAATGATCTATGACTCAAACTTATCCTATAAGATATGTAACTAATTATATGCCAATAAAATAATCTAATTTTTGACATCTCTAATTCTCAAATCATCTCATGATTGCGATATAAAGGGTTCTTATATTGATAACTAGTTACCCAAAAATCCTAGGGTTTTACTCTCCAAGACCCCAAATTTCRCACCTAAGGTTCGGGATTYAAAGTGAATCCTTAGTTTCTTTATTTAAATTAACCGAATGGCCTAGGTTTTGTATTATGTAATAATAATTAAGGAAAAATATGGAATATGTTTAATTGAAATTTAAGTTAGTACGATTAAGTAAAAGGAGGATATAATTCTAGAAATATATTGGAATATAATTCAGGGTGAAATTTAGGGTTGGATGATAAAATAATGTATATTGTGATTATGATTATTATTGTTATTTTAAGAGCAAATTAGGAGTCATGAAATTAAATTGTACTAGTAGTTCGATTTTTATTGACATGAAAATTCATTTTGAGAAATTGTTGGTTAAGGTCACCATAGGAAAAAAGATGAAGGTATTAACRGTAAACACCTGTATTAAATGAATGTGTTTGGTTAAACAATTTTCAGATGAATATTCTTTGTGTAATAAGATTAGGGTACTGTGGCACATTAACGTTGTGGGCAACCAAGGTACTCCTCTAGCGAAAGTAAACAAATTTACTAAGGACTATATGTAAGTAAATTCTCAAATTCTCATAGACATATATGTGTTGTCGCTATAATTAAATTGCTCTTAGRTGAATTGAATATATTGAATCTGAGTTCTACGTAAGTAAATTCTCACATTTCATTAACGCATATGATTTGATATATCTGAATTCCTTTAAGTAGATTAATGTGTTGTATATGAGATTCTATGCAAGTAAACCCCCATACCACCTATCTCTTTCGTTGTGTGTTATGTGGTGGCGGTATGGGATTATGTTATGAAATGTGTTGATTGGTGGAATGTTTTCACGTGTTTCATATCTTGTACCATTGTTATGTAGAATGGCATGTTAATTACAGTTGTATGCATTTCACGTCATGGGCATGTAGTTATAGTATTCTACATCATTCCTGGCATGAGCCATTCATACATTTAGAAAGTGAATGGCTTTAAGAAATGAAATTTTGAAAGAGAATATGTTTTATAAATTATAACGTGTTCAGGAAAATGTTAAGGTTTTTGAAAAGGAGTGTAAACCTAGCTATGAAAGATGTGAGTGGGAAATGGGGCGTRGGGGACCGGCACACCCCAACTGACCCTCTGGGAGGGCAAGGAAATGTAGTGATTCACCTCTTGAGGTGAAGAGATGAAAGGAAAAGTAAAGGAATGTTAACCGCTTTGCGGTTCTACCGGTAAAAATGTAATACGGTTCCAAAGAACAAATGACCCACTGCAAGCTTAATAGCTARGCGTTACACTCAGTGAGCTCACGAATGTAATGAAATGAAATGTTTTACAAGTCTTACATTTTGAAAGGAAAGATTTTATAAAAAGATTATGAAGTGGAAATGTTTAGAAGTTTTCATTGAAAAGGTGAAATTTCATAATTCATGGCATGTAGGGCATATTTATGCATTCATACACGAGATTTGCTTACTGGGCTTTATAGCTCATTCCATTCCTCTCATTTTGCATTTCAGGTGATGTGTAGCCAGATGGTGCGAAGAGGTCGCTTGTGGGCAAACCATGATACCCTAAGCATACTTTAAATAAATTTGATGGATTAAGATATTTGTTGACTAGAATGGTTTTGCCTTATCATTAAGTTATTTCTTATTTGGTTTAGTTACTTATGCTTTAAATTCTTTTGRGTTTCCGCAAATTTCAATTTGAATAAATGTTGGGTTGGTAAAAGATTTGTTAGAACACATTATTATTGTTTTGGATACTGTTGAGTTTAAATGGGTAGTTATTGAAGTTACAGGGGAAACTCTGTTGGATTTTTATAAACCTTTTGACAAAGATTAAGGTTTCTTTTATTTACTGTAGTAGTTGATTGTTTTATGAGTAAGGTAATGTAATACTTTCGGCTAGGACAGTTCCTAATCTGGGGGTGTTACACACGGTGAACCCCTCATGCCTTTCATAATGCCACATCCCYRCATCCACACATGGCTCTAAGGGTAATAGGACTTCAAGAAATTCTTCCGCATCCCTTGGCCCTATCAAGACTTCAAGCATACCCTGGTTCCAACACATAGGGGAATGACTAATTAGATTGCTAAGACTAAATTCATTTAGACTTTCTCACTATTACCGACTCTCGACCTCAATCCTTGCACCAATTGACTCGGCCCCTCCAAAATGCTCTTCCACATATATGATTCCCCTCACCCTGCTCTCGCCACCAAAAACTAATTAGCCCTAAGCACCCTACCACAAGAGACTTAGGATTCTCAATTAACCTCCAACCTTACTTTTCTAACATGGTAAAATTGAAAGCTTCGATATCCTTAAACCCTATACCCCCATTTCTCTTAGCCCTGCATGGTACCTCCCATCTTTTCCATCAAACACTCTTACCAACCCCCTCCTCTCTCCTCCACCAAAAGTATCTAATCAAGGAAGTTGTAACACTCCAGGTTAAGGAACTACCCTAACCTAAGGATGTTAGCGTTCACCCTTTCATGTATGTGGAAGTAAAGAAATAATTTTAAAAATTTAATAATTGAAAGATCTGTTTTCTAATAGATAAATTTTTAAGTAACCAAAATACCATTTCAACACCAAAAACTCATGGTTTATATAAAACATAACTTCTTAGAACTATATTGTCTTAAACATTAAGATTTGACAAACGAACAATTCTTAAAACCAGAAATTGTCCTGGTCTAAGTCTACAACTAAGTGGTCTCCTCGAATCACATAACTTTCATTACCTAAAATATAGAATTAGGGAAAAAGGCTGAGCTAAAGCTCAGTAWGTAAACTCCATAAATGAATACTAATGATATGCATTATTGTAAAATCTTTCGAAAATTGTATCCATTGTTCCTTTAACTTTTCAAAACTTACAGTCCATTATAGTCGTGAGCTCACTTAGTATTTCGCCTAGCCATTGAACTCTGTAATGGCAGTTACCCTTTGGAACTAAGTCATATTTTTACTGATAGTATTGCCAAGCAGTTTACATTACATTACTCTTTCCTCCCACCTCACAAGGATGCCAACATTACCATTACATTTCACCCTCAGATAGGGCCAGGTCAATGCATCGGTCCCTCACGACCCATTTCTCACTCACAACTTTCATGGTTTAGGCATACACCTTTTTCTTTTCATAAAACTGGGGATACATGCTTTACAAAACTCATTTATACATTACCTTGAAAACACTTTCCTTACAATTATCATGAATATGCAACATGTCATAACTTATGAAATACTTGTCCATGAATGTACATTATAGCAGAAATCAATGCACATGTTGTTTCATAACTTAAACATATAGGGATTCACATAGTTCAAGTCAAACATAACACTTATAGCACATTTCATACAAACAACTCAATCATAGTAGTCTTACACATTCATACACAATAATCATACACCACAAAGGATAAAGATATGGAAGTTTACTTACATACTTGAAAATCAACCATCATATTCACATTCAATTCACATAAGAGCAATTCAATCATGACAAGAATACATATTAAGTTCACTATAGACATACACTATAATTGATGTGGATGTGGGAGTTCACTTAAGGGTTTCAGCTTGGTTTATAGTTAGCAATTGAATTCCTTAACTATCCTTAAGTCCAAGTGTCCACTTCCCGGTTCAAAATAAGGAAAAGAACACTTAAAAAATGTCTTCTAGATTGTAAAACTCTAAGACACACTCTTAGGAACCTATTAGAGAATATTCGAACCCTAAAAGAAATTTGTATCCCTTGTTCCTTTAACTTTTCAAAACTTACATTCCATTACAACTGTAAGCTCACTTGGTGGATCGCCTAGCCATTAAACTCTATAGTGGGCAGTTATTATTTGGAACCAAGCCACATTTTTACTGATAGTATTGCCCTAAAAAGCTATCATTTTCTCAAAAATGGGAGGCCATGAGCCACGGATGCTACTTTGTGTCTTTAGTGAATTCTTAGCTCAGCAAGAGCATACGAACAGTAAGTTCCATCCATGCCCAAAGAGCACCCAATTTTACATGGATGAAGCCAAGGACGATCATTTTCATTTGTGCTTGCATCATGCATATGCATAAATCCAAAAATCATGAATTTCAGAGCCAAAATATCAGTAACTCATTGAATCTAAGCCTCCCTTTATTTATCCTATGTTCATTCCATTCTATACCATTCATCTCATACATATGTGTATGTATCAACACTTAATCATACTTGGAAGAACATCTTCCCTCTAACAATAATTAACAAAACCTCTATAGGAATAAGGTTCTAATCTAGAAGTTATCGATAAACACTATGGTATGCATCAATAAACATGACACCAGGGTAAGGCTTACGTTTAGCCACAACAATTTCGTTTTCCAGTGATTCTCAAGGTTGTACAAGACGATTTTCCCCTTCTACCTTCCTTTCCTTCTTCCTTAGCTTTGTCAACTTGGTTATAGGGTATGTGGGTGTTGTTCTTGTGCAAGACTAATTTTAGGGTGCTAGTGGAGTGTGTCTCTATGGATCTTTGGTCCAACTAAACTCATCCTTAAAATGTTTCACTACTTGATCTTTTTTTGCAGCCTTAATACAGCCATCCTAACCCCATAAATAAAAATATAAGTGCATTCTATCAGCCTAACCTAAATTACCCATGAATGAGTTAAACATCAAATTACCATGACCATATGAATCTAATTAATTAAAGGTCAACTGCCACCAAAACAACCAAACAAATCATAGTAACTACCAGATAAATTAAATAAAATACAATTCATAAATGCTTGAAAAATTTATTCTGGGGTATTACAGAAGTAGGCTCCTTATGAAGGGATACAAGTAATAAGAAACAAGAGATTGCATAAGCAGGAATTGCCTGTAGTACATACTTAATCATTACCTCCCTCCCCCCATGAAAGTTCTTCCCTTTTCACTCTCGAACCTTTTCCCATATATGGTCTTCTATATAGACAAACCCGTATTTTGAGAACTCTACCTATCAGATATTGTAATCCTAGATATCTTCCACCCCTAATGCTCAGCAAGACCCCTGACAAATTACAAATCTCATGCTTAGCTACCCCATTTAGTAAAGCTAATAATAGACTGACATGATGTGGCCTCAAAGTGCTGCACTAAGGACTTAATGGTATGAGTATTAGCCTCCATTGCCTACATCAATAACAAAATATCATTAGAGAAGAAAATGTGAGAGATCTCTAGACCCCTATATCCCGTCCTCAAGCCCCTTAGAACCTTCATCTCAGAACCTAATTAAGTAATGCAAAAAACACTTCCATACGCATGAGAAATAGAAAGGGTGACAATGGATCCCCTTGTCGAATTCCTTTAGTAGGCTTGAAAATCTTCGTCGATTCCCCATTTACTAGCACTTGGAAGAACATTGATTTAATGCACCATAATAACACCAACTAGGCTGATCAGCACCCCTGACCTCCTTAAAATCCAATCCATGTACACCCAATCCACTTGATTATACGCCTTATGCAGCATGTCAAGCTTAAGGGCCATATGCAAATACTGCTCTTTCCGCCTTCAAATGCTATGATAGCATTATCTTTGATCAATCTATCCTTAATAAAGGAACTCTATGACTCACTGATTATAACCAACAACACCCACTTAAGTCATGAATATTTTATGACTATATTTTTCATATATTTTATTATATGATCTCAAGTTACTTATAGAGGTTATGTTACATTAATTGTCATAAATAGAAAAGGAGAAAGAGATTTATATCCACTAGGATATGATGACATAATCCTATTTGGGTAGTCATTCAGAGAGGATGACTAATCTTATAGGGAATAGATGATGTAAGGATGATCTAATCCTTTAGGAGATAGTAATGGAATATGCATGAAGAATTCTTCGAGATTATCAATTTCATAACTCCCATGGATGTCCATTACACAATGAACATGCCTAGTTAAAACCTTATTAGAATGATTTTTTTTTAAGAGAAAAATCAGTGGGAAAAAAGTACTTCTAGAGAAGGGAAAAAAGAAAGAAGTACATTTTCCTTCATGTCTAATATTTTCCATTTTGAAAGACCTTCTTGAAATCCTTCTAAATGATACATGCCAATTTTGTTCCTCAACTTTTCGGATGTTGCAGTTCATAATGTTTTAATGAATAAATTTGTCAGATTATCACTTGATCAAATTTGTTGCACATCAGTTTCATATTTCTTTGGAGATTGATATAGTCATTTTTTGTTATCATTTCCAGCCAGACGATCCATTAATCCAACTAATGGAGGATTATAAATGGATCCATTTTTTTATTTCCATTGGAGATTAGGAATAGATGGACTTTCTAGAGAATCCATTTTGCTAACGGGATTCATCACCATCTTAGCTACTTTATCGACCTGGCATGTTACTTGAGATTTCTGATTATTTCATTTCTTGATRTTAGCAATGTACAGTGGTCAAAACACGACAGAAATGACTTAAGTCAATATGATTTAACTTGTATTACAATAATTTTGGTTTCAAATGATTAATTGCAGGGTTTTCATCTTAAATACAAGAAAAAGGGGAAAATCAATTGTAGAAGAGTTTAAAGAGGTCAAGCAACAAATTCAAAGGAGTTTCGAGTCAAAATGCAATTTCCAAAAGCTGAAAACTTAAAAAATCGAGCAAGTATAGAAGAAACTCCAATCAGGCGCCGCTTTGAGCTCAAACCGGCACTGGATTCATGCCAAATTGTTGCCTTGTAATTCTGGAACTAAGTTGGTACCAATTTGATCAAAATCAGGAGTCAATTTGGCCAAAATCAAGAGTCGGTCGAGTGGTTTTTAGGGTTTTTTGTTGTCTCCCTATAAATAGTGCATTTTATAGTCAGCTTTGAAGGCTTTTGGAGGCTTCAAACATTTGTTTTTACATAATTTAGGGTAGTTTTCTTGAGAAGAACTTGGGGAAACCATTGCAAAACTTTAATACTTGTATTCAAGCAAGATTTTTTAATGATTTGATCATCCAATCGGTTCTTTCTCCCCTAATCTTTGATTGTATACATGTTTAATATACTTTGTATGTGTGGATTTCATGAGTTTCTTAGGCTAAACTTTTTGTGTTGGTTAGGGTTGTTTGAAAAGATGATTTCTTTGTAATGTAAACTCTATTATGCCTTTATTGTTAATTCCTAGCCTACTTAAGTTATTTATTATCATTATGGTTTTCTTACTGCCCACCTACAAATCGATTCGATAATCAATTAAGAATGACTGAGAAGTGAACTAATTGATTAGGACTTACGCAATGATATTCCATTAGTATTAAAATAACTAGGGATAAAATCGATTTCTTTTGGCTGATTTTTTATAGTAACTAATAATGGTTAGTGAAATCGGAGAATTTCTTAGTCTATTAATGCAATTCGATTAATCTAACTCATATAAGGATATGGCTTTAGTTAATTGAAATTAGGAATTTTATGCCAAGGGAATTAGGGTAATTAAGGTGTGATTAATTTAGCTCATTATAGGAATGATTCGGATCAATAATCCTAACCAACCTCTTTTATCACATTTAGATCTTTTTGAATTTAGGCAATTAAATTTTATAATTGAACCTTTTATATTACTTCTTCATTTTTAGTTATTAGTCTAATTCAACCACTTTCAAAAGTTTTAAATTAAGAAAATTTGGTAATTTTGGTACTTGATTAGAATCTTTTTGGGATCGACCTTGACTCACTTGCTATACACTTTTTGACACTAGTATACTTGCTAGGATTAGAATGTATCAAGTTAGCATGCATCAAATTCTTGCCGCCGCTATGGGGAATTTTTTATTGATATCATATAGTTGTTAAATTTCCTTGAAATTAGACTAATTTCTTTCACTACAAGAGATCAAGCGTCTAGTAACACTCAAAAGTGTTATTACATAATGTATTTAGATAGGCTCATCGCGAGAGAAGATGTAGCTAGAATTCATGATACACTTCGAAATGAAGCTATAAAAGACAACTCATAAAATATGTACAGGGAATGCTAAAAAGCAAACCAAGACTAAAATTTGAATGCAATTGAAAATGATGCTAGACTGAAATTTTTTATGTGTTATAACATTGTAAGAATCAATTCTTTTAGGGCCTATGTACCTTTGAAGCCTTCTTGATACCCTTTTATACAAATTTATATAACCATAGGCACATTATAAAGTATATCATAAAACTATTTTTAAAACACTTCAAATGTTATAAAATGTATTTGTAGATGCACTTCTTTGACCCTCCTTAGATACAATTGACAATTGATCTTCAGACTTGCAAATGTAATGTTTTCATGATTTAATTAATAATGCTCTTAAGCATGACTGATCAACACATGGTAGCCCAACATAAATTCAACCAAGTCATGAATCTCAATCTATAAAAGAAACTATAGTCAACCAACATATATTTTGTCAAGTGAGATCTTGTAAAACGAGTAATATAAGCAAACTGAAAAGGAAATCATTTACTCCAATTGTAAAACTTTTTGGATAGTTAATCCCAAAAACTAGTGCTRCTAATAATAAAACATCAAAGATGCACCAAATGCAATATCTCTTCCATTTCACATTTACTCAAAGTAATAGAAGTAAGTTTATTCAAGGCAATGACAATTTTTTAAGCATATTTCAGGAATTAACATTTAAGAGCAACATTACATTACAAATTTTGAAGACTAAATATGCACATTCATAGAACTCTCCCCATTCCTTTCCACATCAAATATTCCAGGAAAAGTACCCGATTTTCTACAAGAAAAATGACAAGTTATAGTAATGAGAAAGGAGTGGTAGTGGATATAATATTGACCAAACAACTTAAAATATAAATTTATTACGAGATTCTAATCTTCAAGAGCTTTTCATCCTTATATAATCAGCCCAATTTGGATGAGCAATATGTTGCTCACTCCAACCTTAGTGCAGTCAATCAAGAAGATCTGCTTAGTGAGAATTATGTATTGCACACTTTAGTCTCTTCAGGAATAGGAGCAACCCTGCAAACCTAATGTTAGAAATAAAGAAATAAATCTATCAGCTTGAGCCTCTTTATTGGATTCAAAAACAAGTTGCCATATTTCATGGCACATATGTCATATTTGTTGTCATTAGTTTGTACATGATTTCTACCTAAAGAAATGCTAATAATTTTGCTAAAAGGAAAATTACTTCACTAAAATGTCGGTACTTTTTATTTAACTACAGTTTTCAACTTTTAAGATCAATATAGGGAATCTCATCCACATCAAGTAATGCTTTTCCCACTAGTCCAAAAACCATATGCTTTTCCTAAAGACAACAGCCTTTAGGTTGCAAAAGAAGCAATAAATATAGCAAATCCAAGAATACCCACTATCAAAAGGTAACAACAAAGTAAAACAATTTGTTATTACATTAAGCACAAAAGAAGGGAACAATTACCGTAGCTTATTAAAATCAAAACTCATTCACATACAGAAGAAAAAGGGATAATTTGACATAAGTTTTTAAGACTCACAACGCAATCATTGTTTAGAATTTCATACCTATTCGAAAAGTATAAATGATATCAATTCTACGGCAAAAATTGGAGAGAATTTCTCCCACTTTTGAAGAGCCACTTCAAAAATAATGTACCACAACTCAAGCATATCTGGGCAATAGAAACCCAATACAATAAAGTCATCTGTACAAGCCAGTCTCCATAACATGTATTAGTCCAAAAAAAGTATGCTACTTCCATTGTTCATGAGAACTTCCCGTGACTAAGTTGTTTTGTGCAATGAAAGGTGACAGGTGTCCGTGAAGGAAGTTGTTCTATATTTTTTAAATTTTTGTTTTGTTTTCCTAAAATAGTTTAAGAGCAAAAAGACCARAACTGTYGATGAATAACAAACATAACACGACATAGAAACTAGAATGTAAACACTAGGCACTMCTGCAAGAGAAAATTTAAAGGAAGGATTACAAAGAAATCACAAGAATTACATGAACCTCCAAACAGGCTTGTTAACTTCCATATTTGCAGTGCACTACCCACCTTCCATATTAGTAAAATGAAGATAAAATCCAGAATGAGAGAGAGAATCATGAATTACTTGTTTGAAGAAAGTGTAAAGTCTTATTTTCCATTCGATGCATTATACTAGAGACTCCAAGTTGACATTTACTCAAACAGTGCAAATGCTGAACAAGTAACAAGGAAGAAAACAAAAATGATCATGCAATCAACAGTCAGTACCTAGGCTCTCTCAACAAAACAATCGTTAGCAAAAGAAATCTTTAATATATCGTGTCAAATATAGAGAGAAAGGGTCAACCTACCTTAACATGGATACAAAATAATCATTCCATCTCATCTATTATTAGGATTAAACTCATAGTGAACAGTTCTAACTTTTCATCCATTATATCATAGGAATTTCAAAGCTAGAAAATAAAAGGAATCACGGAGTAACTATAGTAGATCCATTTAGAGATAGTTCTTTTAACACCTGTAGCTAAGTCCAGCAAGCTTAGTAGGACATCTTTCATGCTATCGAGGATGCAGACATGGCCGGTGATATTGATTCCTTAAGTTTTTATCAAAGAGGAAAAGTGAGTGTACCTTGGAATCGTAGACGGCACTGAAGAATGGAATACATAGGTGAGGTCTGAAATAACATCTTATCAACCTGGGAAGATGAAATATTATCAACAAAACTGAAAGAATCACACCAAAAGATTAGTACACATGCCAAGAAAAGAAATCTAATCAACAAAGAAAAAAAAAAAAAGAAGATTGCATTTAGTGGAAATGAGAAAAACAAAAATAAAAAAGTGCTTAAGGTTCAAAAAAGTCAAATAACTCACCTTTCAAGAACACTAAAAATATCTCGAATTCTCATCCAAACCCAGACTATACTGAAGCTTGGTTGAAAGGCAAGAAAACAGAAGGAGGAGGCAGTAGCTATTGGACTAGAGACACAGTAGTGGAAATTAGAGATGTTGTGGGAATTGGAGATGCGATTTTCGAAGCTTGGAGAGGGAAAGGGTTTTGGAGGCAATTGGGGATGAACTAAGATGGTAGCATGGGAATTTTGTATAAAAAGGCAAAACTACGTCATTTTGCCTTTTTCTTGGTTTCTCCCTTTGTGTTTTATACTTTAAAATGGCGCCATTTAAGTAGAGGGGAAACCGGACCACATCAAGGACCCTAATGCTCACATCTCTAACTTCTTAGAGATTTGTGATACTTTCAAGCAAAATGGTGTTCGTGATGATGCAATTCAGTTGAGACTCTTTCTGTTCATACTTAATGATAAATTCAAAGCTTGGCTGAGCTCTCTCCCATTTGGTTCCATTACTATATTGGAACAATTAGCCTTCACCTTCTTCCATAAATACTTCCCACATTCCAAAACTCTTAAGTTTAGGAATGATATTAGAAATTTTGTTCAAGATAGTGGGGAGTCTCTGAGTGAGGCTTGGGAGAGATTCAAAGATTATTTGAGGAGGTGCCTCACCATTCCTTGCCCTTGTGAATGCAATTTCAAATCTTCTACAATGGGATGAGTGAGGCATTTAGGTCTACGATAGATGCCTCTAATGGGGRAGTATAATGAGGAAGCCACCTCAAGAGGCTTGGGATTTGTTTGAAGAGATGGCCTTGTATGGCTTCGAATGGCCTAATGAGAGGAATAACAACGCTAGGAGAAGTGGTATGATGGAAGTAGATGCCACAATCTCTCTCAATTAGCTTTCATTTTAAAAAAACTGGGTCTAGGAGTTAGAATTACTTGTGAACATTGTGGTGATACTCATGAGAGTATTAATTGTCCACAAAACCACTACCCTAATCCTAATTAACCTCCAAACTTCTAAGAAGGTGCCCACTATGTAGGTCATAATGCTAGACCTAACGATGCCTACTCAAATACCTACAACCCGGTGGAGGAACCACTCTAAMTTCTCTTGGAAACCCAAATGCAAACTCTAGTTCCAATGACAATGTTAGGCCACCTCAACCTCAACCCTCGGGTTTCCTTCGTCGAGATAAGATTTCCAATTTAGAAGCTTTGATTGGTAAATTCATTACCAATATGGAAACTAGGTTTCAAAACTAAGAGACTAGTATTAAGAATCTTGAGAATCGATAGGGCAATTGGCTACTTTGCTTAGCCAAACAGTTYAAGGCTTCTTACCTAGTAACACCAAAATCAATCCCAATGAGTGTAATGCCATATGTTTATGAAGGGGGAAAGTGATAGAGGATCCTAAGGGTGATTTAGGAAGTGACTTCAAAAGAAAAGGAACCCTCTAAGGTCAGTGATTCGGTTGAGATGGTTAAGTAACTAGTGTTGCAACTAAGCTTGAAAAAGAAAAGAAGGGTAAAGGTAAAATGGATAGTAAGGAAATAGATTATAAATATTTATCTTTTCTCCTAGTTATCGAGCCTTCTAAAGAGAATCATCAATTTAGGAAGTTTTTGGAGTGATTGAGAAAATTATAGATAATCTTCCTTTTGTTAAGGCTATTTCTCAAATGCCAAAATATGTAAAATTCTTAAAGGAAATTTTGTCTAATAAGAGAAAATTGCTTTATGAAACTATTTGCTTGAACAAGGAATTCTCCACGGTTGTTCAAAATAAACTCCCACCTAAGCTTAAAGATTCGGGAAAAATATTGTGTGAGTTGGTTTTTGATAAGTGCTTTATGATCTTGGGGCTATCATAAATTTGATGCCTTTATCAATCTTTCAACATTTGTGGTCAGGAGATGTTAAACTTATAAACATGACCCTCCAATTAGTTGCTAGGTCTATTATGTAACATATGGGGGTAGTGGAGGATGTATTTGTCAGGGACGACAAATTCATCTTCCAGATAGATTTTGTGGTATTGGATATGCAAGATGACCGTGCGATGCCATTATTGTTAAGGAGACCTTTYCTAGCCACCGGACAAACTTTAATTGATGTGGAGAAAGGTGAACTAACCTTAAAATTTGGGAATGAGTACCATTTTTATGATGCCTAAACACCTCTACCAAAATCTAACCAAAACTGTCCAATTCCTTGAAGCTAAGCATGCAGAGCACACTAGGGGTTTTGCATTTGTAGAATTTGAACAGAAAGGACATAAACGAAAACCTAGTGTTGAAAGTCCTCCTTTAGACCTTAAGGTTAAGAAATAAAGGATGATGAAGTCTAGACGAAAGAGGAAAAAGTTAGATGAAAAAGTTTAAATTCCTACTTCTTGTTTGTATCCCTTGCTTGATAAGATGAAAACAATGGGAGGAGCCTACGGCTCCGACTATGTGCCTAATTACCTCTGTTTGAGGAAAACTTGAAAAATTAGTTTGGGAATTGAGGAATGGAAACCCTCCGATCCTACTTTGGCATGATGAACTAAAGGAAGTCGAGCTAGACACTATAAACTAGAACTTCTTTCTTTCTTTTCACATTTTCTTTTCTCTTCTTTTTCTTGTTCTCATTGCTACTAAATTTCTCTTTTATTGATTTTTAGTTGTTGTGTACCATAATATAGGTCAAATTCCAAAGGAAGCAACATTACTTACAACAAAGGAAGTCTCTTTCACATTACTTTTGTGGTTCTTTAATAACATTGAGGACAATGTTAAGTTCTAAGTGGGGTGTGAAAGAATGGGTTCTTCTTTGTTTGCTTTTATTGAATTTGTGTGCCTTTATTGCTTTTCCTCATAATTTTCAAAAAAATTTAGCTTTTCTTTATTTGTTTACATGTTTTATGATACAACACAAATGAAAGACCATTTTATTTTGACTCGAAAATCTTAGTATTAATTTGATCTATCCAACTTTTTTTCTTTTTAGCATGAGTAGCCTTTATTTTGTGAATACTTATTGCTTAACACACTAGTCAGGTAATTATGATGATTCATTTAGTGCAACCACTCTAGAATTTGTTTTTATTACTCCTAGAGGTGAAATAGAAAGATGACATTATTGATATAGGAATGAAAGTCTTAGGCCTTCTTTGACTCATTTGAGCCTTTCAAACTTACCTGTTTTATATTATATAAGTTCCCTTTTTGAGCCTATGAATATTTATTGTTCTTTGATACACCCTTTTATGCTTATCTTGTAAGATTTGCATAAAATTTTCCTTTTCCATTGTAAGCGAATTGGTGCATCTTCTCTTTTTTTTTAAGGATGGAATGGAGTTCATTGAATGCATGTTGAGAAGATGAAGTTGGGCCTTGATGAAAGGAGTTAAGGGGTTAAAGTTGTTGAGCAAAATGTGAAAGGAAATGGGTTCTTGAGAGGTGAAAGCATGAACCTCGTATTCTCTTGATGAAACTGTTATAAATCTTCAAAATGAGGATCAATGAAGAAAATAGAAAGAAAAGAAAAAGAATGCATGAAAATAGAAAAGAAGTTGAGGCTTTTATTAGTTGTTGATAAACAATTAAAAAAGGAAGATGTGGAGAAGATATTTGAAAGAAGACAATAGAGTTATAAGGTTTCATTGTTGATTATTGTAACACTCCTTTATTCTTGTCATTTTCCTTGTCCTTCATTTGACTTACCTATACATTAGCCCTACATTACAAGCTTATGAGTCCTACTTAACCTTTGTTGATTTTGGTTATCTCGATTAGTGTAGAGGTGATACTGAATGCAAACCTATGAGATGGATTTCTATTTCTTTATGCTTTTAGTAATGGTGAATTATTCATAATTCCCTAAATGTTTGTCAAGTTTTTACTAGGCACTTGATTTTGGCTATTCTTACTCACTCATTTTTCTTAACGGATAGATCTTATTAACACTTTAATTCTCTAGTTATCTGATGGAATTTTGGATGTGCCATTGAGTTGAACATGTAAATAACTCTATCTTCTTGTTCTTTGGTTGATTGGATGGATAATCTAAATTGTTATTGCCATATTTTGTTCGAAAATGAACAAAAGGCTAGGTAGGGGATAGTTGATATAGTCACATTTTACATTATGTTTATSCTTTATTTAAGTCAATTCTTGTTGGTCAAAGGAGTTTAGGGTGAACATGCAATTTTTAGAAGCTGAAAACTTGAAAAATTGACCAAATCTAGAAGAAACTCCAATTAAGCGCCGGTTTGGGCTCAAATCGGTGCCCGTTTCATGCTAAATTGTTGCTTTGTTTTTCCAGAACTAAACCGATGCCAGTTTGTCCAAAATCTAGAGCTGGTGAAGAGGTTTTTATGGTTTTCTAATGTCTCTTATAAATATGCACTTTATGACCAACTGTGGCGGCTTGAAACGTTATTTTTACATAGTTCTAGAGTAGCTTTCTTGAGTGGAACTTGGAGGAAACCATTGTAAAGCTTGAAGACTTGTACTTAACCAAGATTGCTTAAGGATTTGTTCATCAAATCGATTCTTTGTTCTCTAATCTTTGGTTGTAACTTGTTTAATCTATTTTGTATGGTGAATTTCTTGATTTTAGGCTAAATTTTTTGTGTTGGTTAGGTTATTTGAAAAGATAATTTCTTTGTAATGAGTTAAACTCTATTGTGCCTTTTGTTAATTCTCAATCTAGTTGAGTTGCTTATTATCATGGCTTTCTTATTGCTTTTTGTGGATTAGCTACCTACAAATCGACTTCATAATCAATTAAAAAGGACGAGGAGGTGAACTAATTGATTAGGACTTAGGAAATGATGATCCAATAGTATTAAACTGATTAGGGATAAAATCGATTTCTTTTGGGTGATTTTCAATGGTAATTAATCATGGTTAGTGAAATCAAGGAATTTCTTAGTTAATAAATTCATTTTGATTAATCTAACTCACATACATATATGACTTTGGTTAATTGGAATTAAGGATTTTATGCCAAGGGATTGGGTAAAACCTGATTTAGGAAATTCTATCATTAACAATTTGATTAGATCTGGGAATTAGGGCAATTAAGGTGTGATTAATTTAGCTCATTATAGGAATGATTTGGATCAATATACTAACCAACCTCTTTTATCACATAGATCTTTTTGAATTTAGGGAATTAAATTTCATAATTGAACCTTTTACATCACTTCTTCATTTCTAGTTATTAGTCTAATTCAATTACTTTCAATAGGTTTAAATTAGGARAATTTAATACTTTGATACTTGATTAGAAATCCTTATTGGATTTCTAATTAGGATTCAATTATTTTCTAGTTATTAGTCTAATTCAATTAGTTTGTAGTTATTAGTCTAATTCAATTATTTTCTAGTTATTAGTCTAATTCAAATATTTTCTAGTTATTAGTCTAATTCAATTACTTTCAATAGGTTTAAATTATGAAAAATCGATAATTTTGGTACTTGATTGAATCCTTGTTTAAATTAGGATTCAATTACTTTCAACCACTTTTAATAGTTTTAAACTAAGAAAAATTGACAATTTTGATACTTGATTAGAATCTTTGTGGGATCGATGTTGACTCACTTGTTATACACCTTTTTAGATTAGTATATTTGCTAGGATTAGAATGCATCAAATTTGTGAGTATCAGAGATCAAGAGTAAAGAAAAAATTTGGTGAAATATGTTTTCATCCTATCTTCTTAAACGTCCAAAATATCTAAGGACATGTTTAATATCATCTTGAGAAACTAAACATTGGTAATGAATTCACAACAAATGATACGTAAAAGTCTTGTTCTATTTGCAAGGTACATTAGTGTATCAATTGCACTAAAATAAGATATTTCAAGACCAAGAAGCTAATTATTCCTCTCTTGGTTTAGAATGGTTTCTATTAATATCAACTTATCTAATGATCATTGGAATACTTAATGGATGTGTTTTGTCCATATAAAATTTCTCCAAAACCTTCTTCATATATGTTGATCAGCGAATAAATATTCCATCTTTCAGATGTTCAATCAATACAAAACTTTATTTTTCAAAATTCTTTTACTTCAAATTCTTGTTTCAAATATTCTATTGGTTTTAGAAAACTCTTCTGGAGTTGTAATAAGTTTAATGATATCAACACATAGAAATTGTCCCAAATCCCAATTAAGATTTCTTTATAAAAACACATTAACATATTTGATCATTTTTGTCATGCTTTCAAAAAGCAGTCACTAGATTATTATACCATATAGGCCCAGGTTGATTTAATTAAAATAAGGATTCTTGAATTTGATGGAATTATTTGATTGATGAAATGCTTTAGGTAAATTAAATCCTTCAAGGATTTTTGTGTAAATGTCACTAATCTAGTTATCCATATAAATAAGTAGTGACCACATCTATCCAACGAATATCAAGGTTTTAATGTGCTTCTAGACTTATAATATATCTAAACGTAATTGCATTCACTATAGGTGAATTTTTTTCATAATCAAATCTAGTCTTTGTGAAAAACCTTAAGCTACTAGTTTTGTTTTACATCTCAAAACTTCATTATTTTCATTCATTTTTTCGCAAAAATATCCATTCAAGCCAGTTGGTTTACACATTCCGGTGTTCAAGCTGTAGGTGAAAAACCTCATGTTTCATAAGTGAGTTAAATTATGATTAAATTGAATTGAATTAGATCTCTCCATTTTGAACAATTATTTCTCTATCGACATTCTTCAATTGATTTTGGTTAAATATTTTCATTTTATCCATAATATCAAGAGTTATATTGGATGAAAAAGTACTATCAACAATTGTTTCAATATCATTCCAAATTCTTAGTGAACTGATGAAGTTTATTGAGATTTCAATATTACTTTAAGTAAGTTGAATTTTTTCATCGACTATCTTTGTTCTCTTTCTCCACATTTGATTCCTCAATATGACCACTTAATCAAATAATACTTTTCTCTTTTGAAAATTTTTATTTTTAGAGAATCAAAAAGTTGACCAAACTTTTGGCATGCTTTTGAATCAATAGTTAGCATATTAACATTTTGTCTGTTGTGACTTCTATTTGGTTAGGAACATTTACTACTAGTAATGAAATTTATTATTTCTTTTTCGATCAATAAAAGTATTAAACAGCTGATTTGTTATCTTTTGAAAATGAATAATCTGTTGAACTTCTAGTTCACTAGCTCGTGAGCGGAACAAAGTAATTCAATGAAGGTGTTGCCCATAAAATATATTTCTTTGAGCACCCTATTAATTTTTCAAGATATCTAATTATTGAGGGAGATTCATATCCAACACATATTCTTAACCTTTGTTGAGCACCCATTTTAGTATGTTGTACATGATATATTGAAAAATATATGCACATTAAAGAATATTCAAATGAGAAATATCTGGTCAATGGCCAAAAGCCAATAGCAAACTAGAAGTTTACGCTAGATCCAAATATTTTGGCATTATGCATTTTGAGGAAAGAGATGGTAATTTCTCGATTATATATTTCTTCTCTGGGATAATATTGGTAATATGTAAATATTATAACTTTGTTTTCTATTGTCTCAAYATGATACCCAATTCAATGGATATTTTTAAAATTTAATAAATTTCTTTGAGACTTTAAGAAAATATTGCATTATTTGTAAATAAATTTTGACCCTCGAAGAAAAAATATGATGGTTACACGGAACCTTCAATTAATTTACACTGCCATTTAAAATATTTACATCCATCTTTCTAATCGTCCATGAATGATATCATTCTTTCATCAAAATGTGCCCCAATATCAACACCAATATGATTAATGGTTAGATTGACATACAGCTGCAAAATAATTTTGGAATAATGTTAGGGTATAATTTAGTAATGTTATTTTAGGGGGAAAAAATTGAGATATTATTTTTCTAATAATTTTGTCCAGTAGGAATAAAATAGAAATTTTGACATTTAAATCAAACAGTAATTAATGCAATCATAATCTTTATTGTATTTAATACTTTAATTAAATCAATTGTGATTTTAAATTGATAAATTCAAAACAAACGAACCTCATAATCTTCATTGGATCAAAATTTTAGTAATAAAAGATTAATTTGAACCTTCATTCTTGAACAATCTGGAGATTTTATAACACTATGAAAGGAAAAAATTGTTCAAATGGGTTAAAGAAGTACATTTCTAGGGATAGAAATTCGCCTATTGTCACTGCAGGGCAAACTTACAAGTTTTTGGCACAGTSAAAGAATTTGAAATAAATAAATAAATAAAAGGTTCGAGGAAACTGACCACCGACCAACTTCCAACCTCCCAACTACCWACCAGCCTTTCCCCCCGGGCCCCGAAATTTGTGGGCAATATTCAATTTATAGACGGGAATTTTATTACTCAACGAAACAGAAACGTGAAATCTACACCAAATATCGCTTTTCTTATTCTTGCTACCAAACAAGACGGAGAATTGTTAGCAGCGATCACCCCGTCGCATTTTCCCGTTGTTTTCACCTATCCTTTGTCCCATCTAACCATACTTTCCGTGTTTCCAAAAACACGGCTAAAATTATAAATTTACTTATTTTTGGACGACAGGAACAGAAGCACTTTTCCAGGGGAAAACAGGAAAATTCTTTGTGGCTATTTTTGTTTTGAATTACAAAACTGAAACTTCACTTGATTGCAGGTTTGCTTTCTCTCCTTTGCTTATTTGTTTCTTTCTTTTATTAATTTTTTTATTACTTTTGGCTGTTTGATGACTGAGAAATTGGAGAAATTTGGGAAATGGAAAAGAAGAAGTATATTTGCTTTATCCCGATAATTTTGCCAAAGAGAATGTATACTCATTTGGTTGTGAGGAACTGGCATGAGCAAGAAAATATGGCGAACTAATTCATTKGGTTTCAAATTTGGGTTTTGCTAGAAGAAGGAAAGATTATGCATAAGAAAGAAGAATGGAGGGGAAGCTTATTGGGATTTTAGAATTTCTTTATCCTGTTTTAGCCCTTCTTTTTTATAGCGATTATTTGATGGATTAAGAACTATCGGAGGGATACTTTTGGATTCTGCTGACGGAGACATGATATGATTGTATGTATTAACTGTTTATTAGTACTGAATCCTTGGTCTTCATCGTGCTGCAATTCTGCCAAAAAAAAAAAAAAGGATAAAATGAAGTAAAAGCACTGTACAGAAAAGAAAGTTTCCGGTCAAAAAGAGCTGTACGTGAAGACATTGTTCAAGTCCAAAAGCTCTCAACTCAGACCAGCGTTTGAAACATTCGGCATTTGGAATGGAAATGTTCAAACTAAATTTTGCTTGAAGCGACAAGAGAGTGCTTTATCTTGTTCCCATCAATTATAATAATCATGTTCTTTGGTTGTAATCTGGTGATTAAGAGTACTTTTTTTTTTYCTTCCCCTTCAAAATCTGGGTCATCTTCATTTTATTGCTTCAGTTTCATTCCAATTGGTATCTTTTTCTGCAACAAGTTTCTTGCAGAGATGGTGATTGGTGACATTCGAACAGTATCAGAGGCATTGTTCGCATGTATATCCTTCTCTGGTTCCGGAAAGGGAAATGGTATATATTTAGAGGCAGAAAAAGATAAAATAAGACAAGCTGCATCATAGTGCACTTGATTGGCAGGCAAACTAGACTTGCTGACTGAGAATAAGAGGATCAATAATTTCTATAACTTCTCACGGATGAAGATTAGAATTAATTCCTTGTAATGTTGGTCAGTAGAGAACAAAATCTTTTATAATAAGTGGTCAACTACAGCAAGTTTTAGTTATTCGGGAGATTCGTACATTTAGAGTGCCAAAGGCTAAGAGATTCTACTTGCAAAAAGAAATGAAGTTCAACGTTTTCAGGAGGGTAGCTGCTGTCGTCTCCTGAACTGGATAGTAGGACTGGGCTCCAAGAAATTTCAGAATTTTCATAGTTATCGAACAAGATTAGATGTCTGACAATGTTGATTATGAAATTTTCGTATAGAACATCTTAACTCACGTAAACAAAGGAGTTATTTTAGGCTCTGGGTTCTATATAATAGGGAGCCTTAGTGCTAAGAACTAAGCACCTGTTTGCAGCAGAGCACTCACCCCTTTCTTCCTTTTCTTTGATTTACAGTTCTAGCATCCACTTTGGAATGTCAAGTTTGGAGGAGCCCCTAGGTCCGGACAAATTGCGCAGTTTGAGCAACATTGATCTTCTTAGGTTCTCCTCCACTGCTTGCAGACCTCTAGGAGAGGATCTGGGAATGGGACACTGCTGGATTGACGGCAGAAGTTGCACTGCATCCAATTGCTGTGAGTAAGTGTTATATTTTAAACTGTAGTTGCAACTGCTTGAATGAATTTGTATTTGCCTTCTTCTCATGCTTCTCATGCATCTCATGCAACAGTATTGTGAAATTGATCCGTTTGACTTCTCTTTCTCATTATATGCACTTGCATGTATGAATGTGTGTGAATTTGTGTGTACATTACCATATCTGCACTGCAGTCACTTTGGATAATATGAAATGAACACAGATTAATTTGACATTAACGAGTCGGACTACTTTCTTAATTTGTTATCACTGGCAATTGGTTTCTTTGATGACTGCCTAATAGATAAGTGCAATTACTTATTCTGAAGTCGATAGTGGACATATTGCCTGAACTTTTCTTTCCAGACCATCTGTTGTCTTTGGTCTTCTGATAGAACTTGGCTAATCAATTTGTGGATAGAAATCTTTGCAGTGGTAGACAGGAGACACAATGGATTTTCCCACCATTCGTTGCTATGAGGAAATCGAATAAACTTCCTTTTCTTCCATATAAACTTTGCATCATATTGAACTAGTGGCAATAATACTACTGTGGATGAACTATTGGATTGAGTCAAATCATTGCAATTACAACATCATTAATCCTATGGATAGTTAGTGGAGAAATTAGAAGGYGGACTGTTGCACTGTTGGTTTCATTTTGCATGATACATATTCTGACTTCAAAAGGAGTTCTAGAAAGCCCCCAAAAAAACTACCTGATTGCTCTACTTTATTACTTGATTTTGATTCTTTATTTTGTGCTAAGCTTCTGCGCTTACATAAATGTTTCAGGTTGCTAAAAAATTACCTTTTTACCTGAATTGGTGTGCTTTACAATGCATATCTCCGAATCTGTCATGAGCAATGATTATTTTGTCATCACTATCGATTTTATATCTGTTCTTTGTCTATGTTTCAATATCCTATAAATTTTTATTTATTTATTTATTTTTTAACTATGAGGGTTTGTAGATTACTAGATTATAAAAAATTGTTATGACATACTTACTAGAAACAAAATGCTCCCAATGAGATGGTTCCACTTGCCTACAACTTTCCATTCTGTTTCCCTCAGTTCTTTTATAGTTTTCATAATGAGTCAAAGAGGGATTGGACTAAACTTGCCTCTTTTTTCCTTGTTTTACCCAAAAAGTTGATGGCATGGTTTTGAAAGATTTGGATAAATCATATACTTATCTTTTCGTTATTTTCTTATTAGATATTCCAGCAATAGGGTGGAACTGATTGACCAAAGGAAATCCTAGTCATCCTTTGTTGAAGATACATCCATGACATTGTTTATCAAGCTTCACTTAAAATAAAATCATGTTCCACCATTGCTAATGTAGAAACAATTTGTAATATGAGTTGGGAGATTTACAATCTTGCCCTTCAAATGCGATACTTCTTGCAATTGTATCCCGCTTCATACAAATTTCTACTTTTTCTTTGCAAATATTATGATATTTGCAATTGTGCCCCTCCTTTCTATTTTAACTTTCTAATCACTATAGTATCAATTTTAGCCTACACATGTCTCAATATTAACCTCTAGATGTAAAAAGATCTAATTAATGTTATTAATAACTATTATTTTTTAACAAAAGGGTAACATTGAGAATATTTTGGCGTTTGGAAGGTTTTAATTGGCAGTTATATCAAAGTTGGGTTACAATCCACAAATTGCATCCTTGAAGGGTAAAAGTGCTAGTTTTGTAAAAATTTGCAGGGCAAGATTGTAATTCACCTATATTATCTGATGACTGCTTACCTGTGTAATGTTAAGCGTTTTTAGTCTCTTATGTTATTGGGTATTGACTGAATGAATATAAAGGTAGAAGTTTGTGATCCATATTCTGAATGTCAGTAAAGTAATATTTAGATGTGCTTGTGTTCAGTGAAGAATTTGAAGAGTGTACGAGAAAAACTATCCAGTGGCAGAAACAAGTGAAAGACACAGTACCAAGTGCCATCTCCAACAGGAGGACATTCAGTCTTGTAAGAAATCATGTGCTAAACGGAACCATGTGCAACACATCTTTACTTGCCTAATCCTCAATCTGACTTCTTCTGGAACAACAAAAGCACAAGGAACATGTCATATAAGGTGAATTAATTTGAAATGAAAAAGGAATAAGGGCCTCACAACTTAGAGCCATACTGATTTTGTTCGTTTCAAACATAATTTAAGTGAAGGACTGTGCAAAAGTGCTGATTTCTGATCAACATCTACTCTAATGAGGAAAATGTTAAAAAGGAAAACTACAAAAGAAAAATCTAGTGTACAGGTGTTAACTTGCTTTCTGCTTATTCTAGCTTTCGTGTTCTGTATCATGACATTCTTTTGTGCAGCACAATTATTTGTTGCTTTGTGTATCACAGTTATTCAGTGGTATACCGGATTATGTGAAGATAGTTGAAGTAGGTCCAAGGGATGGGTTGCAGAATGAGAAGAACACTGTTCCTACATCTGTTAAGGTTGAACTAATTCATAGACTGGTCTCTTCTGGATTACCTGTGGTTGAAGCAACAAGTTTTGTATCTCCCAAATGGGTACCTCAGGTAATTCATTTTCATTAGCTTTATTTCATCAGGAAATATGTATAAATATAGAGCTTCTATAGATGAGTCATTTACTGAGGTTTGATATCAGTCTAGTGTGATTCGTAACATGCAGTGCAGTTGTTAACTTCTTCAATCTGCGCTTGCTGCATGATCAAATTAATAAAACAAGTCCAACAACAAGTTTACTGAATTTATTTTCTGGTTCCTGGCTAGGGATTCAAAGTAATTATAAACTCTATCATGTAAATGGTGAATACTGGAGTTTCATTCTCTAGCAGGGTATATATAAGTCAAAAGCAGAAAAGCATACACTTTTCCCCCAACTTCACTTCCTTTTGGCAATTTCTTATGCCTGGTTTATAAAATACTTCAAGGATGGACAAGGTGTAATGGAATGTGTGATGCCACGATGCTCAAATGAAGAAATAAGGTCTAGATTTTCAGCCATCTCATGTATTCCACAATAGTATTGTGCTGATTTATATAACTTGGYTGACTCTGGTGCTGAAGTGGGATCTGTAGTAGATGTAACAGGAATAACCAGGAAAAGAAAGCATTTCAAGTTTTGGTCATATGGTGGAGATTGAGGAGTATGGGACAAAAGTTGGTGCTTCTTGTAGATTCTGTTCATTAGGGCTTGGTGGTGCTGTAAATGGGAATCACACTGGACCACCTCTATACATACACTTCTGGTTGATCCACACCATGCTTCATTCTCCGAGATGATATTTACTAGCTAACAGCCCTCCAGTGCCACATCATAGGCGCATTGGGAGGGCTGATAACTGTTACCATATATGTATAAAATGATAACAATGGCATGCCAATTCTTGGGCTTTATTTGAAAAGTATCTATTCGACTCGAGAGGGGGAGTCAGGGTTGAAAAGTGTCCTATGAAAAATAAGGAAAAGAAAATGATAATAATGAGCAATACGCTAAAGAGAAACTAATGAATTTGCAGAAGATAGTGCAAATTTTGTGTAACTGCTTTTTGAGTAATTCAGGTATCATAAGAGCAGCTGCTCATTCTCACCTACAGATGAATGTCAGATAATTGTAAGGAAATCTAGAAGAATAACTATAGTCCTGGTTGTTAGATCAATTGGTATAGGGTGGATTTGGTATGACAATCACATCCTAATCCATTCCCGCAAATTAAATATGGATTTGTGAATCTTTTGAATATTTTGTACTTGTATTTGTTTTTTAGTATAATTTCTTTCTTTTCCTTTCTGTAAATTGGCTTCTTATTTTGCTCAAATAGCTGGCAGATGCAAAGGATGTAATGAAAGCAGTGAAGAATCTGGATGGGGCTAGATTACCCGTTTTGACACCCAACCTAAAGGTGAGTAGCAGTTACTGAAATAAACAATACACAGTTTTTGCTGCTCCAACTTTGTCTGAGTGTTTCTATTGATAGGGCTTTGAAGCTGCAGTTGCAGCTGGAGCAAAAGAAGTGGCTACCTTTGCATCAGCTTCTGAGTCCTTTTCAAAGTCAAACATTAATTGTAGCATTGAGGAAAGTCTTTCTCGTTACCGTGTGGTCACTGATGCTGCTAAAAGACTTTCTATTCCTGTTCGTGGGTATGGCTCTGTGTCCCACTGCTCCACCCAATATACACTTGAATAGTGACAAAAACAGAAAACATGAAGTGTAAAGGGCAGAATGCAAAAGACACCACTGCTTTGACATCATTGAGTATTTTCTTTATGATGTATATGCTCTCACATGTCCTAGAGCATCATTCCTTTTCAATCTAGTAATCAGGTGTATTAATAGTTTCTGGTGATGCCTTCCCTGAGAATGCCAGAAAGGTGGTGGCAAACCATACATATGTGATACCATTTACTAAGTGGTTTCCTGCGGAAGTTTAATCTGTTCATTGTGGACAAAAGAAATCAGTGAAAACGTTTCCTTGGGAGCTAGGTTGATTTGTTCTAAGTTCATTTGTTCACAGATGAAGCATCATTTTACTACAACTCTGTCCCACATCTACTGATTTCTTTTACTTATCTCACATTTTTAAGTTTGTCCTTTCGATGATGCTTGGTACTCTTGGATGTTGCTTAAGGAATTAGAGCTGCTACTAAGTCTGTTATTATTTGCTGAAATTTTGGTAGGTACATATCTTGTGTTATTGGATGCCCAGTTGAAGGAGCAATTGCCCCCTCTAAAGTTGCGTATCTGGCGAAGGAACTTCATGACATGGGCTGCTTTGAAATCTCTCTTGGTGATACAACAGGAGTTGGTAGCCCAGGTATGATTCCATCTCCAGTTTCCTTCCTAAAAGCCCGAGATCCTAGTTACCATAAAGGTTGAAGAGTAATCCTGCCTTGCCAATACTTGAGAGAATTCCTAAGCGTGTTACTACAACTTTGATTTGGTTTATATGACCTTTTCCATGATCTTGCAATTAGCATTCGCATGGGAATTCTGCTATGCTCATTATATTGTCTTTTTCCCTCTTATTTTCTCTTTTTCTTCTATATTAAAGCTGCTTACTTTGTATATTTCCACACAAAAGATTTTCTGAATCAAGTGATGTCTCAGAAAGTAGTATTCCTCCTTTTACCTGATTCAGGTCTTCTTGGTTACCACCATACTGCGGACAACATGCTTAGAGATGTTTTTTGGTTACACAATCAAACATCTTAGAAAATATTTCTAAAGTGTTAATTGGGTCACATTGTTCTGGTGTCTAGTTCTTTATCTGTATGGATAATATAGTCATTTTAGATGTGTGTTGATTGAAAGGATTAGGTTCTTAATGATGTTACAACCAGACATTGGCTTTCAAATCAGTTTGACAACCTTGTAGCCAGTGTAACTCTGTCATGATTTTACTGTACTTCATAGCTTGAATGGAAACAGTAAGTTTGTTTTACTATATTGTCAGTGTTTCAGCAGTTTTACAATGCTCCCATGACTCTTTCAGTCTAGACTTGCCAAAAATCTCTGTTTTTAACCATCTCTTGGTTATCGACACAGGCACTGTTCTTCCAATGCTTGAAGCCGTGATGGCTGTTGTTCCTGTTGAGAAGCTTGCAGTCCACTTTCATGACACTTATGGCCAATCACTTCCTAATATACTAGTATCTCTCCAAGTAAGTTACTCCTCTTTATACAATATCTGCATCAAGCCTTGTTCATGATTGCATATATCTATTGTTCAACAGCTGTAATTGTTGAAGAGTTGGCTTATGCATCAAGCATGTTAAACTGAATTCATCTTCTTGATAACTCCAAAACGACTCAAGACTGTAATTTCTTGATCGGATTTTCTTAGGATCCAAGCTTCCTAGTAATTCTTATCGGCCAGATACTCCCTTGTGGACAACAAATAACTTGTGACTTAAGGCAGATGGATTCCGAAACTCTTGCAGCAATTCTTGGTCGTTGACAAAATTTCAAATTAACAAAAGAGAATTACTTCACAAGTAAAGGTCTTTAGAATTTGAAGGGGCAATATGAACGAAGAGAATCCTAGAAGTAATCTGACATTATGTCATCTTCTTTTGCAGTTGGGGATTAGCACGGTTGATTCTTCCGTTGCAGGTCTGGGAGGGTGCCCATATGCCAAGGGAGCTTCAGGGAATGTTGCTACTGAGGATGTTGTTTACCTGCTTAATGGTCTTGGCATTAAAACCAACGTTGATCTGGGAAAACTCTTGCTAGCTGGAGAGTTCATCTGCAAGCATTTAGGCCGACCATCAGGTTCCAAGACAGCAATTGCTATAAGCCGGAAAACTGCAGACGCCTCTAAAAGTATGACCAATCATAGCTAAGAGATATTTTATAGATAAAATGGAATAAATGAAACAGGAAGAGCAACCCCCCCACCCTCCCAAATTTTTATGAACCAAGAGTGCTGTATTTAAAATCCATTGGTAATTATGTCCTGAGATTGATTTTGTGATTTTGACAATTACTCCAATATAGCACAATTAAACTGCAGAAAAAGGTGTATAAGAATCATTATACTGCTATATCAAGGAATGATAGGCGAGATGGATTGACACGATCTCACCCGCGAACGACTTGCTTTATAGCTCAGCCTACAAATGGCCTGCAATAGCAGTGTTCTAATTTTGGGATGACAACTTCAACCTTGATGGGCCCAATACTCATCTGCCAACTATGATAAAAGAGAAAAAGAAAGTAGGGCTCTCTTCAACAGATTTTTTTTTCTCTTTTTCTTTTTTCTTTTCAAATATAGAAATGACTAAAATTTTAAAGAAATTCTCCGAAAGTTTTTGAACATTTTTATCCAAGAAGACCAAAATCAAATTCTTTTTTTTTCTTGTTTGTATTATTGTTTACGTACTTGTTTATTTAATTAAACAACYTTGAYACTAATTTTATATTCTTTACTTGCTTAGTTTCTTGCTTGGTGCTGGTGTGCAGAAAATGCTTAGCCGATGTAAGCTAATTTTAGAAGGTTAGTAGCCATCAAGCGGACGTGATCGGTTATCCTGATCGTGCCGGATAGCCATGGATCAACTTGTCAAATTCAACATATTTTCTTAGGGTGAATTTTTGAGTTAGCTAAAGAAAATTCTCAACGAAGTATGCAAGTTGGTTGGCTGATCAGAGACCTTATGAATAGAGTTCGGATTGGCTGAGAATCTAGCTGAAAGATAAGCTGATATCATATAACTGAGACTAGCAACTAAATATTTTTCATGTAGGTCTAAGTAAGCTAGCTAGTAAACTAAGAAAGCTGGTTAAATAAAATCGTAATAAAGCAGTAAAGAAAGTTATAAATAAGCGATAAAGAAAGTTATAAATAAGTGATAAAGAAAACTGTAAGAAAGCAAGAAAGGAATCAACTATGGGAAAGTAGTTGGCTAAACTAAGTAAAAAGAAAAGCTATAAGTAAACATACTAAGGGGAGCTGAAAATTGAAGCATGTTAAAGAAAACTGCAAATAAAACATGTTAAAGAAAGTGATAAACAAAGCATGTTAAAGAAAACTGTAAATAAAGCATGGTAAAGAAAGCAACTTAAAAGAAGCATTATAAACATTATTTAGAAGCTGGAAAAATTACATATCTAAGTTAGGCTAGGAAAACTATTAAGTAGAATGAAAAGACAAAATTTAAACTCATAATTTATATGATTTCGTGTGGATTGAATCGAGGGTCTGAAATTCTTCTTTATCATCCTTTTATTCTTGGAAATAGTCCTTCTTGCTTGGAGGCAAATTTAGCTATCCCTCACTCCCTAGTTTTGCCTCATTTTTGGCCCATGTCTAGGTTTCTCGTTCAGCTATTAGGTTTTGGCCAAGGACCTAGGCTAGATGTTCCTTATCTTCTRCTTGATCGACTGTTCCTGCCGATTTGTCCATGCCAATCTGGGGGAGTCTCGGCAATTCGTTGGATTTCTAAGTATCTTCTACTTAGRCTCTTGCCAAGCTTTCGTCGATCATCCTTCAACCAGGAAGTTTATTTATTTTGGAGGCTAATTTGTTCACATGACTTCTCTTCCCTTAGCCATTTCGATCGGCTATTTTCTTGTGTCAACACATGAACCTCAAATTCTTACTTTCCTAGCCTGAACAAGTTTATCGGCCAGATAAGACAAGGATTGATATCCTTGAATTTTTAAACTCCCTGTTAGAGTGAAATACGCCTTTTTCTACTGGGATTCTACAGCTGCCAAATCTATAAGTTGGCTAAGTAGCTAAAATCCTATTTTTTTTTTTTTTTGGTGTGTCGGCCAGACAATTGAACTCTTCCATTTCCCTTTTTGATTATTATATATTTTTCCTATGACCATAAATATCGGCTAACTAATGATTGGCTGATTGCTGTGTTTCTTTCACCAATTCAAAATTCCCTCCTAGCAAGAGGGATAGTATTTGTTAGATACTTGTTGCTCATAACTTGTTCTAATTATTGACTATTTGGCTCCATTAGCCAATAAGAGCCTCGTAGGATAACTTTACTAATTAAGTAGGGCCCTTCCCAATTAGCCGACCACTTCCTAAATTCAGTATCATTAGGTGCAATCGAAAAATCATTTTCCAGACCATATCTCCCTCTTGAAATTTTCTGATATGCACATGCTGATTGTACTCTCTGGCTTTATGTCTCAAAACGTGCTCGAAGGCAAGCCATCTATCCTTGTCCAGCTGGTCGAACTCCATGAATAATGCCCGTTGATAATTGGCTAAAGGTAAGTTATGCTAGTAGGCCACCCTAGCTGATCTTATATTGATTTTGTAATACCCGAGATTTCTTTTTATGGATTTTCTTTTGATCGTGCGAATCTGTGAGCCAACTAGGATTTGATAAAATTTTCAATGTGGTTAATGTTTTATTTATACGTTAATAAGTGTGAAATTATCGTGTTTGTCGGATTAGGGTCCTTGGTTGGTTAGAAGCTCGACTTGTTAGGCTTATTCGTTTTCATTCAGAAAACTAGATTAAGTCGAAAGAAAGGTCTGTTAAATTGAATTTAATGGATTTGGGTTAATTACGGATGGGAAGGCCCAAAGGATTTAGGTTACGGCCCAAGTTAAAAAAAAAAAAAAAAACCTAGAATCCTCTTCTTCTTCTTTCTCCCCATTGCCATCGCTGCCCAAACCCTAACCCACCCTACCCGCCGCTGCCTTTCCCATCTGCCTACCGACACTCTCGTCTTGTCTTTTCCTTTCTCTTTCTCCTCTCTCCCTCTCTTTCCCCTCTTGCTATTCGATTCGGTCATCTCGATACAAGATATGTGCGCTTCACCGCTTATCTAAGCGACTGGAGCTGTTGGTTTCCAATTTGCTGGCTAGTTCGTAACCATCGTCTGTCCTTGTCTACTGTTCATTGTTGCTGCTGGGCAGGCCGCGACGAGTCGCGGCACGCCARAGGCATGCGATCCGAGTCTGTCGAAACCCCATAGCTGCTCGGGACGAAGCACTCCACCGATTTGCCCGCCAGGTCCATGCAAGCGGCTATTGCTCACCAGATCCGCGCGTCTTGCTACTGCTCAGACGTTTTATTGCGTAGCCAGACCTTCGTCTTCTTCTTCTCCTATGCTCGAACGATGCGCATCCACCCATGCTGCTGCTTATCGACCCAGATCAGGGTGGGACTTCTTGCCTTGTCAAAGTTTGCCGGAAATAGGCCTGCTGTAGGCTGCCTATTGCTCGTTTCTTTTGGCTGGCTGTTCGCCAGTTCTGGGGATGCCCAGAGTCAGCAGGTGCCCAAYGCAGCGCCCAGCAGCACCAGGCGCCCAACAAGTGCCAGGCGCCCAGGCGCCCAGTGCCCAATGCCTATGCAACCGACACCCARGAGCACCGTCGCCCAGGTGCCCAGATGTTATTGTGCGCCCYACTTGAGCTCACGCTCAGGAACTCAATACCACTCCCGCAACATTTGGATATCGTGAATTTTAAGATGAAAACGCTAACACTTAATATTGAAATTGTATGATTTGTACATAATTATGCCTGAAATGAATTGAAGGGAGAATATAGATTAGGCTTATACTCGAGCTAAGGAGTTGAATTGTAAYCTTAAAAACGTGATATTCGATAATATGAGAACTAAATATGAATTTATAAATTAATAAAGGATATTTTTGGGTTAAACACATAATACCTAAGTTGGGACGATCGAACTAAGTAGACTATTTTTCTGTAATCAACCAGGTCATTTCGAGGGCTTACGTTAAGATCGGTTGAAGGAGTTCATTTCACAACTTAAGTAAGAACCTGTTAACGTAAAGGACTCCGGATAAGTAATCCTCACATCTCATTGATGTTATGAATGAATGAAATTGAACTGTTTTGGTTGCTTTAATATGTTGTGTATGAGATTGTATGTTGATGTGTGCAATTGTATGGAATGTGAAAGTGTTCATATTCTGTATCACTTTTATGTCAAATGATATGTTATTATGCTTCATATCTTGTAYTATTTGTCAAATGTTATGTTATATAAGGTTGTATGTATTTCATGTCATAGGCATGTAGTTAGAATTCTACATCACATTTGGCATGAGCCATTCACATACTTAGAAAGTGAATGGTTTAGGAAATGAAAATTTTAAAGGAAAATCTTAAAGTTCTGAAAATGTTAAAGTTTTTGAAAAGGAGTGTAAACCTGACCAGAAAAGATGTGAGTGGAAAATGGGGCGTGGGGGACCAGCGCCCTGACCAAGACGGTAGGTAAGAATGGAATGTTCACCTCATTGGAGGTGAAAGTATGAAAGAAAATCTTTTTTTTGAATGTTAATTGCTTTGCGATTCTACTGATAGGAATGGAATTGGGTTCCAAATAAGAATGGTCCACTGCAAGCTTAGTGGCTAGGCGTTACACTCTAATGAGCTCACGAATGAAAGGAAATGGAATGTTTTACTGTAAGTAAATTTTGAAGGAAATGTTTTGTAATGAGATTTTGAAAAAGGAATGTTTAGAAAACAGTTTTTATTTAAAGGCAAAATTTTATAATTTCATGACATGTAGAACAGGTTGATGCGTTCATGCATTGAGGTTACTTATTGGGCTTTTTAGCTCATTTCTTTTCTTACGTGTCATTTCAGATGATATATAACTAGATGGGGCGAGAAGGTTGCTTGTGGGTGAGCTATGATACCCGAGAATTTGTTTCAACTTATTTTATGTAATAAGATGATTATATTATTTTTGAATGGTTTAAATCCTTGAGGCTTCCGCTATTTTTGTTTTGAATAAATGTTGAGTTTTAAATGATAGTTGATTATTTGCGAGTGAATTGATGTAACATTCTCAGCTTAGGATGTTTACTAAGCTGGGAGTGTTACAGATTTCCACGGGAAGGACAACATCCTAGCCATAAGTCAGTCGATATGGAATAGCTTTACAGATTTTCTAGGGCTGTCTTTTACAAATTTTCTTATCATATTGATGAGAACGTTATTGGTAGCTTTAGCCCTGCTCGTTAGCCTGGATATAATAAAGAGTAGAGTGTATAAGATTGATATTGAACTGCTGCATGAATAAGACGATCTTATCTCTAGTAAATATTGTTCCTTGATCGATTTTGATAGACTCATGGATCTCGAACTAATATATGATCTACTCCTTGATAAAAGCAATAATTGCCTCCACCCACCTAGTCAAATAGTCAGTGGCTACCTAAATAAATAAATGCCTCTTGGAAGAGGGAGGATGAATTTTGCCGATGCGGGGCCCATCTTAGTTTTGGACCAACCTAATGTGCTCCACGAAGCCCCTCATGGACCTCAATCAAAAGTCTTGTAGCTTCTTCCTTTCTTAGATATTTTAGTAGAAGCCTCTCGTGGCTCTTTTTAAATAAATCGCCACCAAAAATCATCTAATTCAAAGCTTTATGTCTAAATTGTTTACTAACTTTGATTGAAGGATATCTCAAATAGGTTGTCAATTCGGTGCTCCGAAGCCATTTCTTGGTTGTTGATGCATAGGATCGGCTGGCATATAGGAGTTGGAAATTCTGGTAATGGTCAATGTATCCTTATATCTTGAGGCATATTGTGCAAGATCGTTGGCTTCTTCATTTGTTTTCTTGGTACATGCATAATCACCATATCAGAGAACTGCCTCAATAAAGACTAAGTCTCTTGGTATAGCAGATTGACATTTGCGTATCTGTACTCTCTTGATCGATGCCGAATGACCAATTAAGAATCATTCCTGATTTGTACAGCTTAATCTTTCATAGACAACAACAGTCATAATCTAAAGATCAGAGCTTTGTATTTAGCTTGGTTGTTGGAGCAGTCTTTCTCCAATACAGACATGAAGCTGCCATGAAGACCTGCATGGACTTGTTATTGTAATGCCTGCCCCTGTCCTTGCTCCCTAGCTTGTTCTAGAACCATAAAAGTTGAGGACCATGGCTTGATGCTGACAAGCTATTAAGCCTCGAGCTAAGAATCAGCCACGTCCAGGCATAGATGTTTTGCAGGAAATTAGTARTGGCTTGCCCTTCAATGGCTCCTAAGAAGGACATATTTCAAAGTAAAATCTGCTAGTTTTATGACCTATCTGTAGGACATACCGATTTAGAAGAAACCTTATCAAATACACTTTGCATATCCCAGTGGCTTCAGTTGGTGGAGCAGGTAATATTCAAGTTTTGTACAGGCATGGAATAAGGAAATGTATAACTTCTTGATAGGAAAATACCTAGTTTTGACATAATCGAGGGATCGACAAAGGTAGTATACAACTTATTTTGTGCCTTCATCATCATCTTGGGCCAAAAGGCAGTAGATCAATCCCTCAGCCACTGAGACATATAACTTTGTATGCCTATTATCACATGGAGGAACTAAAACAGGAGGCTTAGCAAAGCTGAACTTGATTTGATCAAAGGCTTCTCGTTACTTAGGTCCCCAAAGAAAGTATCGGCTGGCTGTAACTTAAGTAGAAATTGGGCTTACTAGCCGAATTTGGTTTCTTAGAAAATTGATGATCTTGCAAATTAAACTTTGCAACTCCTTATTATTCCTTGGGGGGTCTAGCCTCCGAAATAGCTTTGATCTTATTTGCGTCTACTTCAATTCCTTTGTGATGCATTAGAAACCCAAGCGAATGTCTAGCCGATACACCAAAAACATATTTGGTATTGTTCATCTTTAGATTATGCTAACACATCCTAAGGAAAGACTTCTGAAGATCGGTTAAATGCTAGGAAAATGAGGTCATTTGATGACTAAAACATTGATAAAGACTTCTATAATCTAGCTAATAATATCATGGAAGATCATGTTCATTGCTCACTGGAAGGTGGCCTTAGCATTCTTTAAACCAAAAGGCATGACCACCCACTCAAATAAACTGATAGCTTTTGGGCATCTAAAGACGGTTTTGTGGACATCCTCCTTCGCTATGAAGATCTGGTTGTATTAGAATAATCATCCATGAAGCTTAAGAATTTGTTTCCAACCGCAGAATCCACCAGCACATTGGCCATGGGCATAGAATATTCATCTTTAGGGGTAGCAAGATTCAAATTTATAAAATCAGTATATACCCATAATTGGCTGTCTTCTTGATAACTGGGACAATGTTCGATACCCACTCAGTATATTTGGCCGTCCTGATAAAGTCGCACTTCAAGAGCCGTTCCACTTCAGCTTTTACTTTAGGAAATAGAGCATAATTGAATCTCCTAGCTGCCTAGTTATGGGGTTTGAAACCTTTTAATCCATAGATGGTGGTCCACAATTCTCTGGTCTAGCCTTGGCATTTCATGATAATCCCAAGTGAARCAATCTTTATATCTTTTGATCAAGTTAACTAAACAGTCCTTCTGCTCTTCTTCTGATAAGGCACTAATCCGTGTCATCCTAGTTTTGCCATCTTCCCTAAGATTAATTTCTATTAGGGGATCCCATAGAATAAATCCAGGAGCTTGTTTAAGATTCCATTTGGCTTCYACAATTTCTTGGGGCGTATCTGGCCATTCTGCGTTAGCTATCTCTATCTAGATCTTGTGAATAGCCGAATATGCTATAATTTGCCAAAGCCCCTGAATGCATCTCCTGAAATATGATATTCTTTAGCTAAGTGATAATCGTGGTACAACTAGCCCTGAGTCAGTTTATAAAACATTGAAGGCTCAAACTCAGGAGAGTAGGAAACGACTTCTCTCATTTAGGCATCGGTTGAGAATGAATTTGGATCGGCTAAACAATTTCAATCTAGTCACCATTCCAAAACATCAGTTGTTGATGTAATGTGGAATGCACACAATAATTGGCATAGATCCAGTCATGACCCAACAATATTGTACAGGTTGGTTTAGCCGATACCATAAAAAAAGCAGTAGTACTAGTTTTTGAGATGACGGTATGTCAATAACAAGGACTCCCTCAACTTGAGTAGCTTCTCCTGTGAAGTTAGTCATTGGTATGTTTGTTTTCTTGAGATTGGCTTGAGTCTTACCTAGTTTCTTAAGAGTAGTAATGGGCATAACATTGACGGTTGCTTCACCATTGACGAACACTCGGCTAAATGCTTGTTCGTCCAAATAAGCTTTGATTACAATGGTTTAAGATGATTAGCCATCTCCATAGTGGGCTTGGGAAAACTCATCTGAGTTTCGTCCAGAGGGTCAACTGGCAGTTGGAGAAACTAATTCGGCATGGCTTGCTTTGTTGATAGGATATCTTCAGCTAACGAATTTTGCTGATTAACACTTTTAAACTCTAAAGGAAATAGGATGATGATGTTGATGCTCTTGCTGGATTGGTTCTTCTTACCCTCCTATGATAATGATGTTGATGCTCTAGCAGGATTGATTCTTTGTTTCCTCCTTTTTTARGAATTTCTCGAGGAGATACCTTTGATGGGCCCTCTTCCTCTGTTCTCTCCTTTCTTAAGTCTTGATTAGCTGAAAAGTAAGAGTATTGAAGGATTCACCTAGCCAAGTGGGATTTTCATTATCATTGTTTCCTAGTCCAGATGGAATTTGTTCACATTTTTCTCTTGTGGAGATGTCAGTCTCTGACAATGTAAAGGCCTTGTCATCCTTCATGTGAAAAAATGTTCCAGTTGTCTTTTCTTGCCATATTTACTTAATTGGTTTATAAGCACCCRAATTGACTAGTTCGGGTGTTGGAATCTTTAGTTGGTTACTTGGTTAGCTTCCTGAACTGACATAGATATCTATTTGAAGCTCTACCTTTGGATTCCTTGATCCTCCATTGCTTATGAGGTTTAGCCATTTCAGGAGTTGTCAACATACTAGTATCTGTGGCTGGGAAATAATTTACATCCACCATAGACTGCTGTGTTTTCTATCATCGAATCGGAAATGGCCCTCTTGGATGGCCTTCTAGATGACATTACAAAACACCACACAATAGTTAGTTCTATGACTAAAACTGTTGCGTCATTTGCAATACCTCTTGCTTTTGAGTTCTTTAGCCATTGATATTTTTCGACCAGCCGAAAGTATTCTGTTTGTCTCTCAACAAGTGGTCAAAGATCTGATTAGCTTTGGATGTGTTGAAAGAGTAAGCGGGCTGATCATGTAGTTTAGCCTCTTTTTTACCTTAAATCAGCTTGAGTGCCGGACATGTGTACAGCATACCCTTGACAATTTCAGCCACTATGATATTTGATAGTTGCTCATCATCCGAATTAGCTAAATCATCAATGATTGAAATCATGGTTTGCACCCTAGCGGACTGTGATGCCTTGATCGTTTCCTTTTTCTTGATCAGCTCCTCAATACGCATTGTATGAGATAGAAGCCTGTATAGAGTCTAAGAACTCCTAGAAGATGAGCTGTTCTTTGAGTTGTGGGTTAATTTGGCCAATGACAATTCTTGTATATTCTGATTCTGGAAGCAATATAGGGCACTTACTCTTTAGTCATCTGAATCTTTCCAGTAAATTCACAACATCCTCATTTGGTTTCTGTTTTATAGCCAAAACATTGGCTATCGAAATCTTAGGTAAAGGTTGATAAAACCTTTYATGGAAGAGTCATTCCATTTTTGCACAACTATGTACTGAGTTTGGTGGTAAAATTTGCATACCAAGAAAAAGCAACGCCAATTAGAGATAAGTAAAAAAGCTGTAGCTTGTGTAACTCACAATTGCTCAATTCCATGTGTTGGGCGGTGAATCAACCGCTATGCTCCATGGTCGTTCTGTCATCATCTCCCGAAAAAGTAGTGAACTCAGTTGTCTTGTATTCCTATGGCATAACGACTACATTATCTATCCATTCAGGATAGGGTTTCCTATAGGTAGTTTGATCATTCCTAGTAATGTTCAAATCAAACTATCTCCTGACATCCATCAGTTATGGCATTCGCACTAACCTGCAGTTAAGGCTATTGAGGGAAATTCATCTATTGAACTCCTGCAGCTGGAGAGGGCTGTATGATAGCTCGGTAAACACGATTAGCTGGAGGCACCTGCATYTGAGCATTAGGTGATTGGTTACCCCAATTGGTGCCATGCTAATTGAGGTTTCATTTTGACCTTGGCAGCGCGGATATGGATATGAATAATCTTGCCCCTTTTGTGTAAGGCTGTGAGTATTGCCCCTCTATTGAATGGAGGTATGTAGAGATTTGTGGCTGCCAGGAAGTTCGATTTTCTTGGAACTTAAAGGCTTTGCTAGCTGGCTGTCCCCAGCTAAGTTGAATTTGCTTTTGCTAGTGTAGTTGGGATTTGAGGGAACCAAAGTACCAGCATAAACCAAGATTGGATGGCCTCAAGATATTCCAAAGAGGGAAACATRGCTTGTCCATGTGGCATACCTTGCTGAGTACGAGAAGAAGATCCATCATATGTATAGTGCTCTAGAGCATGGATCTCATTTTGCAACATAGGCTTGAAAATAATAGCAAACTATAGAATAAGATTTCGCATGAACCTACCAGTACATTGTTCAATGATGTGCCTAATGGTCATAAGAGAAGTTAGCATCGGTTAAACTTCTTAGACGTTTGCCGACTTTAGGATCCTGTTGTCGAGGGACCTTTTCTTGTGGAGTACTTCTCTGTTCCATTGTTTGTCGAATAGCATTGATGAGCCAAACTCTAGCATGCCACTCATTTGCGAATCATGAATCCATGGTGGACTGTTTTGGTCTCTGGTCATGACGTGGTGACAAGAGTGCAACTACATGCATACTTACAAGGTCCCACTAGTCGTGCAATTGTGTTGGTGTGCAGAAAATTGCTAGCCGATGTAAGCTAACATTGAAAGGTTAGTAGACCTCAAGCAGACACGATTGGCTATCATGTTATGGCAAATTTGGGCTTTCAACACAACGAGGTGCAAGTTCTGACTAGCTAGCCATGGATCGGCTTGTTAGATTCATAGTAACCTCCTTTTTTAGGGTGCGTTCTTGTGTTAGCTAAAGAAAGCCCTCAGTGAAGTATGAAAGTTAGTTGCTATGCACACTTACCAGTCCCACTAGTCGTGCAATTGTGTTGGTATGCGGAAAATTCCTAGCCGATGTAAGCTAATCTCAGAAGGTTAGTAGTAGCTGTCAAGCGAACGCGATCAACTATCTTGTCGTGACATATTTGGGTTTTCAACACAATGAGGCATAAGTTTTGACTAGCTAGCCATGGATCAGCTTGTTAGATCTATAGAAACCTCCTTTTTTAGGGTGCATTTTTTAGTTAGCTAAAGAAAGCCCTTAGCGAAGTATGAAAGTTGGTTGCTATCTGTTTATCAATGGCCTTATGAATAAAGTTCGGATCGACTAAGAATCTACCCGAAGGATAAGTAGATATCGTGTAAATGGGATTAGCAACTACGTATTTTTGTTATGTCTAAGTAAGCTAGCTAGTAAATTAAGAAAGCTGGTCAAATAAAGTCGTAATAAAGTAGTAAAGAAGCTATAAATAAGTCATAAAGAAAGCTATAAGAAAGCAGGAAAGGAATCAACTAAGGAAAGTAATAATCAGCTAGACTAAGGAGAGCTATAAACAAATCATATTAAGAAACTTGTAACTAAAGCATGTTAAAGAAAGCTGCAAAAAAGAGCATGTTAATGAAAGCGGTAAACAAAGCATTTAAAGGAGCATCTAAAAATTATATGGAAGATGGAAAAATTACATATAGCTAGGCTAGGAAAACTGTGAAGTAGAATGAAAAGAAATTATTTGAAGTAATAATTGATATGATTTTGTTGTGGATTAAATCGGATGGTTTGAAGTTCTTCTTCATCCTCTTATACTCAACTGAAATGGTCCTTCTTGCTTGGACGCAAAGTTAGCTGAAACCACTTCTCTCACTCCCTAGTTGTGCACCTCATTCTCAACTCACATCCATGTTTTTCGTTCGGCTGTTAGGTTATGGCCAAGGATCTAGGCTAGGTTCTCATATTTTGCTTGATCGACTGTCCTTGTTGATTTCTCCGTGCCAATCGATGGGAGTCTCGACAATCAGTTGGATTTCTGAGTATTTTCTTCAACTGAGAGGAATTTTGTTTGTTTATTACGAAGGCTAATTTGCCGACATGACTTCTCTTCCCTTAGTCATTCTGACAGGTTATTTTCTTGTGTCAACACTTTGTTACTTGATTACTTGATTTTTTTTTATTTTTAATATTCGGTATTTGATATTTTCTATTCATTATTATTAGAAAACACCTACATTCCTGTAAATCTCAATTTAATCAACATAGAGAATGTTGATAATTTACATAATGAATTATAAATTGAGGAAAATACCACTACATATTCATCCACTTCATAGGGCTTGTTCTCCTTAGCTTGCGCTTATTTTTAAGTTGCTTAAAAAAAATTATTTATGAATAAGTAGTTTATTTTGATGTGTCAGAGCTCGTCTTTTGTCAAAAAAGGTAGCTTAAAAGGGAAGTGCTGTTCCTCAAAGAAAAGCTATAAAAATTGGTTATTTCTGAAAATAACAATAATACCCTTTATATTGGCTTTGTACTTATTTTAGGTTTAAAACATTTTCTAATGCTGTTTTTAATATTTTCACTYGAAAATTACATTTATATTTACATAAATTAGATTTATACGTAGAAAATATTGTGTTAACAAATTGAGGATAGCTTGTGAAATCAAAATGCAAACACATGCTTCAAAAAGAGGCATACTCTAATACAATAATGTATTAAACAAACAAGATCATTAACTTCAACTTGGCGATGCCTCGAATAGTGACTTCAACCACCGGAGTCACACTTCATTCTTCTTAAGTGTAACAAACATTTCTCTATAYTGTGACTTTATGAATAAGGTAAAAGCTTTCAGGTAAAAGGTCACTTTCCTCAACTTTCGGCAGGTGCCTTAAGATTTCTACGACTTCAGGTATGCTAGATCCAGACATTCCTCTCCTTATGCTATACTAACAATAGAAGTACTTGAAGCAACGACTTCTACTATTTTATCAAAAGTCTTTTAAACCTGCACTCGCTGACCTCTTTTTCAAATTTTGTTCCTTTACTTTTCGAGGAAGTTTTCTCTTTAACTCATTAGCGACTTCAATGCTAAGGTCGTCTTGTTCCATTATTTCTGTGCCTTCTTTACATCATCAGAACTATCACAGACCTACTCATGCATGTGTACTGGTAGCATATTTGAACTATGAGTCATGCAGTTCCCCCTATATCATATACATCATTAAACAACATCTCTGGTTCTTCTTGTAGCATAATTCGCCTTTCGCGAAACTTGGCACATTGTGGAATTTTCTATAATAGATAAATTACAATCAAATAAAAACTATCAATTAATGCTTATTGACTTAAAGAAAACATTGTTGTAATTTACATACAAATATAATAACATGTACATGTATTTTCTTTCCCTACTACTCATTATCTGCATCAATTATCTGCTTGTCATGATCCTATCCAAGTCCTATTTCACCTTTGCGCTATCTTCTAATATCCCAATCCTTCTTCATCATGTCCTATTTATTTTTAAGTTGGGAATTTTTATATATTTTTCCAGTCTTTGATCCAAAATCAGCTAAAATATTATGCCAACCCCTTATATTGAAACGAGTATGTTGTCTATTTCCTACTTCCACCTCTTTCACATACAATTTAATAAATATTTCAGTATTTTTATCTTTCTAAGAAGCTTTCTCATAAAGGGATTGTGGTGCAACTTTTGCCTTCCCCTTTGACTGTGATATATGTGTTTGATCTTCCATATTTCTTAAAGGATCAACAGTGCAACAACAACAAACCTAACATACATTCATTCAAGGGTTATGGGAAGGCAAACAAAATCAATATTCAGTCCATAATGTTGCAGCCAAATAATACCAAAAAAAATCAAAATTGTTTTCAAAAATAAGAAGTTTTTCGGGTACGGTTCCTCTTCAAAGCAAAAGTAATCTCAAAATATACATATGCAAGGAAATCATCATTCATGAGAACAAGAATCAGCTCTGAAAGTACCACTTTATTACTTGAAAACTATCATTCTCTCAAATTATTGACAAAGCCTTCTCTAAAAATCCCATCCAAATCTTCTTACCTGATGACGAGTAGCACCAATGGAGGGCTAAAAGTAAATTTGGGGGCTCATGGTGTATTTTGTTTTCCTCCCCATGCTCATTTACATTCTTGAAATTCATGCAAGTATTCTTGTTTAGAATCTATACGTGCATGCCAGAAGTCTTTGGTTAGTTTATGTGCATTTCATCTTCTTTTAGTTAGTTTGCAAGTATAGTGACATCAAGCTGTTTCCTTTTTCCTTTTTATCCTTTATTGCCCTGCATGTTGCTACTTTATCTTGCAAATCCTTCCAATGAAGTGAATATTACTAAAGGATACCTAACAATGCATGAGAATCCTCATGTTGTGGTACATCATACCATGATTTCTAACTTTTCTTTTTTTGAAATTTTACCTGTTTAGTTTATCATTCTAATCATAAATCGTCATAGTTTTGACATGGGTTGAGTATAGTTGTTCAATTATACGACTAGAATTCTTAAAATCCCATTTTCTTACATGAGATTGACTTGCATAAAAATAATGCATACCTAAGAGCAAAGGTCCCWCACCATAGAAGCTCATTCATTCACTTCTTGAATTATGTAACTTGTGCCAATTAAGCAACAAAAGTTTGAAAATTTTTAAATTAAATGATTCGCAGATTCTTGAAAACAAATTCAAGTTATTATTTTCGGATTACGACAACATCAACAAATGAAGATACCTTAGCAAAAATTGTCCTCAAAGTTTTTCAATTCCAAAACATTAACAATCGCAACTATGGTCACTTMTACATGTGACCACTGCATAGTGTGTGTTGTTGAAGTGGACATACAAGTTTTGCAACCTTAAAATAATGATTCAAGACAAAGGAAGCTAAAGATTAAGGAAAGAAAGACCACTACCAATATAGAAAGAACAAATAACTAATAAACGGAACAAATCTGTGAAACAGTAATACTACTATCTTCACCCCAGGCTGCAATCCAGGGAATCAGCAGTAAATCACAAGGCTAAAACTGAATATGTGACAACCCAAAATCACACCAAATGCCAACAAATCAAAGAGCCCTAAGCTTCAAGTACTAAATTCATACCAAATCACACACAAAATAGAACCTCAATTCAATCCTTTAGGAACGACCGAACCAAAGAATCCCAGAAGCAAAATGAAAAGGTTCATGAAAAAGATTAAACCAAAAAACTTAAGATTGCATAAAATCCCATAAAAACATAGAAATCAACCCACAACTAAATAGATAGAAAAAAATTAAAGGCATAACTCTACATGAAGGAAGAATTGACCAACTGCAGCAAAAACAAAGCGCAGAACTGGAGCAACCTAAATTAGCTCACACAACAAAACATATCACTACGGCCACCAATAGTTTAATTTAGGGATACTACTAGAATATTTGCGGATGCTTTTAAAAGCATTCCTACTTTTGTTAAAAGTGATGTCACCATATTATTTGACGATGCAAGATTTATTTGTTGATAAAATTAATTTACTGATGCTTTTATACAAGTATCTCCCAAATTAACGACATTTTTATCTTAAGTGTCATAAACATAACGACACTTTTAGGCAAGCATCCCTAAACTAAAATTAATGAAGGTAAGCATCCTGTAATGACACTTTTATATTAAATAACCCCAAATAAGATTACCTGAGCTTGGACTATCTTTTAGTTGGATGGATTTCCTAGCAGAAAAGAGACTCCAAAACTTAAGTTAGATTCTTTCACTAATTAAACACAATTAATACTAAAAGATTCTAACCTATAATAAATGACTTTCAAGTAATAAATAGTGTACGTGGTCCAAAAATGTAGAGCTCACTTCTCACTTCCAATTTGAGATTTTGATTGGGTTTTTGGGTAATGACGTTTTTCATTAATGTAAACAAAAAAATGTCACAATATACTACACTTATCTATACTATTTTAAGATATCACAAGGTAATGAGAATCATTTTTGAACAATTTCATCTTCTTACCCTATTTAAAATATGAAAAGTCAGTAAATTAATTATTTACTTAAAATATATTTCATGTTTCAATATTTCAATAAAATATACATTAACAATGTTCTTCAATAATACAATATTTTTTATTGAAGTACGTAATCTTTGGGGATTTCATAAATGATATATCTTCCCTTTCACTTGACATTATCTATATACAATAATGGCATCCATTAGCTTCAATGCAAATAGTAATCTCTCGATAGAAGTCCGAAAGAGAAGATGATATGCACCCTTCACTTTGAAAAGGATAACCAATGGCCCTGCAACTCTCGAGACACTTCTATATCCTGAAAATTGAAACACATAAATTAAAAAAATTAAAGTATCATTATACATATACAACCACGAAATTATGGGAAAGAGATCAAAATTGTGATTTAAATTACCCAGAAAATTTAAAGAATCTATTCTATGCTATATTAAAATGTCAAAATCCATGGGAATTATTTTTGGACAAATTTGTCGGTTCACTACTTAAATATTGTCAATAATAACATTACTTAGAAAATGAAATGTCACATAAGATAAAAATAAATAAAATTTCAATTTCAAAAATCTATACTTATRTTAAAATGTCACAATCCATAGGAATCATTTTTGGACAACTTTGTCCACTCGTTACTTAAATATTGTCAATAATAATATTACCTAGAATACGAAATGTCACATAAGACAAAAGTATTTCAAGTTCAAAAATAAAAGAGGGAATTATAATCCATGGGATATATTGATCTCATATAGAATAGGGGATAATAATCACTATGCCTTCGCCCTATGAAATATGAATATATATTAAGTAATAATAGAATGGCACTTCGAATTCAATAATGTGCAAAACCCTACGCGTTTTCAACTTCTGAATATTTATTTAGGGTTCCCTATTATTTAATGCGCATTCGGAAACTAGAAATTTACAATAATCAATTTAGAATTATTTTATTAGTTCTGTACTCGCATACTATCCATTTTACTTTTAGAACCGAGCCGTAAAATTTTTTATCATGTTTGGAAAATCCTGACTTGTCTTGGAAAGCGTGCCCATCATGTATATTATTATATTCCTAGCCCTAGGGTAACTACCATTAAGCCCTCAATTTAAATTTCCCAATGCATGTAAGGCTAGGACATTCTCCATGCATGCATAGGTTGCCTATATTTTGACAAATATCGAAACTCCTACACATGTGGGCTTTGACCAACCCACTACCCATTTCAATTTATTTCTTCTTTTCTCCTTCCTATATCAAATTCCTCTGTATTTTCTTTCCAAAGTTTTTGTTTACTTAAGCTCCTTCAAGAAGTCATTTTAATTCTTATTGAGAAGCCTATATAAGCGTATTTCATAAGCTTTTAATTTTGCTTGAAGCTAAATTAATCCCAACCTCTATAAAACCCCACTTGGCTGGCTATTCCACTCTCTTCTCCCATTTCATTCTTGGAAAAACTCACAACTCTCTCAACTCTCCAAACTCCCTCACCTCTCGGCCGACTTCTCTATCCCTCACCTCGCTCTCTCGACCAACCTCACCCCTTTTGCACCACCTTCCTCCACCCTCCTCTAGCAGCCTTGATTCTTGTGCTTCACAAAAGGTAAAAAGTGTTCTCTTTTTGGTTCATTTTCCTTCTCCGTGACTGCAGCCATGACCGGAACTCTCTCTTCCTTCTTCCATGTTGTTCAAGTTCTTGGATATTTTGCTTCAAGCATCATCAAAGAAAGCTAATAGATTTTAATTTAGTTGGGCTTAGTGGTTAAGTAATAAAAATGGCCCACGAAGAAATTTTAGTTAGGGTTAAGTTAGCTTTCAAAAAAAATTATTTAAAAATAAAGATTACTATTCATCTTTTTCCCAAAGAAAACCCTAAACCYAAACCTCCTAACCATAGCCGCCACCATCCGGCTCCTCCTCCCTTTGCCATCACTGATACCAGCCTTCCCACCCTCTTTCTCTCTCTCTCTCTCTCTCTCTCTCTCTCTCCTCTTCTCTACCGATGTCGAATGCCACTCCATCTCCTCCGTTCTTGCCGACGACCAAGTGCCCAGGTGACCAGACGCCCAGACACCCAGGCGACCAGGCGCCCAGATGCCTAGCAACCTGGCGACCAGGTGCCCAACGACCAGATGCCTAGGCACCCACCCATCCAGGCAACCTGAGGACCAAGCAACCAGGCATTACTTCTTAGACTCGATACCACACCTAAGGTTCGGGATTCGAGGTGAATCCTTAATTTCTTTATTTAATTTAACCGAATGGTCTAGGTTTTCTATTATGTAATAATAATTAAGGAAAACTATGGAATATGTTTAATTGAAATTTAAGTTAGTATGATAAAGTAAAAATGAGGATATAGTTCTAGAAATATATTGAAACATAATTTAGGCTGAAATTAGGGTCAGTAGATAAAATAACGTATATTGTGATTACGATTATTATTGTTATTTGAAGAAAAAATTAGGAGTCATGAAATTAAATTATACTATTAGTAGTTCGATTTTTATGGACATGGTAATTCATCTTGAGAAATTATTAGTTAAGGTCACCATAGGAAAAACGATGAAGGTATTAACGGTAAACACCTGTGTTAAATGAATGTGTTTGGCTAAATAAGTTTTAGAYGAATATCCTTTGTGTAATAATATTAGGATGCTGTGGCACATTAACGTTGTGGGTAACCAAGGCACCCTACTAGCGAAAGTAAACAAATCTACTAAGGACTATATGCAAGTAAATTCTCACATTTCATTAACACATATGATTGGATGTATTTGAATTCCTTTAAGTAGATAAATGTGTTGTATATGAGATTCTATGCAAGTGAACCCCATGCTCGCCTATCTCTTTCGTTGTGTGTTATATGGTGGCGGTATGAGATTGTGTTATGAAATGTGTTGATTGGTGAAATGTTTTTACGTGTTTCATATCTGGTACCATTATTATATCGAATGGCATGTTAATTATAATTGTGTGCATTTCACGTCATGAGCATGTAGTTATAGTGTTCTACATCATCCCTGACATAAGCCATTCAAACATTTAAAAAGTGAATGGTTTAAGAAATGAAATTTTGAAAGAGAATGTATTTTATAAATTGTAACGTGTTCAGAAAAATATTAAAGTTTTTGAAAAGAAGTGTAAACCTAGCCATGAAAGATGTGAGTGGGAAACACGGCGTGGGGGATCGGCGCACCTGAACCAACCCTCTGGGAGGGTAGGTAATAATTCACCTTTGGGAGGTGAAGAGATGAAAGGAAAAGTAAAGGAATGTAAACCGCTTTGCTGTTCTACCGGTACAAAAGTAATCGGGTTCCAAAAAACAAATGGCCCACTGCAGCTTAATGGCTAGGCATTACACTCAGTGAGCTCACAAATATAATGAAATGAAAGGTTTTTACAAGTTATACATTTTGAAAGGAAAGATTTTGTAAAAAGGTTATGAAATGAAAATGTCTAGAAATTTTTCATTGAAAAGGTGAAATTTTATAATTCATGACATGGATGACATATTTATGCATTCATGCATGAGATTTATTTATTGGGCTTTATAGCTCATTTCATTTCTCTCGTTTTGYATTTCAGATGATGTGTAGCCAGATGGTGCGAGAAGGTCGCTTGTGGGCAAACCAAGATACCCTAAAGTATACTCTAAATAAATTTTAATGATTAAGATAGTAGTTGACTATTTCTTATTTGGTTTAGCTGATTGTGTTTTTAAATTTTTTTGGGTTCTTCAAATTTCAGTTTGAATAATTATTGGGTTGGTAAAAGATTTTTGAAGCACATTACCCTTTACGTTGGATGTTTATTTGGGTTGGAGTGTATGTTGTGAATGGTGTCTAAAAATGTTGAGAACTTTTTGAATGTATGCACGGGATAGTTATCAAAATTACAGAGGAAACTCTGCTGAGATTCTTATAAATCTCTTTTCTATTTTAAATTCCAAGATTTTTATTTCAAAATTTCACAAATTAATTGTCAGTAAGTAAATAGTAACATTACCGAGTTAGGATAAAGTTTCTTAATCTGGGGGTGTTACAAAAACTCCATTTCATCCTTTAAGGTAAGCTCTTTCATGTCTTATATATTTAAGCATGTAGGAACTTTACAACATTGATAGATTGATAGATAGATTAAGTTAACAACTATGTTTTTATGAGTTTTACATGCTAGCTGTTTGGATATTTGAATATCDTTGTGAATTGCTAAGTTCTTCAGTAGTTTCACATGTCTTTTTAGTTGTCTTTTATGGTGGTTAAGCATGCTTACTGGTTTTAGGATTAGAAGACTTTATATTGGTTAGAATAGCATGATGGTGATGAGGAGGAGAAATGAAAGTATGGAAAAATATCTTATTGCAGAAATTTGTGATGACAATTTGCTATGCCTTGTATTTCGACTCTGTTTTGCCCTAAAATGACTTTATGAAATTTGGGATTGATCATCTTATGTTTAGGTTTAAAACAAGCTAAAAATCAAGGCCATAGCATTAGTGGATCACGAGTTATGAATTTTCTAAGAATACTGGACAATATACAAATTGTGATTTTACCTACAATCTTGGGATGATTTTGTTGAACCATATGTTGGAATTTTACATATGATATATAGGAGTGCCAATGGGTTCGCGCCTGCCCGAAGCCAGCCCCTTCAGCCCAAAATTTTCTGGCCAAGCCTCATGTGAGTATGAGCTGAGCTGAGTTTGGGCTCAAAATCTAAGCCCGAACCTTATTCAGGCTGACTTGGGCTATAGATGTTCAAGCCTACTAAACCCAAACTCGAAATAATATATATATTTTAAAAAATATATTTATTTAATTATGATTTAAACTTAAACTTAAGCTTAAAACTAAAAATTTGAAAACCTAGCTTGCTTTACCATTTGCGCATTTCAAATACGTCGCACCACACCAGGCAATCGCAACCACTCACCAGTCAGCACACCAATCGCCACTTAGGCACTCAGCCACTCACCACTCCTCTCACTGTCCTTGCTCACCAGTCAGTGACTCATCACTCTATCCTCTCCGTGCACCATTTTGGTCGAGCAGAACTCCTCGCTCTGCGCTATAAATAGCACTTTTTGCCCTAAAGCGGAAGTGCATAACTCCTCCATCTCTCTTCTTCGAGCACAACTTCAGCAAATTTTAGTGGCTGACATCTTCACTGAAAGCAAAATGGATCACTCCAACATCCAGAATGTTCACCCCAAAAACCTATGGCCCCCACTCTCGTGCTTGGTAAATACTTTCTTCAATTTGGTTCAATATTTCAAATACCCCTTCCTTTCTTGGTTTGTTGCAAACCTGAGAAGTTAAAAAGGGCTAGTACTTTTTCCTCTGTTCTTTRGTTGGGTTAATTGAGTTGTAGTTTTTATATTTTATTTGTAGATATTTGTAATATTTGCAATTTTGTCACCCTTGTTGTCCTTAGAGAAGGGATGTATCTATACAGGAAATATCTTGCATTATTGTATTAGAAGTTAAGTTAAACTCTTTTAGAAGATGAATAAATTTAGTTTCTTCTACCTCAGTCTTGTTTGGGCTGATTACTGCTATTGTAGAATCAAGGTTCTTGAGTCCTTTGCATGACAAGCGTAGAACTCCGATGACTAGAAAAATAGAGTGTAGGTTCAAATTCTAAATTAGATGGTATTCTTAATTGCATAATATTGACAATTGTACTATGTAGGTCTCTGATCTCTTAGTCTTGTGTGTTGTATCTCTTTCCAGTTCTTTTATTTCCTCATTATTCATCCTTAAAAGTGTTCAAAAACAGTACCATATCTTGAGGTTTCGATTCTATATGTGTCCTTGTCCTTATGTTGTCAGTGTCATCCCTATAAAACCAATAATGAGTTGAACTTGAAGCATAATTAAGATACATCCCTGCTTAGTTGACATGTAGCTTGGTCTAGCCTTTTTTGAAATGCTATGCATTGTGTTTGATTTTCCATAATTTCATTTCATGAATTATTTACTTTTTATTTGAAGAAAGCATGAGGAGTATCGGTCTGTAATTACATCCATATTGCTCTTAATCGTTATGAGGGCTTTAATTTCTGTGGAATTTGATACAGCAGGATGATTTATTGCTTCAATGTTCTCTCTCTATCTTTTGCATTTTTTTTTCTGTGGTAATTACTGCCATTGTTCTTTTCTCTTTGAAAATCATAGTCAATGTTCTTTCTCTCCAGCAAATTAGCATATAGACACACTGATGTAAAATGTACAGCCTTGCTCTTTTCTTTTTGAAAATTTTATATCGTTGTTCCCTAATGCTGCCCTGCCCTGATATTGTAACAACTTTTGCCCAACAAAAATATGTTGCTTTCTTTGTAGTCATACATACGGCACCAAAGCACCTAAGTATCTTCTAGCCAATAAAATAATTGTCAAATTGATTTGTTTGCTGTGATGTTGTCTTTACAAGGTTGATTGCCTAATAAAGAAATGAATTTGTCTTTCTGTTTAGTATGTCCACAAGTATTTGATTTCAATGCGCATCATTTTAGTAGTTCTCTTGTTGAGTCAGGCCAAAGAAACTAAGAAGGTGAAAGCTGATATCCTTTTAATTGTGTGTTGTTTGTATAATCCCCCCAAATTAGGAACCTTATCCCAACTCGAAAATGTTACGTCATTGTACTCGTAAATAATCAATTATCATTTAAAACTCAACATTTATTTAAAAATGAAGACGGTAGAAGTCTCAATAATTTAAACCATTCAAAAATAATATATATTATTACATAAATCGATTCGAAAACCAGTTCCTAGGTATCATAGCTCTCCCACAAGCAACTTCCTCGCCCCATCTAGTTACATATCATCTGAAATGACACATAAGAAAAGAAATAAGCTAAAAAGCCCAGTAAGTAACCTCAATGCATGAATGCATCAACCTGTCCTACATGCCATGAAATTATAAAATTTCACCTTTAAATAAAAACTACTTTCCAAACATTCCTTTTCAAAATCTCATTACAAAACATTTCCTTCAAAATTCACTTACAGTAAAATTCACTTACAGTAAAACATTCCATTTCCTTACATTCGTGAGCTCATTAGAGTGTAATGCCTAGCCATTAGGCTACAGTAGGCCATTTGTTCTTTGGAACCCGATTACATTCTCTTTCTTTACTTTTCCTTTTTCTCTTCACCTCCCAAAGGTGAATCATTACCTCCCTCGCAGAGGGTCAGTTCGGGTGCACCAGAACTTTTTACAAATTTCAAAGAACCTTTCCCTCACATTTGGGATCGGTACTCCTACACTTTCCACCCTTACTCGCCACACCCCAATGGC